>JBBMOE010000001.1:3722378-3840445 GCA_037975065.1 Chaetodon trifasciatus | reverse complement strand
GACAGCTCTCTCTCTCTCTCTCTCTCTCTCTCTCTCTCTCTCTCTCTCTCTCTCTGCCTGTGCTTTCTCCATCATCCACCTCTTTCTTTCTTACGGAGATCTCAGGGGATTGTTCCTTTGCTTCAGTGCTCACTCTCTGTTTTTCACTTTACCTCAGAATCTTCTAGATGTGCTTGGCATAATTTTGATTTTAAAACTGAAAAATGCCGCAAATGTGGGCTTGAGCACATGCATGTGATTTCTTTTGAGTTTGAGACCCATGCTTATTTGCTTTCTGTCTGAGAGTTAAGAGATCGATATCGCTCTCGTATCTGCATGTTAAATATGAAGTTACAGCTAGCAGCTGGGTAGCTAAGCTTGGCACAAAGACTGGAAACTGTCTGTAACCGAATCCACCTACAGGCACCTCTAAAGCTCACAAATGAACACACTACATCTCTCGTGTTTCATCTGTACAAAAACTAAAACATAAAAAAATGGTAGCTCGCAGATTCACCAGGGGTATTTCTCGGCTAGTTTCCAGTCTTTGTGCCTCCTCCAAGCCAGTTGGCTGCTGGCTGTGGCTTCATATTTACTATGCAGACATGACAAGGCTATCAATCTTCTCATCTAACTCTCTGGCATTTTGGGAAATAGGTTTGTTCGCTTACGGCGAGCTATTCTTTTAACACAAAAGAAAAGGGCACAGAACAGCTGCTGTGTGTCTTTCGGTCTTTAACCTGTCCGTCGTGCCAGTAAATCTCCCTGATGGGATTCAAGAATGCATCACCGACAAGCAACTAAGCAACATCAACACAAATAACGAGAACTAACGTCATCGGACAGCTCATCAATAGCGCTGCATTTGAGCGATATTCCAGCTGAACGTGCACACTTTTGAACTGAAGCTCTGGCTCCTTGTTTCCAATGCTGGACAGTTTGCTGGTAACGGCGCACTTCCTGCACAGGCCTGAGCCCCGCACACAGTTTGCAGCCTGCTCCCCATGTGTCTGTGGGTTGGTGCGTCTTGCTGAGCTCCTTGTGTCCCAGGGCTGGACATATGGCTCACAAGCCCCTGGAAGAAAGTACAGCAAATCCCCCCCTCTCTCTCCGTGTCTCCCTCTCCCTTTTTATTCTTATCCCTCCATAATGTGACCTTAACAATCTGACCCTGTGTGACTGCATGACAGAGAAGAAAGATATTTGTTTCTTTGTGCCGACTGTTTACTGAGCTGTGCTGTCAGAACATATCCTGGCTGCTCGTTAGTGAGCGAAGGCTGCAGGAACAGAGTATTTCTGAAAAAGTGTGCAGGAATGAAGTGATCATTTGAACAAAAAGGAAGCGTGAGATGAAAATCTGCTGTTAATGCATCACATGTCTTGCTTTTGTCCTTGTTTGTGTGCGTGAATCTGCCAGTGTTAACTGCTCTGCCACTTAGCGCGATGTAGTGTAGATGTGACGTGAAAACCTCACTGAGCTGAGAAAATCATGTGAATTATGGCACTTAAACATGTCAGCGTCACTGTTGTGAGCATTTCCATGTCCTGACGAGCATGTATTGTCATTGACCTCCCCCCACCCCCTTCTCTCCAGCACAGACCTGTGAATGAGAGCCGAGCGGCGCAATCAGAACTGTTCGTGTGAAAATCATGACATCATTTTGTTCAGCTTTTCTACACAGTTAGGCCAAGTTTTGCTCTTTGATTGGTGGTAAAATGGCGGGGGGGGGGGGTAGCGATATGGGCAGCTTAACCGAAGCTGTGAGCAGGTCAGAGTAAGAGAGCAACCAGGTCATTTTGCAGTTAGAGATCCAGAGCGCCATGATAGGTTTAATGGGCAGAACAGCTTTGAAATGAAGTCTTAATATCTGAAATATTCTCTGTAATATGCAAAGTGGAGCATTTATCCTTCTGGGTAATAAAATTTTGTGGTTGGATTCAATTCAAATCTCAACTCAATTCAATTCATATTTGTAGCTCATTCTAACATGAGATTCGTTAGCGTTTGTCACTACTGCTGGATACATTTACTGTTGCACGAAGCATGCTCCTGAAACACTCCTCAGCCTGAAATGACTATGAAACATCCCAACTTGTAATACAATCACTGAATAAATTACTTTTCATGTTAACCCATTTTTTCATACTTAACATTGAAGCATTCAATCTCGCAGCGTGTATGAACTTATGTCGAGATGAGAAAACTGGAAATGACAGCCTCTCCCTCGAATGCACGGAGCTACAGCTGCAACTGGCAAGCATAGGTTACTGTGTCTCTCTCACACACTCACACACACACTCAAACTGAGGAGCCATTGATGGTTAATTCCCCCGTGGAGATGTGGGTATAGGTGAGCGAGAGGATGTGTGTGTGTGCCGGGCCAGTCAGTGCAGCTTACGTCACTGTGGTCAGCTGCGGCTCTCTGGCTTTGCTGCCGTTGCTCAAATTCTCCCCTCGGCTGGCCTGAAAAAGCTGAAATGAGATTAGCACACAAGCAAACAAGTATGAGCAGTCGTGAGCTAAAAATGAAGCTCGGGGAATGGAGGGAACAGAGGAATATCTCAGTTTGGACGCCGGGTGACATTTTTTTGACGCGCAAATATGTGCTGTGGATACTTTGTGCAAAATTACCAGCACAACAGAGACAAAATCTGGACGCTGGGATATGTGTGTATGTCTGACCAAGGGCATAAATCCTGATCAAACTCTAAACTACCAAGCACATGTTTGTTTTCTCAGACGCTGAGGCTGTAAATCAGAGCTCTGAGGGTACAGTGATGGAGTAAAGGCAGTGATGGAGGTCCAAATACATAAATATTACTTCCTGTATGTTCCTGTATGTAATGGAACAGCCTTCCTCTGAATCTATTTTTGATGATACCACATGTTTTTGTTTTTGTTTTTTTTTTTGCTCATGTACATATGGGAAAAGAGCAGGGGAGAGGAGGGAGCAGATCTCATAAATCCTAGCTGGGACAAGCCCTCGTTGTGGGGATTTATCTGCAACTCGCGCAGCCTGGCATGTATATTTCAGCCTTGTCTTTGCATCAAAGCTTTTGCCAGGCTCGTGTGTCAGATTCTCTCGAAAACGGGACGTCCCCCGACGTGTCTACAATCCCGACTTGCAACATATGTTCTCCTCTGCTGTGTCAGTTGTGGAGAAAAAAGCTGGCACAAGTAGTGTCCGCCGTGTGTGCTTCAATATCCACTAAAACTGATGCTGCGTTTTATTCAGACTGATATTTTATTCACCACAGCGGCAACCCCTGAGGCCTTGAGGCTGCTCCAAATTACAACATTTGATATAGAAACAAATTCTGACATCACAGATTAAATGTTTATAAGCTTCATCAATAAGGAATTCCATGGTGCTAGGTAATGTTGTATAATTTGCTCTTCGGTAAATTGAAAAAAAAGGGTTTATTTGATGTCTTTAACCCTATTTCTCTCTTTAACCCTTTGGGATTTTCATTATGTTGAACATGAAAGAAACTGTTTCCGTTTACAGAATACTGAGAGAGCACCAACTGTATTTTTAATTATGTAAAAATATGTGATTTGTCACCACTGCTGTAACATCTCGGTCCTGAGATATTACATGAAATAAGCTATTTATCCATTTTCTTTTGGTTGCCACTTAACCACTTAGACATTTAAATGTGTTGATGAGAACTTCCCGCTTTCTCATTTCACGTTCATAGCGCCTATTTCTTCAGCACTGTTAGCACCCAAGGTCTCCGCCAAGTGAAATGATTAAAGTGAAAGATGGATATTTCTGGATGGATAACAACATTTTGTGGAGGATATTATTATGTTTTCTTCCCACAACCTGAGTTTACACACCCCAGAGAGCGGCTAAGCACATTTTCCTGTCCATTAATTTTAGTACCCTTATTAATTTGCTCTTGTGGTGAAATCTACAGCGTGGTTGAAATGTCTGTCAGAGCCCTGAAGGGAAAATCAAGGAACTCTTTTACAGGAAGACCTTGGTAAGATTTGTTCTTAGAACCTGATTAAGTCTTTCTCATGGCTGGCTAGATTTCCTTAAGTGACACTGGTTACAGGTAAGATATCAGAGCACTGCCGACACTGAGTCTCATTCTCTCTCTAATCACAGATTTTGTTAAGTGAAGGTCAGCACAGCCAATATGAATTTCTTTTTCTGACACCGCTGAGATCTGGGAAGATTTTGTTCTTTATTCTTGCTATTATTGCTACCTGTAACAACATAATTTGTCCAGAGTGGGATCAATTAAGTTTTATCTTCTCTATCTTATTAAATAATCAGACATGTTGTAAACAAACCAGCAGTCACAGTGAACCAGGAAGTTGCTCTAACTTAAACCAACTTAAACATACAGTACACACTAATGCTCTCTCTCTCTCTCTCTCTCTCTCTCTCTCCCACACACACACACACACACACACACACACACACACACACACACACACAGTAGTGTTCTATCATTTTTGGGACATTACATGGACTTACATTCATTTCTGGGAGCCTTACCCTAACCATAGCCATATCCACTACTTACCTAGGGTAAGATAAGATAAGATAAGATAAGATAAGATAAGATAAGATAAGATAAGATAAGATAAGATAAGATAAAACTTCATTGATCGCAGGCTGGGAAAATTAAGTAAACCATTCCTTAACCCTAAGTCTTCACACTAAAATTTATGATTTATGGGGATTTGTCCCCATAAGGAAGGCGAGTCCTCACAATGTGATTGTGTAAACAGATTTATGTCCCCACAACATGAGTAATACATGGCCACACACACACAAACACACACAAGCTCATTGCGGTACATCATCCACATGTGATTGCGAAATGTAACCCACCAACAACTAGGTACACAAAAACAGAGCAGAATGAAAAAAAACAAAATAAAAAACATTTGTGCTGACATTTGAAATTATGAGACAGAAGCAGAACAAGTTTCTGAAGCTCGGATGTTTGAGAAGATGTTTTTGCATCATGCCCATCAATAGAGCTGTTTAAGTGTGTGAAGGGAGAACTGAAGACTGAGGATCCAAACAGATCCATGTCTCTATCAGGACAGACAGCTCTATGGTAAACCACAGAAGAAGAGAAACAATTCTTCACCAGAATGAATGAAGTTATGGATGAAGATAATTTGGCTGGTTTTACTCCATCAGAATTCATTTTGAATGCAATGTCAGCACTTTCCTGGATGTCAGCAGTTAACCTGATTGTGATTTTTATTTTATTAGTGATAGAAGTGATGACCGCAGCATCTCTTTATGGTTAAGAAAAGCTTCCTGTTGCAGCATTATGCAAGTTCATGAACATGAACAGCAGCCAGTGCTCTAATTTGATTTTTTATCAAACTGGGATACTGCCTGCACTCTAAACTGAAGGGTCCTTCTACCCTTAAGTGAAGAGAAACATCAATATCCTACTTTGATCATAAAAATACAAAAACACTCAGCCACTGCAGTACAGCTTTGAACCCGGTCACCGTGCTATGAGAATCTAACATGTAGCTGAAAACTGCACATTGATGAACGAATGATTCACATTTTGTCTAATTGCACCACCAGCAGCTTGTACTGGTGTGACCCAGTCCACCGCCTTTTGACACTTTGGTGTGAAAACTAGACCTTCTCATTTCTGCGGTCAAGTTAGCAGTAATGAACATGCAAGGTCCGGTTAGACTTTCAAAATAAAGCTTGCTGAGACACACTTCCTTTGACAGTTTGGTTTGTTTAAGCTGTGACACTGATGCTGTCCTCTCGTAGATCGGCAGGTCTGTCACCTGCTTTGGACTGACTGGACTCACTGTTCATCAGACAGAAAAGACCAATGGCTTCATGTTATGTGCTCTAAGTTTTCGTCCCTTGCTTTTAGCTGACACTTACTCTCAACAGCAGCATGCTCTGTGATACTTAAGACCATTTTGTGATGATACACAACATTTTCAGTCCCAATCTGCTCCTAAAGCTCCCCCCAAGAGGAAACTGGTGCCCTTGTGTAGTAGGGGCATGTTTGCCATGGGCAAATATATGCCGCCTTATATAAGCCAAAGGGAGCAAATGATGTTAAACCTCATGAGAAAATGACACATCTGCTTAACATATGTTCCTCTGGTCCTGGGAGAACTGCTGGGCAATGGAGGAAATGGCGTGATAGCATGAGACAATGAGCCAGCTCACGGTACATGTGAGCTTTTATCCTGAATAACAGTCATTTACGCTACAGCCTCATGCACGGTATACTGTGTGCAGTTTAGATGAATGAGGTCACAGCCTAACCAACACATCACTGACAAAATGGTCAGTAAGCTTTAAGATAGCATCTTCATGTCAGAGTAGTAAGATGTGCCTTAAACATAGTCTGAGCTGCAGCAGCAACACAAATACTTGTACTTCCTGTCAGGAGAGACTCACTGTCATTTCCCATTTGAAAGGTTGATGGTAGGAATGCTTCCTTGCCTTGACGCAAGCCCAAATATTATCAGTTTTTTATTCAATGTTCCTGTGCCCCGAGTGAGGAAATGGGGAATATGTATTTTAAAAAATAAATAAAAAAAAAACTCCATTCACTCTCCAGCAAACATGATGGTTGCATATCATTGAAATTTGGATAACCATGTTTTGGCAAACTGCTGCTCTTTCCTCGAGTAGCACCATCAAGCAAAAAAGCTTTAGTAACTTTACACAATAAAAAAAGAAATCTTGTAAGTAGATTACCATATTTTTGAGCACGATCATGCTCCCAGGCCATGAATCCTGATTTCCCCTGGCATTTCCTCTGGTGCCAGCCTTTCTTGTAGATTCTCAGTATGCTGTTTGTTCTGTCAAACACTTTTATGTTGTAAGTTGAAATTAAGACTGCAGCTTCCATGATTTAAGACTTTAAAGGTCCAGTGTGTAGGATTTAGTGACATCCCCTCATCTCACCCCAACCAGTTCCAGGCTTGTAGGAAAACCTATGATCCAGAGCCAGGGTTTGGCTTGTCCATAGGAACATGGCGGTGCAACATGGCCGACTCTGTGGAAGAGGACCCGCTCCCTCTGTAGATATAAAGAGCTGATTCTAATCTAACAAAAACACTAATCAGACATAACTGTGAATATTATATGACATTTCTACCAATAGATCCCCCTAAATCTTACGCACTGACCCTTTAATCCTGCTATTTTTGTCCACTTGGGGGTAAAAATAAACAAGCTATAAACACAAAACTGACATATTATGACTTTATAAGTTGACATAGCAGCCTTGTCAGCAAACATCTGCCTGTTTACACATCCAGCAGATATGGAACAACATCAACATCCACTCTCATTTTAGTTCTGTCGTGGCTCTGTTTCTACACTAACTCCTGAAGGAAATATCTGGCTCTTTGACTTCAGCTCCGAAGTACTCCACTATGTGAACCAGCTACTCGCTAACTTTACTTGTCGGCTCATTGGTGCTTGACAGTTGGGGTATAGAGCTGGTCCATTGGAAATAGCTCCTTGCTGTATCTGAAAATGATGCTGATGGGAGCGGTGAGGCTGAGAGAAAATAGTGAAGAATTAGCTAGAAGCACAAGAAACTCAGCAGAGCCAAGGGAGAAGTGTTTGAAAACTACAATAAATAAGACCCTGTTGCATTTTGTCTGACATTCATCAGCTGAGTGTGGTATCACATTTCCTTGACCTTTGTCAATCATCGGCGTTTTGTCGCATTAGGACTCCCAGCCTGCAAGACAAACAAAAGCAATATTATTTCTTCCCTCTTTGCATTATTTAGTACCCAGAATACACCTCTCCCTGTCCTGGATATCTTGTTAGAGCGGAGCTGTGACTCAGCCCTGACTGGGTAGCAAAACAGAGGTGTTGAGTCCTTGAAATGCAAGGATTGTGTTTGCCCGCTGGCAGTGTGTGCAGGAGCTGTACGCACAACTGTAACACTGTGTAGTAACTGTATATATATGTATATATATATATATACACACACATTGTAAAGTAACATACATTTAGGGTCATGCAGGGTCACCGTCACACACACATGCCTTGAGGAAATCTGTATGAGAGCCTTGATTTCCTTATTCACTGGGAATTTCAGCACCAGATGATGATTTCTTATGAAATATGTGCAGGATACGACAGATAGATTTTGTCCATCTGTGCCTTCACGTATGCGTTAAAATGTGCCAAACCGCTGTCCAACATCTCTCAGCAACTGCACACATATACAGTTAACACAAAAAAAAACAGCTTTATTACATTATAAGTTAAATATTTAATGGCTTCGTCAGAATTTGTCAGAGGGGGAAAATGGTATTGTTCCTGCGTTTACAGAGAATTGCCCTGCACTTTTAAATTATTGAGTTGTGCAGTCACTCGTACCTTACACATTATGAGGATTCTGCACAAGAAATCAAGAGCACTTTTATTTTTTTTTTCACGACATGCTCGATAAAAAGGCAAGAGGAAATCTGCTCTGCAATTACCGTTCATATACCCAAATGTCACGGGGCAGCGGATGAATTAAGGTTGAATTTCAGTGATATCCTGCTTTAATACCCCAGCCGCCGATGCTGTCCTCCTGAGTTTCTCTTCCTCAGATCAATTTGTCGTGGTTGCTTTATTGGCAAACACAGAGACGGATTTGGCAGGGAAAGCCTGTTACATATATACCACGTGTCAAACCTCCCTTTTTGGCTGTTTTCAGGTCATTCCTGACAGCAACAGCTGTAGAGTGTGATATATTTAGAAATTTGAGACAAGAGGAAAGGAAGCTCCTCTACACTGATGTTGGTTGCACTGAACAGTAAAAACACAAAAAGAGAAGCATTAAATGTGCATGCTAGTCAGACGCTGCTAGAAAAAAAAGACTCGGGCCTCGTGGTTAAATTCTGTGGGCTTTTAATGTTATTCAATCTGCTGTTAATTACTCAATAATATCCTGATCTGTAAACCACAGATTTAAGACTAATCCTGCTAAATATAATCACACAGGCTAAGATACATTTTAGCTTTTCTGTGGTTCATCTGAGCAGTGGAAGAAAATAACAAAATGCATTTACTCAAGGACTGTTCTTTAATGCAATTTATTTTCATTTGCTGCTACTTCATATTTCTATTCCACTAGATTTTATTAAATATTGTACTTTTCGCCCTCTATTTCACAGCCATAATTACTAGTTGCTTTGCACATACACACACTTTACATTCGAAGCAACCCTGATTCCAGCAGGTTCACTGGTAACAGGTGATGATTGGGTATGAAAGGGACATCCACGAAAGGCCCAGTCAGATGCAAGTTCACCAATTTGTGAACACGATTGGATAAAGTTGATTAGAACATGGACTCAGCAACACTTCATCATAATTAGCACTATCAAGATTTTATTTATTAATGTATGATTCATGTATAAGTGTAATATATAATGTTGAAAAAGGGTCATGCTGGCAGCTTTTAATACTGCCAGAGCTTCCTCACTTTTAATGGAAAAAGGCAGCACATGGAGCTTAAGTTGAGAATTTTGTCAAGGTCAAGAACGAACTGTCAAATTCAGCTCTATCATATATGGAGGATGGCTCCATATCCTTGGGGCTCAATCACCCTTTGACTTAAACTGTGGGCCAGATAAGAGATTCTGATCAATAGACCGAAGGGATCAGAATAATAGGTGAGGGATTTCAGAGATATAAAAAGAAGCAAGACCGTGATTTAGATTTGTGAACAAACAGTAAGGATTTGTCAGTTTTAAGCATCACAGAATCAGTGCCAGTTATGCCTGTGTAATATGGCCTATTTATTGGAGCCTGGCTGCAGGATTCTGGACAATCTGGATCGGAGCAGAAAAGCATGACTAATACCATAATACAGTGAGATGCAGTAATCTAGAAATGGTGTGTGTTAATGCATGAATGACTCCTATTACAGGTGAAAATGGAAGAAAGGGAACTAATCCTTGGTGTGATTTTGACTGAGAAAGTTTTGCAGCGCTCCTTAATCTGTTCCTCACATTTCAAGACCAAATATACATTTTATGTGTTGGGCATTAACTCTCCTATTGTATCTGGGGTCAGTTTGACCCCATTCCATCTCTAACATCTCTAAATAAATGATTCACATTATTTTTGCTTCATAGTTAATGACTTTTCCTAATTTAATGGGGACAACGGGGTAAAGATAAAAATAACATGGTAGTATTTTCATTGACCTGTGCACACTGTACACACTGGTGTTCTTTGGGGTCAGTTTGACCGCAGGCTGTTTCTAGCTGTATGAGACATATAAGAAAAATGAAGTTTTACACGTATTTTTTAAAGATGTTTTGATTCTGTGCTCTCTGTCACATGCAATTTTAGAATCTTCCCGATGCTTTAAAGGTCCAGAGAAAATGAACTCCAAGCAACACAGTTCTTTAACAGTGAAAGTGTCATGGAGAGGACTGTTTTGTTGGTTGGACCCTTGGGGTTGACCCTCCTGTTGTCTCTCAATCACTATCAAAATCTGTTCTCTCTCAGACTCCCCGAGGGGTCACGTACCTTCAAAAATCGGTTATATTATTCTAATTACGGTCCTTCTTACCACTTGAACAGCAGGGTAAACTAGCATCAAGGAATCCCTCACAGATTGCTCAAATTTACTTTCTATTGGTGCTATCTTATAAAGAAGAGCATCCTTAGTGATGTTCTGTTTTAGAAATAAAATCCTTCTAAATGTTTGAAATTGTGTTGGTTTTCCTTTTTCGATTAAATCATGTAGATAATGAAGCCATGTACTTAAAAACAAAACAAAACAAGGTTATGATTTATCTAAAGGGGCATTTAGGTTGTCCACAAAGAGACAAAGTGTGTGATACCTTAAGTCAGGTAATAACTTTAAGTACAGTAACTTTGTGGGGGTTTAAATTTCGGGGCTCAAATTGACCCCAAAGATAAAAGTTGTTATTTAGTTTGACAGTACGGTAAATCCCAGGGTTGGTAGTTCGATCTCCAACTCCTCCGTGTCCAAGTTGCTCTCGATAGACATGCCAGCGCCTCGCAAAGCAGCTCGGCCACAATCGGTGTGGAACTGAGTGAGAATGGGTGAATGGAAATATTGTAAAGCACTTTGGCCATTAAGGCTCTGTATAAATGCGGTTCATTTGTCGTTTTATACATTCGAGTACTTGAAGCAAGCTGAGGTTCGGAGATTGGCCAGCAATTAAAGAAGGATGGACAATGTTTTGCTGAGCCATTCCCTTCAAAGCTGCTTTCCTTTATAGAGACTGTTTCCTCCATTTCCTCTTTGCTTCAATCTTGGAGATTCAAACACCCCGAATAATCAGCGGAGGAGAGCACTTCCTTGGAAAAAGCGTTATTAATCCAATGGTTAACAGCCAAGGAGGCATTACTGTCTTGGGATGAAGCTATGGAGCTCTGGGCCTCTGGCTGCACATAGCTGAACAGAAAATCTTGCGTTATGCCTTTTTACTGTAAAATAATTGAAAATCCATATCTATAATTACATAGAACATTGTACTTCACAGTTTTTACCAGAAGAACCACACTGCTGAGAGCCATTAGCGGTGTCAAATCAGCAAAGCACTCGCAACTCATTTTGGAATGCACTGACAAATAACTTCATATTAGAGATATAAAGAGGCAGGGCTGCTGGATTTTTAAACTACAATTTAATTTTCTCTTTGAAGGTGCTCTAAATGTTCCAGCAACATCTGTTCACAACATAAGATTGTGGCTGCAATGAGCTGCTCATCATCAGTTCCTTGCAGTATAGCTTCCTGAGGCCTCCTGAGACGTTGTGTGTCATCTTGCAAACTAGCAATCGGTTTTATCATGTGTCTGCATCGTGATACACCCGTGATGTCCACTGCTAGTGTTGTTATACTTTCTTTCTGCCATCATAAAAAGTGTGATACCTTTTACAGGATGTCTACATGGGAGCTCAGTTATTCATTCATCTGTCTCAAGTGCGTCTGACAGAACAGTTCCGCTCCTGTTTTAATCAATACATCTCTTTATACAAGCCATATAACTGCTCCAGAGTATAATTTCTCTCATTTTGCATTTGGAAGTACAGTCATTGTGAGTTGGACCTTGACCACTGCCAAAACACAGATGACCTACACTCAATACTGTGTCTGAATGCATCCCGGAGACAGCTGCTGTTTTTTGTTGTTTTGTTTTTTGGCTTTCCAACCAGTCGTGCACAATTTTAAACATGTTGAGATGTTTTTTACTCACTGCTGTGCTATGAGGAGTCCACTCGTTTGTTGTCAGGATGGGTGCTTGCTGCAGAATTCAGGTAGGTATAATAAGTGATAACAGGTTATATTACTGTATATTAGATGAGCAACATCGATTGTTTCTTTGGCCACATGAGGGAAGACGGGTTCTACAGCATGCTGACAAGCACACATCGAATTCTTGACAAGCAGTTTCCTCATCATACATCAAGCAGACAAGATAAAATTTGGCATTTTGAGTCATTTTTCCAACCACTAGATTAGTGTGAATTGAATAATCAACATCCTTTTAACTCTGTTTTGGTCTCCATATCTGGCTCTATAGCTGTGACATGTTCCTCTTTCTTACTTACAGCTACTCACTAACTAGCATCTGCACTGTCAAACATTTCTGCTCCTGGAAACCTGGACTGGAAGACTGAACCACACAGTAAATGTGCTATAAAACATAAACAATGAGTTGAGTTGAGTGATATTCTCTGCTTTTAAAATACAGGAAATCATTTGATTTATTGTAAACATTAATATTGATTTGTGGAGCTTTAAGCAATTCTTAGCTACAAGAGGACCGAAAGTCTGATTAGCTCAAATTCTGATTGCATTGCCTTTTTCAGATTTTTGCCATAAAGCTAAGCTTGCAAAGCTGACAGAGCCTGCAGTGTTGCATTTGGGCTTTTTCAATGATAGCTTCATGTCTAACAGCGTGGCCAAATGCAATATGCACTCTAAGATCGTTCTGTCAACACACCCTGTAGCTCAGTACCTGTGCAACCTATGATTATTGTGATTAAAATTAGAGCTGAAGCTGAGATACTGGATGCACTTGAACAATCAATAGAGAAAGTACACAGTGCATTGATTCTGCTATAATCATTGTCATTATCTTATGTCCTGTGCAGTTGCAGTTCGACAGTCTGGCAGTAATAATTTCAGTATTTATTTATTTATTTTTAAGAAGCAACATCATGCCTCAAAGAACACAACTGAATAAATGCTCCAGAGGCACTAATTCACATCCAAATTAAGAGTGAATAATTTCATGCGTTATGATACACATGGTTAGCATTATAGCTACGCTTTGTTTTCTTACTTTTCTACAGTACATCTGCAGTCCGCTGAAGTGGAAGAGGGTTGTTGTAGCAATCTGACAAAAGAGTGACAGCTTGGTCCTGCCCTACGGCTTCAAAGCCAAAAAAAGGAACAAAAAACATTTCTTTTACTGCTGCAGTTTTTCTGATGGTTGTCTGTAGATGGCCACAGTCGGGTCACAGTGACAGGAGGGAAATGAATGATGCATCACATGACCTTCATGACACAGTGACCAGAGCAACATTTGTTTCTCAGCTTGAAAAGGACCATTTTCAGCAATCATCAGGGCAGGGGAGACATCTGTGGTTTTCATCATGTAGAGGGCACTAAGAAACATATTTTGTGGGTTTCTGTGTGTGTGTGCATCTGTGTTTATGTGTGTGGGTGGAGGGGGAGAGCTCTTGTGGTATTGCCAATGCTCTGCATGCAAACGTTTCTCCCTCTAGCCACCTTCTGCTGCTCTAATTGCAGCATGTCCACAATCTGACTGCATTCACGGTTGGATGAATGTGGCTTTTGTTTCACATTTCCTGACTAAAAAATCATTATCTAATCGGAAACTTTTTGAAATGGTGCTTTAACTTTCAGCAGAGAGATGAACGTTATCTGATTGCCACTTTGGTCTGCACTGTGGTAGCCTCTAGAGATCAGTGTGTCTATATATCTGTTTGTGTATCTGTGTGTGTGTGTGTGTGTGTGTTTGTGTGTGTGTGTGTGTGTTTTCTTCAGATCTCCCCAGGCACAACCTGCCACGTTGACTTAATGGATCAATCCACACCTCGCAGGAGCACCAGATGGGTATCACTTCAAATTCTGGGCTGTCTCTGCCACAGTTGGTTTGTGTGTGACAAGCTAAAAAAAAAAAAAAAGAAAAAAAAGACAACCTTGATGTACTATGCACCTATTTAGAAATACCAAAAAGGGTGACTTACAGAAAAAGTGGCCCAGAAACAGGACTTGATGTTATCTATTTTTCATTTCGGGAGATACTTTATTTTATTTTTACCTGACCAAATGACACAGTGCTGTGCTGCAGCTCCACTGCTGACGTTGAACCTAAATGTTGAGTCCAATGCAACTTGTTGCTTCGTTTACGTATTCAAGTATCAAAGGCACCGTTATAACAAAATCAAAAAGAATCTGTTTTCTCTTAAATATATCACTCTACATATATATCTGCTCAATGATTTTAATCATTCTAAATGCTAAATTATTGTCTTTTACTGGCTTCTGTTTTTAATTTTCCTTTAAATGTATTTTATTTTATTTTATTTTTCTATTCTCTTCCAATTTCTTTCTTTCTTTCTTTGAAATGTATGATTTTAATGTATTTTTATGCTTCTGTAAAGCACTTTGAATTGTGTATGAATTGTGCTATACAAATAAATTTGCCTTGCCTTGCCTGTATCACTCTGCACCCTATTATTAAGTTCTGCAGCAATGGTATTTGCTCAGTGTCTCTATTATACATCTACTGTAAACCACAATGTTCTCAACAGACACATTACAAACACAGATGAAAAATAACATCTGGATTTTGGACATAAAACATCAAACGTGACAAACTAGTCAGTACAGCAGCAGCGGGCAGTCTCTATGAGAGGATGCATTTCATTCTTCAGCACAGCATGGATGCAAACAGGAGAGAAACCAACACGGAGGAGTGCGAACGTGACACAGAACAGGGTAATTCTGAGCAGAAGAAGGACTCCGACATGACAAAAAGAGGAGCTTGTACCTAAAAGAGGGGCTGCTTCTGTCGCACGGTCAAGGTTTAGGTATGAAATATCTGATACAGACCCGAAAACTGCTTCTTTCACCACCTACGCAAGAGTCATGCCAAAGAGTACAAAGAGAGTCTAAGGATGAGAGTACAGTGAAACGCTTAGAACAAAAACACACTCGGAGGTTATTTTGAATAGAAGTAGAGTTGAAAAGGGCTCTCTCTTTAGTTTTTGTTTTAGATTTTCTACATTATTTTTTTAGATTTTGTAACTTACTTAATTGAGAATTTGCTTTATGAAGACTGCCAACATGAGGTGAGCAGAGTTTGATTGGTCAAGAAAATATCGGACTCTGACATGGGAGTCGGTTGCTCCAGTTTTCTACTGATTCTGGACTCGTGTAAGCACATCTACAGCTGTTCCTCAATGTGAACAATGTGTTATTATTGCAACCATGACAACGAATGTTCCAATTTTAACACAAACCACAGTCTTTTCAGAACTTTAAGAATCAGACTGCGTGAAGTCAGAAAACACTTTTGCAGCAGTGATTTCCTACAGTTTAAGAACATGCTGATAAATGGCATTTTCATGCTAATCGGCCTGTCGGATCAGAAAATGCTTCTGAGGCATAGATGCAAAACTGCCCAGTTTAACTTGAAGAACTCAAACCTGAGCTTTAAACCCCTCAAAGTTATTTTACCAACTCATAGCTGCAGGTGGATAACCACTTGGTCAACGCGAGCCCTACACCTTAATTCCTGCATTCCTATCTGTAGCGCTGATAATGAATATGTCCTTTTGCTGTTCTCCTCGGTCTTCTTGCAGCTGAAATTTGAGCTATTTTCACCTAAAGCTAGAATTCAGTTTTCCAGAGATTAATCATTCAAACACAATTCTTGGGACTGCATGTGCTCCTTTACTGTCCTCGAGTCCTATATATCATCTTCATAACAGACAAAGGGATAGGGGAGGTCTGTTTACTTGAATCTGAATGTGTCCCTGTTTGGACTTGAACACACGATGCCACACTTCAGGCGAGTCCCATGGCTCCTCAGCCTTTAAAGGTACATCTGTACACTGCTATTTTGAAGGTGGACTGAGTTCATCTTTATATCAGTGACGTTCCACTGGGAGCCTGGACATCCAGAGTGAATGGTGATCTCTTCAGATGATATGCAAGGCACATCTTGCCACTGACACACAGGGAATTGGATGTCCCAGCAGAGCCAGGGGCTGCATGTGCTTGACTGCGCCCTCCTGACATCACCCATCACTCTTTTGTAGCTGGAGACCTCCTCTGCCCGTCATCCTCACCGTCTCTCCAACCTGTCCGGCAGAGATTTCAAAGATGAGGCCTACCCTGGGGACAGCTCACCCTGTTGGGCAGAAACGCCTGTGAGGGACCGTGACTTCTGGTTCGTCCAAACCTCTTTTCATTTTCCTGGGAGAAGTGGAGTGGCGGTGCAGATTGCCGTAAACTTTAAGATAAATTTGGAGCGTTAAAAGAGAAAAAAAAAAGATGAGAGGGATTTGAAATGGAACTGCCATCTGATTTTTGGTTTCTCATTTCTTACTTTTTTCACTTCAGTAACACTGTCGTCCCTTTCCTCAATCTTTTTTTCCGGAATTAAAACGTCCTTCCTATTGACATCCCATCATACTTATTCCTTTTTAATCCTAACTATCTTCTTTCTTCCTGGTATTAATTCTTTCTTTTTTATGCTTTTTAGACAGTGAATTGTAAAGCTCACGCGGTGCCGAACAGCAGTGCAATCGGAGAGGGAAATAAAAATAGCTTGGCATGTCAGCAGGGGTTTATGATGGCCTCTTTTCCTCAGAGAACTCATATTAAGTCCTACCCACATCTCATACAATAGACTAATAGAGCAAAGCCTGCAAAGCTAGTTCAGGCTGACAGCTTGAGTCACACTAAGTTGAGGTTACAGCACATTTCTCTCAGAGAGTGTTTCTACCTTGCTGGCACATCTTGCTTCTTTCAAAAACGACAATAGCACCCAGCCTTGTAGTGTGGAGGTTTATGTGAAAATAATGTGGAAATACACACACACACACACACACACACACACAACAGATGTATTTCTTGGTCCACTGTCTGCATGGTACTACCATATATCAGGCCGCAGGATTTCTTTTCCGAGTAATTTTTATGGCCAATAATGGAAGATTAAGTAACCACTACTCCACTTCAGCTAAGCTAAAGATAGTTTAATTACCATCATTTAGTTCCTCAGACATGGTATTCATGCTGTTCAGACATGTAGCCTTATCAGTGGTTTGGTGTGCTTCAGTTAAAATACACATTTTTGGATATTTAGCCTGGGTGATGCTGAAGCTGCTAGCTGTCTGCTAAATTGTGCACAATCAACTGCAGGTTTTTTTTTTTTTTTTTTGCCCCTCTCATTCTCTGCTGTCACTAAAAGAACAGACAAGTCCAATCTGTTCTGAGGTGGCACCTTACCCATGTAATCCTGAATGAATGGTTTCTCTGCTTTCTCTAGTGGATGGCTGGCTGGGTCTCATTTACACCTGTCATTTCAAGAGTCTTCTATCCAGTTTAAATTCAGATAATATTTAACACTCTTTTGTTAATGCTTAGCCAGATATAAGTAAAGGCGTTTGCCAGATCAGAACTGTCTTGGTGTTCCCGAGCTACCTGCAAATCTTGGTAAGGCCCACTCGTGTCCAGACAGCGGTGGTGCCAAGAACATACGCAGAAGAAGAATGAGAAGAGGCCGGCTGAGGGGCAGGAGCAAAAAATCTGAAAAATGAAGCCGATGCTGAAGAAGCAAACTGCAGTTCCTCAAAGGTCACTTGAGGCTGGCTCCAAATGTGAGTCAGTCCCTCCATATTGAAATGCCCAACTTTACAGCAGAATGTTTACAGCCTGGTACAGAAAAACAGTTTTGGTCTCTGTAGCTAATTTCCCCGTTCATGACAACTGTAAGGGGGGTGAAATCGTTACATTAGCTGTGTAATCGTGACCAGGTTATGTTTTCCTTCCTCAGCACACTGACTGCCATTACACTGTGGAACAGTACAGAAAAAAGAAAAGTCATGAATAATAATTTAATCCAAATGTTTACATTGTATTCAAAGCATTTCTTGAGTTGAGATGAGGTGGATTGTCATCTCTCAGAGCTGAGTCTTAAAAATAAAATGCATTTTGCCATTTAGCTGGATGATCAACTATTTACAGCATAACCAGTTGGATTTTTCATTCAAGGCTCTTCTTCCACACAGGTTGTTTTTCCTTATTTTGGTTTCATCTTGTGATGGAGTATGGTTATTGGTTTTCTAAATAGGGCCTTAAACTTTGTTTAAATTGCCTACTTTTAAACTTTGTATACAGACTTTGTTCTTAAAGATGTTGTAGTTGTAAAGGGAGATTAATGTTATAGTGCAATGCTTGCTTGTATTCCTTTGATGAAAAGTGTCTGCGGTGTGTTGTTGTTCGGTATCAGAAGTTAGTACCTCTCCAACACACCTGGGGATGATTGCTTATTCTTTCTAAAAGGCAGGGGATAGCATTCTTGTGCACTTTAATGAAGGCTTGTTTGTCAAAGCACTTCAGTATAGGAGAATAAAATGGCAAACTGAGGCTCTAGTATTGAGATTATTTTGTGCATTTCTGGAGTGCATCTATCTCACTTCATAAGTTGCTGTCACTTTAGCAGAACATCAAATTCCCTCAGAGGACGCGCACCTGTCTTGCATTGAATGTAATCAGTTCATCATTTGCTCGTCTCAACAACAAGCCAAAGGCAAGAAAGGACAATATAGACTCGGCCCATGTTTTTCTTCATAAACTCTGACCACCAACTTCAAGATGTTTTTGTGATCTGCAGACATGATAGTTATGTTAGTGCAGCCTTCCTACAAGCAACTGGAACAACTGAAAAGCAGGAAATCTCTGGTCTGTGCATAAATTACTTGCATTGTTTGGGTACCAGTCATCACACAATTCAGTAGATTATTCACCAGAGTGCTGAAGTTTTTGTCTTTTTCTGCATGCTAAAGTGGTGAGCAGAGCTTCTAATTCTTAATTTAGCTCACCTCTGTGCAATCATCCTCTGCTTGTCCACACACATCAATCATTTAATTTTGTGATGAGACAGGACAGAGAGGGTGGCGAGTGGTGACTCATTTCAAGGCAGACACATTGTACAGAAGACTGAAAGCCATTCGGTTAGTGACTAGTGTGTAACACAACAGCAGAAACCTGAGTAAATAAGCCTGATGATAGTATAATTATTGTATGCCACATCATAGCCACAATGTTTGGAACCCGGTGCTCCAGGGATGAACCCAGCGTACCTCTGTTCCAATTTAACCATCAGTACTAAACCCTCAGTATATACTGTTCCTGACAGTGCAGTAAGAAAAGACAGTAATATACAGTATATCGTGTTCTTATTCATCTTTACAGCCAGCTGACGTTTTAAGAGAATTTCCTACCATTTGGTGATCTTGTATTTTCAGCATTCTTCCGGTAACAAATTATATGACTGGATTGGTCACAGAAATGTCCGTGAATAAAGTTCCAGGAAACAGCCATGCAGGACTGTAATATATAGAATGCATTCCTCGTCCATGGATTGCTAGCACTTGTTTTGGCCAGTCAAGAGCGTCACAAACCAGAGTGTTTAGATCTTGTTTGTCGACCGGGGACAGATGACCTTTAACTTTTATGCTGAGATACATTGTCTGGTGGTTGTAAGCATCTCTGAAAACAGAGGTGCAGGGAACACTCAAGAACCAGGATCTGCAGCAGTGAGGTTTATCTTGTAACTTGGCAGGTGAGACAAATGAGGCTGTTCAGTTAAAGCAAACTATACCATTAATGCCCAAATATTAGGAAACATCCAGGGAAGCCTCAGATTCAGCACCCTGGACAGCAGTCATGACAAAAGCAAAGTAAATATAACTAACACTAACACGCAATACTCATTTGCCACATTTCTCATATCCAGATAAAATCCAGATGAGATCTAAGATGCTTTCTTCTCTATGTTACCAGATCGCAAATCTGACGGTAATCCGTATTGGTTTTTCTGGAGTGCAGCACATGCAAATCAGGCTTGACTCATCAAGATCATAATTAAGTGACTGAATCGATCAGGGATCAAATAACTGCTACAAGAGCTCGATGCATCTTCTGTGCGATCGTATGTGTTGACAGCTAATTTCAGTGTAATTCCAGTTTAAGTGGAGCTGCCATTATCACAGGGGGCAGACAGAGTCGCAGACTTTGTTGCCGACAGTTTCCTTGAGAATTAAGTGCTTTTTACCAAAGTGCAGCCACCAACAGTTTATCACTGCTCTCTGGGAAACCTGCATTTTAACAATAAGGTCTGTGGGTTTGCATGAGCAGCTGTGGTGCTCATTTTTGTGCACCATGGACAAACACCACCAGTTTCAAATCTCAACTAATCACACCTAGATTGCACTTTCAATTTCACTGTGTTTTCATGTAAATTATCCTCTGAATTAACAGCCTGGACTCTGAGATTAAACCTTCTACAGTCTACTCTTTGGTATACTCAGGCCAACACCAGCTGATCCTCACTAACTAACACAAGCAGCTAATACTCCCTAGGCCTGCTAACGAGCACCCCATCACTCCTTCCTTGTAAACCCCTGAAGCCCCCACCCATTAGTGGTGACCCTGCCAACAGAGCTCCCAGTGTTTTGAAAGACAGGAGGCAGAGGCCGGAGCCTCTCAGACCAAAGCGTGGATTAGTTTCTAATCCTTGGAGGTATTTCTCTCTCCCCTGCCACCCCCTGCTTTTCAGGAATCTGCTTGCTGCATGACTTAAATTTTCAAGGGAAGGGAGTTGAACAGAATGAGGTGGGAGTGTGCAGAGGAAAGGATGGGAGTCAGAGCCGCTTAATGAAAGCATTGGAAAAGCAGAGAGAGAATGTGTGGTGTAAAATCTGGCTTGTGGCATTCTATTTAGGATGTTACAGAAATGCCTGAATTGTTCCTCCTTGCTAATTTCACTGAGCTCTTCCATAGGCGAATCATTTCGCTGTCGCATTTTCATATCAACATTGGGATTACATGCTTTCATGCAACTGTGTAAAAGGCATCCATTGTAGAAAATGTGAATTTTCTCATCTCAAGGCTTGTGTGTTGAAGTGGTCCTGACTAACTGCAGTGCCTGCTGCAATCAGGGATTCATCCCACATCCAGTCTACACACTGCACACATGTTTATGTTTAACAGCTGACTATGAATTACCTGCATCCTCGTCAAGAATCCTAATTAGCTTAAGTAATTGCACACCCATCATTAGCTGCGTACATGCTAGTATTTCATGTATTTATGTGAACATGGTCAAAGTCACGCCTTCATGCAAAAATAACCACAATCCTTTCATCTTTAATTTGGGTTACAGACACATTGTCTGCTGAATATCCCCATTATACTAACATGTCAGTGCTTTACATTTTCTGAAAGAAAACCTCTGGCTTTTTCCCCATCGTGTTTATTAGCTCCACATGAGCTGTGATTGACAACCTTTGATGAGGGCACAATAATGACAATCATCATCACATAACCATCTCACTAATTACCATGTCATAATCACTGCCATCAAGGAATTCATAGCTGAGTCCTCATTTGCAGAGGGTGAAATATTCATGCTCTTCTGGTGGAAGTTGAGCAGCCTGAATTTTAAAATGATTACACTCCAAAAATCTCTGGAGGGACGTGCAAAGGAGGAGCTCTTCCAATCAGTGATTCTGCTTTTGCTTTATCTAAGTATAGTATCCGATAAAAATGGAGCACAGACCCATAGATTGTTTGCAAGTAGACAATATGATTGCTCACTGCTCAACCTCACACATACGTTTGGTCAAATTGAATAAAAAGGAATACGTGTGAAGGGGAAATTTCAATCGTGCACTTGTCAGAAAGACTAGAGTTGTTTATTTGTTTGTGGGGCCTCTCCTTTTTTTTGCCCATTCCTCTGTTTCCCCAGTAGAGCAGATTGGATTATGCTGAGCAGAGGCAGTAGAATTAGTATTGGATCGCTGCGTCGCATATGCTCCCCAAGGACAGATGGTCTTGAAGAAAGGGTGTGTAAGTGAGAGAGGAAGGGAGGGAGGGAGGGAAGGAGAGAGAGAGAGAGAGAGAGAGAGAGAAAGAGAGTAGATGGTTGAGTTACTCAATGTTCAAACATCCCTGGGCAGTAGTGGGGTGCACATTGTTGACTCTTTGCTTGTAATAACTGCAGTCACATTTCTTACAGCCACATTTCATGCTTTAGTGGGTGGATGATGTACAATAGGCTCGTGTGTAACTTCATATCTGCGCTGATGGTGTAGATCCAGAAGAGGATAATCTAAATCTCATGCTATGGAGAAAAGATTTTCTGTGCTAAATTTTTTAAAGGAAGCATGAACCGGAGGCTAGGCAAGTGCTTCTCATGCAATGAAAATGTTGTAGATGGAGAGCAGCAAGGCAGCTGTTCACTGCAGCAAACTGTACACTGTGAGGCTGAACAGTATGTGGACACCCATGTTCAGTGGTGGAGGAAGTACTCAGATCCTTTAATGAGCAAAGCATCAAATACTTCATTACAAGTAAAAGTCCTGAATTCAAAATATTACTTAAGTACGTCACATGAACGAAGGCTGCAAATGAATGCCCAGTCTTGGAGTCACATATAGATGCAATATTCGAGTATCCACATACTTATGGCAATATAGTGCACATTCTGCTCCTGCATAGTAGTTCCTTTTTCATTTTTGAGCTTGATAACAACAAGCTATCTGCAATTTTCTGGCCCCCATCCCTTACCACATCTGATTAATGCCTACCCACTTAGACCTCTCCTCTTCCTCCACTTGCTCTTTGCTTCCACCACTGTTGCTAATAGTGGGAGCATAAAGGAGACTTGTTGTGACACAGAGATTAGGAGGCTTCAAGTGGGCCACCTGCTGCCCCGGGATGCCCTACCACTATCTAGAAATACTTCCTGGTGTGGTGTCTCCTAACAACCAAAATAGCGTGATTTTTCCGAAGATGGGGGTAAAGGTGGATTCGTGCCTCTTAAATGACCATTTAAGGCAATTTCTTGACATTGTGGCAGACTTCAACTTTTGCTATGAATTACAGAAGCGTTGGCTACTAGCAGTTAGCTACCTCAGCTGGTTAACGGAGTCATAAATCTACTGCTTGGTGCAATTATCATAACAACAGCTGGCACTTGCATACACATGGCAGACTGATGAGTTTAGTAATGCATGGCAGCATCGCCCCCAGATATAATTGTTGTTAAGGACAAGGTGGCCCCACATGGATTGTGCCATGATTAACAGTGATGTCTGTAAATGTAAATGTTGTGAAAAAAGCTGCCAGAATTGTTTATATGTTGTGTTCATGTGACTGAAACAACAATATTCAAGACTAAAATTCTGGAAATACTTCAAATGAAAATGTCAGTCTGTTTATTATCTGTCATGTTAAGCAAATAAAATTAGTTTGCAGCAATTTATTTAATCTTTCATCATTTTGTCTACTTAAGAAAGTGGCTTCCTACAGAGCTTACTTGGACTTGCTGCAGTCAGGTTACATGTGTAGGTGGAGACAGTGACAGAGGCAAATATAAAAATGGTGAGAGTCAGTTTTCCAGCTGAGAAAAAGTGAGTCACACCTGTACTGAAAACATGTCTTGTGGCAGCTGCAATGCAGTCTGGTCTATTGAAGTAACGGTTAGTAAAGGAACTGGCATCTCAGTTCTAAAGTGGATTTCTGCCTTTATGATTGCTCAACGTGGGTGCAAAATGGCTTTTCTGGAGAGCAGCGCATGGTCTGAGGGACTGACACCAAAACCTGACATTTATTTGATGTACTGCATTAAATGTCTGAAAAAGTCCCTCCTTTGAAGAAACTTGCTCAGGGAGTAAGAAGAAATATGCAGCCAAAGTAAAATGCACCCAGGAGTGACACGAAGAGATTTTAGAGTGACATTTTATTCCAGAGGAAAATGAGCACAATTTTTTAAACAGTGACAGATCCCCGTTTTTAGCTTTATTAATGATTGGCTGCCAAAATTATGGCACTCACGCTGTCTCCCAAAGCCTGAAGGTAAAGCTTCACTCACATCAACTCTGTTTGGACGCGCGTCAAACTCTTAAATGTGTACTCTGTTAGTTCTGTTTTGTTTCAGCAGATGGGGACAAAGATGTTTAAGTTCAAGTCGCTGTCCTCTTCCCAGTAGTGCAGTTTGTCAGGAATGACAACATAATCATACTGACTGCAGGAAATGGCCCCAAAACCAAAAATGTTATGAATACTGACTATTGTTGACAGCAGTCCCTCATGCTTGGAAAATATTACAAACAAAGCCATAACTGAGCATGGTGAATATAAAATATCATACTGTAATTATGAATGCTTCTAAAAATCGTAGAAAATCTTGCAGTTAACAATGTGTGCCCCATTGCGCCCACAAACATAAGAATATAATTCAAGGTCAAACTGCAATAGACGGACACTGCTATTAAGAATCACATTCAGATCGGGACTGACTCCATTAAGCAACATTCCCCCCTCAAGTGTGTGATCATGCAAGAATTAATTTGCATTGTATGACCTTTGTAATCTATATTACTCATTAAGATGAGCCACTCACACAGCGAAAGTGCACAAGCTCTTACAGACACATAATGGACTTATCGCAGGCAGGCAGCGGGTCAGAGTATTTTCGACTACTGTATTTTTAACATCTAAATCATTTTATATTATCAAGCCTAATCAGCAAAGGATTCTTTTTACCACACAACCTTTGATCCCTGCAGTCACATCAAGACAAATAATTGGACGTCACTGATGCAGGCGAGCTGCCTGTTCGTACATCAAAATGGATAACACAGAAGGAACATTAGCCAGTGGTGAACACCAAATTGTGGACAATAATAGTAATTATATTGAACTCCAGCATGTTGGAGATAAAAGCACATGTTAACTTTTCCCCGTCTGCCTGGAACAGAATCGACTCTGGTGATATTCTTTAAATGATAAAAGGACACTTCCGTCATGTTTCTAATGTGATGCTCAACAACACATACATCTAAGGATGCAGAGTTGCTGCCAACTGAAAGACACTTTCCCAAGAACACAACACTCAAAGTGCCAAAAACAGGAGGACAAGGAGGCCATAACCCAGTTAGCAGTAAGCCTTGCGCCCTGGGATGTGATGACCCCTGGTGTCCTCTTGGGGTTTGATCTGGTTCTAACCTGTGTCTCTGTTTGTTCTGCAAGTGGCTGATTAGCGTGATGTGGAACACCTGTGGTGCCCGGCGTGTTCCTTGGTTACGGAGGTCCTGGCTGCAGTCTAATCACTCTCTCTGCTCCTCTTTGCAGGCAGCCCACATTCTGGTTTGGTTATGTTGTTATATTATTAGTTAACCTCAGGCTTTGTTTTGCACCTTAAAACATCTGCACCCACATCCTTCACTCATGCTCACCACACACCACCGACTTTACACAGTTCCACATCCTGTGTTGAAAATATTTAATTTGGTGCTTTAATTAATTTTTTAGTCAACAGTTACACATGGTGTGTCTCCTTTTTGCTGTGCCCACTTGAGCCAAGTCATGACACGGGACATCAGATCATTTGAAATTGTGAACTGGCTCAGGCCTTGATTGACATCAGCACCGGAGCTGGCCGTGTGGACACTCAGCAGCTCCTGCTTGAATCGACAGCTGTATCACACAGGCCGACAAAATATGCAAAGGACGTTCGACGAAGCATCACTCCAGATTTGAGGATGCAGGGGACTGATGGCAATGGGGCAGTTATTCTGGGTATGTGGACAGATGGTTACCACTAAATCGTTTATCTTTGCATTTGTGCTTTGCATATTTGAATGGGATAGTGCATTACACAAAAACGGCAGATTGGCAGCCTCAGACCAGCCATCATGCAAGCACTAAAATCTTTACATACAATCTTCAGTTCTTCACTGAACTGCTGTATGTGGCTGAGAGAGTTGAGTAGCCACATAGTGATTAGGCGGTTGATTATGCCAAGCAGGCTATGGTTAATTAAGATTTTAATTAATGTTTCTATGTGCAAGTGAAAACAGAGCATTTTAAAGTGAGTGACTGAGTAGCCTGTATGAGTCGTGGGATTTATATTAACGGGTTGGGGTGGGTCCAGATTTGACTTGGAGATAATTGCGGGTAACAGGCCGGTTCAGGCACGGAGCTTTGCAGGTGTGCACCGATGCAGGGTTTGCATAACTGTAACTGTGCAGGACTCTGAGGTTGGGCATGCAGACTTGAGATGGTGTTTGTGAATGTTTTAGTGTTCCTGTATGTGTGTGTAAGGATGCATGTATTCTCTTGTGTATTTTGTTACCACCAGAACACATTAAACTCATTGCCGAGCCTTACGGCTGTTATGTTGTGATGAGACTTCTTCAAAGCAGTTCTGATTTAGTGGTTATCTGCAGAATGCATCATCCCCTACACTCATGTAATATCCCAAACCATGACTCAGGTCCAACCTTCAGCCTCCACAGAGCGTTTTGTCCTTTTTATTTGCCCTGCCTCCTGGGCAGCCTCATAGGCATCCCCCTACAGCTTCCACCCAGCCTGAAGAGCAAAGATAGACAGGAATACATTTTTCAGTTTCGCTCTTTTCGAATTGGCGAACACCAGAATATGCAAGCTTTTATGGTTTCATGAAAGACTTTTTTTCATTTCATGTTGTGCTTCTGATGATGCATTTGGATATAACTGCAGCTTGATTATTGTAATGTGGTTAAAAGCATATTTTAAATGTATTTTGGAATAATGCACTGATAAGTTGCTGATAGTAAAGGCCATATTGTTTGAAATGTTCAAAAACCCATATCCCCGACGCTCATCAGCCTCACATGTGACTGAATGGAAATGCTGATAAATGATGTAAAAAATGTTTCTCGCTGCCAGACAGACTCTCCTACTCTCTCTGGCTTTAACTGTGTCCAGAACAAACGTTAATGGGCGACAAAAACAGATTATGAAAAGAAAAATCTTTCTCATAACTGAGGAGAGTTGTTTGTGGTCTTTTTGTTGTTCAGACCTGCAATTAGTACAGAATTGTAACCAGATGGTGAGTCAGAAAACAAATAAAATGTAAAACTTGGCGAGATACACTTGAGTTTTGTTATCTGTCTTCACTCTGGTATGAAACTCCAGTGATGTATCAGATCAGTCGGATCAGCTGCAGCATCCAATCAACAGCTGATATCTGGTAAGGGACTGTGTCGGCTGTGAAGGCTCCTCTTGTGGATCCTCGCTCACGGCTCCTCAGAACAGAAATAACAGTGTTGCCAGGAGTGAGGAAATATTAAAACAAGGGACTTGGGAGGTACTCCAGGAGCCATTTCCCATCTCCAATTAATCGACAGAGATCGGGATGGATGGATGGAATGATGATGATGATGATGATGATGATGATGATGATGATGATGATGAGAATGATGATGACAAAAATAATTGCCCACGAATTCCTGCGATATGCTCAGTTTTCAGTTTTCTTGCTTCTTTTAGAGCTGTAGCAGAAGAACTCTGATACTTGCAATGTTTTTAACTGTAACCTGGGGCTTCAGTACATGGTGGTTCTTAATAATAAGAAACAGCATGATGGAGACAGATAACTTTCTTGAGCAGCAGTTTACTGTTCTCCACACTTCCTCAGGTTCATAATAATAACACTTCCTTGTCTCTAACTCACATGTGATCAAACTAACCAATCGGAGGCTAGAGGGACTTGATGTAAATGTGAGGAAAACCACAGAGGCTGATTCAAGAGATTACTGAAGATGCTGCTGCAACTATTTAAACATGTAAATATAATTATGTAAATATATTAATGTGTAAACATTGTAAACATATTGTTTTTAGTAATCAACTTGAAGACATGAATTAACACCATAAGAATTAACTTCGAAACCTTACATAACTTAGACTAGGCATGCGCAATATAGCCATTAAAATCTAGATTAGATCAAGACCATCAACTTCTTTTTTGGTTCATAAAGTCATTCACAGCCCACTTAGACGTACACTGAGAGCTTTTGTATCATCACACATCAGTTAATTAATTATTTCCCATGATTTGACTTGACAAGTGTGGAATGTTAAATAAAAGAGGACCAAGAATTGAGCCTTGTGGAACTCCACAGACCAGCAAGACACAGCTTATGATGCTTCACATTGTCTTTGTTGTTGTTCTGTTTCCTGAATTCCTTCTATGTGACCGAAGGAGGGATTTTCTTCATTCACATATAAATTTCAGTGACTACCCTAACACCTTAATTTTGCTCAGAATTTATTGCACCATAACTTTTAGATGTTCTGCTGCTTGCAACAGTTGGAGTAGGCAAAACACACACACACACACAATAATTGAACATGCCGTACCTGAGTCAAAGCCTGAGGCTGCTGGTGCACTTTGCTGTGTCCTGATAGCCTGTGTTTACAAGCCACAGACAGAACCTTTAACTCTTAGAAGGTACAGTACACAGACTCCCATTGTTTTCAAAAATACATTAAAAAATAGCTGCTTTGGGCATTGTTCAGGTTTTAATGGAGGCTATTCCATTAGCTGGCACTTTAAAAGCTAAACTCAGCTTCCTGCGCTTTATTCTGGAGAGGTGAAGAGAAGGCTGCTGTCTGAGGACCAACTATACAAAAAGAGGTCCAGTTGATTAATATTTGATTGTTATTCCACGTGGCTCTGCTCTCTCTTTCAGCTTGTTCATCAATAAATTCAAGACTCTTACTTTTGAATAAATGTGAAAAACAACAACAGCAAATGCTATTTGTGTGTCTCTTGAGGCGCTCCAACTTATATATTGTGGTTTAAATTAGACTCGTCTCTTTGAAGAAAAATATTATTGTAATTTTAAGCAAGCTTTGGGGAAATCCATGTTTAATGGAAATTAGGTTTCACCACTTCAGACACTTGCAGAATCATCTGCAGCCAGTGGTGGGAATAGAAAAGCTAGAAAGTGTACTCAAGTAAAATTACTTTTACTTTGTAAAAACAAATACTCAAGAAGAGATAAAAGTAGTCATCAAAATAAATATTTTGCAAAAAATTTGATGTGACCCTCCCACATCCAGGTCTCTCCATTCTAATATAGACAATAATATTACAGAAGCAGTCTCTAATCATACTGAAAGGTCTAATATTAGAGGACTCATTTAGGCTAATTGCCTTTTAATACAGGTGTGCACTTTGACATCTGAATATAAAATAAATGTAGTAGTCTTTTTTTTTGCATGTATATTTTTTTCTCTTCATCTCTCGTAAGAAGTTAAATGTTAATACAGTTACACACGGTTAACTCATATGTTTACATTAGAAAGCACAGAAAGTAGGAGTAATATGTCTGAAGCATAATATAATGTGTGTATATAGAATTAAACTTATTAACATTCAACATCAGACCCACTTACTGCTCTCTGTTAGAAGTGTCAGCACAGTTCTCTGATATACTGACCTCAGAGCTGCGTTTACAACTGGAGCTGCTGCAGTCTGAGCTTTGGTCTGTTAATGTTAGCTGTAGTAGTACCAAAGTACGTACAGTGGAAAATGACAAAAGTGAGGCCAAGAATATGTTTTTCTCCTTGTCTGAATCTCCCATTGAAGCTTGTAGCTAAAGCCATTTCTCCGCTATGTCATGAGTCATAAGGAGGATCACAGAGCATCAGCAGACCTGGAATCAGCTGACCACCAGGCTTAATGGAATGTGCATAAACTAATGATTAATTGTAAGTAGCACAATGAATGTATCCAAATGTAACAGAGTAAAAGTATTAGAAAAACATTACTAAGTATTTGTCACAGAATAACTGTAAGGCAAGGCAACTTTATTTATATAGCACAATTCACACATCGGGAATTCACAGTGCTTTACAAATGCACCGATAAAGATGACTTCATGAACTTCACCCCTGAAAAAAGAGACAAGTTCATATGCCAGCTGTGACGGGGTGAGTTAACTCCTGGACAGCTGCAAATAGCACATGAATATTGTTTACATGTCTGCTAACGATATGATGTGTTAGTTTGCATATTTCATCATTCATGCCATTTTCTTTCAGTCCCTCTACTCTCAAATCAAAATTATTGAGCAAATCATCTATAGATGAAAGTGCCTGCTCAAAGAGAGCACCTGAGTGGCCATTTATGATTTGCATTCATAGATCTGGTCTGAATGTGTGGGAACATAAATGCATCGCAGAACACAGCAATAATCACATAAGGCCAAGTCCTCCACGGTTGTAAAGATTTTTAAACCTTTTGTGATGACAAGGGTACGACCAAGAGAGCGAGTTGACCCCTGTGCATGCTGTGTTCGGCAAAAGGTATCAAAAGCTGTAGAGATTACAGGTAATAGTTCACTCAGCTCAGCATTTTAGAGTCCTGTAAACATAACACTTAATGAGATTTATTCAAATGATATAAAATCACCAAATAACGATGAAAAGATTACTACCCACCTCTGCAGCTGCCAATGACCAGACAATACAGTATAATAATCACACAGGCTGTGTATCAACAGGCCCTTGTGATCCCGAATAGAAAACCCTGGGAGATCTGATGATGTGATACAATATGCACCTTTTCCATCATATTTTTGTGATAGACTGCAAGTTGTTGTCTTCCAACAAGGTGGCATGGTGGAACAAGTGGTAACGCTGTCGCCTCACAGCTAGAAGGTCCCAGTTCGAATCCTGCTGTGGGCGTCGGGGGCGTGTCCTCCACCATGCCTTCGGTGCCTGCTGCTCGAGGAAAGGGGCCTTTCTGTGTGGAGTTTGCATGTTCTCCCCGTGTTCACCTGGGGTTTCCTCCTTAAAAAAAAAACCCCACTAAAAACATGCAAGAAGATCACCACCTGACCAACAGTGACAAAGTCCCCGGGCACCGCTCAGATTGCAGCCCACCGCTCCTGGTCTGCCGCGGAGGAAGGACGACCAGGATGGGATAATTGCGGAGGACAAGTTTCACCAATTGCATGGCATGTGCATGTGCATGAATAATTGTGTGACGAATAAAGGGGATTGTCCCTCTGATTCTTCTACTTATTACCTGTCTCAGTAACCGCTGCTCCATCGTCTTCGGCACATTGACAGAAGTCTTAGGACATCCACTCATCTACGTTGTCCATTCATTCAACCTATGTGACCCAGACAGACAGAAAGTGCCAGATGCTGCTGTCAGCACACTCACCTGTTGTTGTCAATGGCTACAGGCCAGCTGAGGGCATTAAGTGGCACATCAAACTGTTTTGACACCACTGACCATCTCCCAGCTGCAGCTTAAATTGTACTGGCTGTACACATTATTTTACAAGGGTGGCAGATAGAAAATGGGTCTATAATTGCCATGGCTTATTTCCAGACTCACAATTTCTCATTGATGTTGAACAGTCATAAAGCCACAGTTCCAAATGGTAGAGATACTAGTTGAGCTCCTTAAGGCAAATTATGATTTGTGATAATGGGCTATATAAATAAAATTAACTTGACAATTCTTCTAATGACTGTAGCTCCAAGAGTGGAGACTTTTTTTTTTTTTACAGTATATTGATAATCATGTAATAACTGAAATACCGTAGAAGCAGACAAGACAGGTTGAGGTAAAGGTAAACATAAACTACGATGTTTCATCCTACACAAATAACACCTGGTGTACATGAAATCAGTTAAGCAGGTAATCTCATTCGACAAAATCCCTTTTCTTCTGACTTTTAATAGTGACAATGATGTAATCTTTGTTAATAAACTACTTTCCTTTGCTCTCATCCCTCATCTGGGCGGATATTTTCTTGCTCTCTGGGTTGGAACAGACACTGGCAGGGAGGCACAGTGTCTGCCAGACTTCAGTCCATCACAAATATCTGCTGTTTGTCCAGACACTGCAATAATGACATATAACACTGTGCAAATTGTATCCTTTGCACAGCCTCCGGATATTATTATTAAGAAAATGTGTTAAAATGACGGATGCAGAGCTTTATGATTTGAAGCCTTTGCTGCTTTTTTTTCAATGTCTCTGACCTAATTGCATATTACACATGCTATATTTTCTTTTCCTTTATGCTCACTACATGTTTGTTTTTCACATCATATCATTTACATAGAGGGCATTTCATCTCTCACTGAGTATTGGCTTTGATGTTGTAGTTACCATGAATAAATGAGCCTAATCATGCTGTCATATACATACACTCCCTCTTCGAGCTTCATATTGTATCCTCTTTCAGCATCATTCATGAGAAGATGAGGTTAGAAATGAGAAAAAGAGACACAAAGGGGAAGGGAGACATAAAGGTCTAGCTAATATTATTAGTGTGTGGGTGGGTGTGGGCCACAGTTGAGTAAGCTTAAGGTTCGGACACAGTGTATTTATGCTTGGAAAAGGCTGCAAGATAGATTGAAAACAAAAATGGCTCCTTGGTAAGTGCATCCAAGCTTGAGTGTCTGACTGGGCTGCTTATTCATACACAGAACTAGCTTAACCTCCTCATCTCCTCATATGAACCTTGAAATAAATTGCTCCTCCAAGTGTAACCAACACGCTCTCAACTTTCAGAATGGTTATGACTGTTCAGGAAAAAGGGTACAGCAAAAGAGCTGTGTCTCGCTCGTCTGCACAGGCACAGGCAGCCTCTTCACTTTAAAATAAAAGCTTGGAAGGAAATATTCTCAAAGGATTATGAAGCCAAACGTAGATTCGACGGAGGAAACTGACCTTCTATGCTACGCTCCACTGCCTTCAGCAATTTTTCAACTTTATTATGTAGCTTGAGGTTCTCAAAAGTTCTTACCAGCTGAGACTAAGGCCTGTTCACATTACCCTCGACCCTCAGATATGACATATATTTCTTCCTCTGAGCTTACCCCTTATTATTATTGATAGTGCTTAAATTATAATACATTATCATCTACTTTCCGTATCACTGCCACTACATTTTCTTCATTTGAATAAAACTATCCACACTTTTAAATAAATACATGCTCTCAAGAAGTGCACTGATGTATGATATCTGAGAGTGAACTGCAGCTCATTTAGCTGTTTAAGTTCTGAGGCATCTCAAAAAAAGAAAGACATTTGTGTGTTTGAACAGATAAACTGCAGGTGGGCAGTGGTCCCTAGCATTTGGGGCATTTGGAATCGTTGGAGGGTTGAAACCTTATGCTATGCCAACATTACAGTTAAAAATCACCCAATAGTAGGAGTTATTTAAATTAAATCAAGAAAACCACAGAAAAAATTAAAAAAATCTCTCAGCTAACTGGCTAATGACCTGTCAATCACACAGCACAGGCACCACCCAGAGTGCAGTCATATTTCATATTTGGACATTTCATGTCTGCGAGTTAATAGTTCACCACTTTTTTTAAAAAAAAAAGCATCTGAAACAGGAAATTGAAAAGAAGAAGAAGCAATTAGCAGTTATTGATTGCTGTTGGAGTCACAGGTTGTCATTTGTCATTGGTTGGTTGGCAAACCTGAAGAGGGCGGGTCTTGTCTTACCTAATATGAACGAGTCAGACAGTGTGAGAGGCCTGCAGCTGATCTCTTTTGCTGAAACTGTGATGGACAATGAATGATTATCCTCGTCCTTGAAGCATGTTTTGTTGATTGTCCATGTCCATTTGTTAACCTAAATGAACTGAAACCAGCACAAAGCTCGGAAAGCTGGTCCAGCTGGAGTGTTTGGTTTGTCCATTCTGGGCTACTGTAGAAACATGGCGGTTGAACATGGCAGACTGAGTGGAAGAGGACCTGCACCCTCTGTAGATATGAAGGCTTCATTCTACCCTAACACAAACATGATTCTTATTTTCAGGTGATTCTACACTAATGAATATTTTAACATTTTATCAAGATCAGCATCATTATTATTGAATATCGTTCATGTCTATTGTCTATTGCTGCCCTGCGTGTCTGCATATATCAAAAGACGGCTGTGGTCAGTATTTGTAGCTGTGTGCTGTTCTTTGCATGCATGGCTATATGTGCTGAGATGCTGTGTGCTGTTGCTGTATCATTGTACTGATTGTCTGAGTTTCCTGTTGCTCAGCATGGCTTGTGCTGTCTTGAGAATTCTTGTTTTGTTGTTGCTTTAATGGCGTCTTGTTATCTTCATTGTGTACTTTTTATGGCTTCATAGGTTTCAAAACATCTCACAGAGGGACTGCAGTTGAAAATTAGCCAACTGGCTAACTCTGGCACATTTACAGAAATGTTTACTGGCTAACTCTGGCACATTTACAGAAATGTTTATTACTACGTGTTGCCATTATAAATACATAGAAGACAATTCGTCAAACTCGTCGGGAAAAGGATAAAATAGATGTTCTGTATTTCTCTGTGGACTGGTTTTTGTGTCATGTTTCATATCCACTAGCATCAGTCTGCTCTTTTACACTTTCCATCTACATTGTTGTTAGATTGATTGGTGTGATGATGGATGGAGTAATGGTGAAAAAACAGTCATGATGGGATCCTCACCAGGCAGGCTTACTAGATGGCTATATGGAAAAAGTGGTCATTTCCTGGGTAATCATGTTTATGGTTCTGCAACAGCACCTCCACTTCAGTGAAACACTGACTTGCAGTAAACACTTAGTGGAGTGGAGGACAGAGAAATGAAGATGGGACCTTTTGTTCTTTGGCCTTAATATATTTACAAGTTTCCACTTTGTTTGAGGCACCTTCTGTGGCACTACAATCAAACACAACAGCCTAGTGGTAATAAAACCTTTTGTGAAACTCGTAATGTTTCTCTTGATAATGTGTTGAGAAGCTTTGAGCTGAATACTTAGTCTGTACTTGAGTAAATTTCAGTTAGTCTCCCCCACTTACTCCCTAAAAACTGCTATTAAATTGTAACAATCAGCACCTGACTTATGCTGTGATTTTAACATACTCTGGTACAGTAGGTGACAGTATGCACCTTTTACAATTTGCAGTCAGACATTAATGTTCAAAAAATGAAGAGGTAGAAGAAGAAGAGCAGGTTAGCAGAATTCTTCTTCTTCGTCTTCTTCTTCTTCTTCTTCTTCTTCTTCTTCTTCTGTCATATTTATGGTGGAAAAAGTAGTTCCAAAAATTCCAAAATAAGGGATTCAAAAGTAAAAAGTAAAACTGCTGAATATTTATTTAACATCAAAAATGAAATGATAAAAACCACCAAAAGGCTGCCAACCTGAACCATTTTTTGGGCCAGGTTTGGAGGGGATTGGTGGAACGTGGATTGGAATAATGGCGGGATACACAAACACACAAAAAGCTCTCCAATTATAGTACTAGGATATGTTTTATGCGCACATGTTGATTAATGGTGGTACTTTTCTTATAGAGGTACTTGGTGACTGGGGCAAGGAAATAAATTCCATACCTGTGACTGTGTCTTCAAATTAGATGTTCAGTCCTTGCATCGTGACACCATTTTCACAGCTGGAAGGCACGATGTTTTTTCCCTTTTCTGCTCTAAAGACAAAATGATGGGAAAATTTCCAACCATTAGAGGCCATGATACTGACCTGGCTTTAGATTAGCTGTGGTTTTCCTCCAGACCACAGTGGTGGTGTGAGACGTGTGAAGTGTTGCGGTGTGTGTGTGCATGTGCAAGGCAGTGTATCGCTCTTTAGTTTACTAAGTGGAACAGTGATCTGACTACATCCCTTTTACATAACACCATGACTCCTCAAGCCTGCTGATGACACAGTCATATGAGGGCTGAATAACATCAATGCTGTCTTCATGACCTCTGTCATGCTACCTCTGTCATGGGTAATGGACAATGTAGAGGAAAGATAGCTATGTTTAATAATGAAACTTTTTTCTTTTTTTTTTAAATAAAATATTAGTTATAGGGACCAAAACCAGGCTGTAAACATGTTTATTTCTGCTGTAAAGTTACTGTAAAATTTGGGGGTCTATGGGGATTGACCTACTTTTGGGGCCAGACTCAAGTGGTCATTTGAGGAACTGCAGTTTTTGGCACTTCCGCATTGTCTTCATTTTTCAGCCCTGGAGGTTAATACTGTATGTTTACTCTCATGCTTATTAATAACATTTATTTTCTAAAAGGAAAAGCAAGCGGTTGGCAGCATTTTCTGTTCAACAATTAATTGCTAAGTGACATTCATGTGATCATTCACATAAAGAAAAAGTATTTGAAATAGTGCTCCATCCACCGTTTGGGCAGAGGAGTTCCCTTCAGTTATCGATGTGCCAGGATACAGACATAAAGAATGTATGTATTTAGTGAGTCATTTGTGCTGAAAATCCATTTTCCCCTCTCGATGGATCACAGAGATTCATATCCAGCAAATACCTCATTGCTCAGCAACTACTTCCAGCAAACACCTCACTATCGAACCCACATGTCATCACTAATTTCTCCGACAAGCCTCTTTTCTGTCACTCTTTTTAAAAACTATTTTGCTCCTCTTTAGTCTTTGTGTTTCTAATCCTACGCTTTGTTCATACCCTCATGATCGCTCACTTATTCTTCTGATCAGTCCTCCCCTCATTCTCTCACTCTCTCTCTCTGTTCACTAAGCTTTTAGAATGAGGGGGCGAGAAACCCCAAAACATGAATCATTAAAAGATGTGAAGAGAAAAATAGATCACTGCAGATGCACCTGCAAAAATAACAGCGTGCAATGAAGGGAGAGGGAGAGGGAGACAGGGACAGAGGAGGAGGGGGATGGTAGCATTTGGCTTCTCTCCTCCTGAGCTGGGGTGATTCCATCTTTGCTGTCACAAGCCAGCCAGCTCAAAATAAGCTGCTCATTATTAGGTGTAGGTACTTCTGACTTGTGTAACAGAAACAAGACCAACACAAAAGGTAGAGCAAAAAAAGCAACTGAAGATGCATTTGGCTGTCCATTATTTGGTGAGCCAGTGCCTGTAGTGTTGGACAGTGCTTCGAGCATCCGTTTTGTGCAGTGTCCAGTTGTGTTTCTCTACAAATATGCCATTTAGAGTATGTGCCAAAAGGTAACAGGTTAAGTGCACAAATGCCACAAGTTCATCAATAACAGGAAGGTTTTGAGTGCTGCTGCATGCTCTCCTACCAGTCACTTAAAGTTCTTTCATTTTTGTTAAGGACAGCTATTATTTATCTGAATGGCTCCCTCTGTCCTCTTCCATTAGAAAAACACACATCGTGGCTTCACATATCCCCCACTTCCCTCCGTGACTACATCATCTTATGCTTTAAAATAGTATTTATGGTTCACACCATCAGTCATAAACTAAAGCTAGCACTCTCTGATCCACACTTGAGCTAATCACTGATCAGTTTCCTCTTTATGAACCCACATAGCGTCACCTGTCGCATGTTACTTTTGATACTTGCCTCCAGCTACCCATCGCCAGTATTAAGTCGGGGATATGGGGAATAGGGGTCATATCCCTCTCATGCATTATTTAGTGTGGCCAAGATAACTTCCACCTTTCACATATAAGTTTTACTCACGGTTGACTGTGTATGCCACAGTGTATTAGCAAACAAACATAACAGGGTGGATACAACACATCCACACATCTGAACACCTTTGAAAAATATCACCCTGATAATTAAGCCAGGAGCAGCTTCAGCAGAAGGTTCAATGTGCAAAGAAGCAGCCTACACACAGTGCAGATGGCCAAAAACATTTACTAAAGTTTTTAGCCACGCAAGTTGCATCTCAGTCAGTACACAACTTTGGTTCAGACAAAAAGATTTCAACTATTGGACATGAAATTTTGATTCCCTGATTCATTCTGTCAATATGTTCTCACTCCCAACTTGTCAACTATGGCAGCTTGGATACTGGCCTTGTGCTTCTCGCATCAATTTTGTACATGCTGTGCTCCACAGTCAACTTAGCAATGATAAATATGCAAAGTATGATCATTCCTTTAAAATAAAGCTTATTGAGAAGCTAAATAAGTAAAAAAAAAATATACTAAGTAAAACAGTAATTTAAATTACTGCACAGGGAATATTGGTATTGCACAGTTAGGTGAACTTGTCAGTTTCAGTGTTTGTGGTCTACTGGGAGCACAGATGATTGTAAAACTTAAATAAACATCATTCCAGAATAATTTAAAATGTAATTTCCCACCGTCAATTAATGCTTTTGACCACGAAGCCTACATTAATAATGTTTTTATGGAACATCTCTGTGAGAGTCTGGCAATTTCATAACTTTCATACTTCAGCTTTTAAGGTTAAATTATCTGTCATAAGACTACCTCTATTTCCAAATGTGAAGGAGAGACCTGTGGGTAATTATTCTCTCAGCTCCTGCAGCGCATCAGACAATCGTTTTATAGCTTCATGTGGATGGTGTGCTTCTGGGTACACCTTCATTAGATTTAGGTGTGATTAGAGCTGTGCTAAGAGCAGGTGAACTGATTAGGAATGCGTTAAGAGCAGATTCTCCAATTTGTTATAAAGTTTAAGAACATTTTCTCACAGCCATTATATCTTTTTAAAACCATTAGCTCACTACACTCAAAGCTCTTATGGAGACACAGTGCAGTGTGCAGCCTTACAACAATCATGGACATTTTCAATTTCATGATTTTCATGTGGATGTTGATACAGTACCTTTAGTCATTTGGCTTATTTGTTCTAAATTCAGTAGATTTAAACTCACTTATACACATACCAAAGTTTACCTGTATCCAGTTGTGCCGGTTGTTTGTCTTTTCTGTATCTGCAGTCAGAAACCTGTGTTGTATTGTGACTGTGGGCAACATGACCAGCTGACTTTGGCTTTTTTGTTAAACAGTGTTTTATTCTCACTAGAATCCTCCCAAGACTAGATATTTAAAAGTCGTACAAATATCAATATTTAAGAGTTATAAGTCAGATTATATTCATGTGAAGCGTCTTGCCTGCTGGGCTTTGCTGACTTGCTGGGATCATATTTATTTGGCAGTTTCATCCCTGGGTATTTGTGCCTCCATCATGATTAAGTGGGCTTCGTAGTTAAATTGTGTTCATTGTTGGGAGTTTGCGCAGAGTGTTTTATTTTGAAAATTCACAGGATTCTCGACACCGTCCCTGTGCCTGACTTCCTGTCTGGCGCCTATTCTCCGTGGAGCAGAGCGCCATACGCATCGTGAGCAGGAAGCGGATGTTACGGGGTATGAATGATGACTAAGCTGTGAAAACTAGACTACTAAACGTCCATCCTGAAAAAAGGTAGTTAGAAGCTGCTTTGGGGATATCATGTAACCATAACTATAAACGGTGAACGAAATCTTACTTAACATGGCTGAATACCCTGTGCAGGCCGCTTAATGCAATACTCGCATGTGTTATTGGTCATTGTAGCTGTTCTATCCGGCCATACCTTTCTGAAGTCCAGACCAAGTTCAGCAGAAGCTAATATGAGGCTTCAGCATTCTTTTTGGCGTTCAGTGGACGAGGGCTGTTTTTTAGCATGTGCTGTGCTGACTAAGTGGCAGTACAGTCAAACTTTTGAAATTTTAAGCATTCACACTCAAACCTGCAGGTTATATGTAATAACCTCCTGCCATCATTTTTAACTTTGATATTGACAATCCAACATAACACAGAAACAATTGCTGTGGCTGCCACAAAGACTCCATACCACACATACAGCAGTGCATTTTATTCAGTGTCATTGTGAGAATTCCTCCCTCCCTCATACATCTTGGCTTTGTTGACTCTTAATGCTTCCAGCAGTGTGTGCGTGCATGTCCATTAGTGTGGCCATTCACTGCCCCCGCAGCTTGTCGAGAGTGAAGGGGCTGCGTCCACCCACTCAGCATTAGCACCATTTTAGCCATTAGCTTGCTGCATATAGTGAAAAGCAAAAGAAGGAGGTCTTGCCTTGAAACCAAAACACTTGGCACAAAGTAATTACAAGTAAGGAAGCTTGTGTACGAGCCAGCAGTCTGTTTGAAGTTCTCAAAAGGACAGAGCAGCAAGAAACGCCTTATCTGATAAAGATCAGCACTACAGTCTAAAAGGGATTCTGAATCATGAATATACATTAAGTAGCCTGGACTCCCTTCTGTAAAAGTCTGTGACAAGAGTGGTTTAGCCCTGGTAAACTTCAAAAGCTTTATGTCCTGCAAACTCTCCACTATTTCCTATGTGTTTCATCAGATAAAGTCTTCAGGTTTCTCTTCATTAAGTATGGGGCATGCTGCTTTTACTGGATACTGTACGTCAGCATGTTTCAGATGGTCTTCAGATTGTCTCCTTTGAACCGGGCAGAAAACACACTCATCATATTTAGCTCGGGAGGGCTACAAAACACTGCTTGCTGGCTGTGTTACTGCCATTGCATCACCTTGACTTCCCCACTTTAGACTACTTAATTGCTGCTCGTGCCTCGACTATGAATAAGTGTGTGTGGGGGGGGGGGGGGGGGGGCATCCATCATTGCTGCACCATTTTACTCTCAAGGGCCACTCAACACCGCCGTAAACATGCATGACTCCAAGAATGAGATGAAGACTTTAAGTCTTATTTGAAGACAGATATTTTTGCACACCGCAGCTTCTATGTAATTTTCTATAAGCTTAAATGAGTAATACCAGTTTTTTTTTGTTTGTTTTTACTGTGGGGCCTTTTTTGGGCTGGTAATAGCTTTCATCTCAAGCTAAAGCTGAATGAGTGCTGTCATTTAGATCGTATCCTCTGTCTCCCTGTCAGGACTTGTGTTCCTGTTGTAAGCATGCTATACAGCTATTGATTCCCGTGAAATGGCCTAGAAAGTGGCGCTGAACCAACACCACATACCACAACTCGTTATTGATTGCAGGTCCTACTCTACAGGACCTTTCCATGCTTGTTTATTTAGAACCTCTGGTGTGTTGACAGAGCAAAGCAATAACTGGCCATGCACGCAGGACAAGCATGTCAAACCAGGTTGAGAGAGCTCAGAGACCCCATGAGTGATTAAATGTGTTACATTCACTGTTGTCAGTTAATGTTTATATGCACACTTACTCTGCACAAGTATTCCAAATATGGCAGAATTCAGAATTTGACATGGGTCATGTTAACAGCATTAGGATCTTCAGAATTAGGCCAAATTCCAAATTCAGCATTTTCTTATTGAGATATGCCGATGTTAGGAGCAGTCTTTGGACATGTATACAGCGCACTTAAAATATGCGCCTTGGGTTTTTACTGCAGTGTGCGACACAAGGCCTCTTGAATGTTTACAGTCAGCTCTGCATTATAAACACCAACAGGCCGACAGTTTGAAAGGCAGGAGTAGAGCTGCATGGCCACATTTCTGGTTGGAAGGAGAAACACACCAACTTTTAAGCAGTGTGAAAGACTTGGATATGATATTCATTACATGATGAATAATGACGTACTTCATTATCAAAGTATGAATGGCTGCAAAATGACAATTAATGGAATAATCAATAAAAACATTTATATTTCATACACACATACACATACTCAGTGATTGTTCCTAAGGATTGAGGGGGAAGAAATGATATCATAAAGATATGAGGAAAAGTTTGACCGATAAGCTGATGTTCAATGGACCAAACATTAATAATTTGCATTGGCTGGGTTAAATTAAAAGCCAGACACATCCCCTTTGTTAAGAAAGTCTACATGTGAGTGAGACAGTCTTTGTTAAAATGCCGCTGATTAAATCTCAGTTGAGGAAATAAGTCAATGAAGCATGCAAATGACAGCAGATGTGTATCTTTCAGTCTCTCAGCCAAATGGTGTTTTCTCGCTCACGAGGGGAGTGTCGGAATTTCTGCATCAATGAGCTTTACTCAACTCACGTAGCTCATGTCAGGCCTTCACTCATTAATTCATTATCTTCACTTAACCAGGGTAATCCACTTTTAACTATACTCTCCAAGCAACTGCTTTCCAGGGAGTCCTTGACACAATACATTACACTGTGATGTTGATAGTGGCACTTTGCATGCTGTGCTGTTACAGACTTTGTTCTTTACATTTGATGAATGATAGATGTTTTGAACTTTTTATTATTCTGTCTGCACTCATTATAATATCATGGTACATCCATTGGATTACTGTATTTTGATGCATATTTTACTCACTTCATGGTTCAGTTTTCCCGTTTGGACAAGACTACATCCATGTTTTTGGACATGCGTTTTACCACCCAACACCACAACTTGACAAGGATTCTGAGATTTATTCTGAAAACTCTCTGAGCTCCTTTCACTCTCAGAAATCCTCATTTCAAGACATGTCTTACCAGCAGGTGCTTCCAAGTTGTCACAAAGGCTGTCAGCTATTGTGACATTCAATTACTCCTTCAGTGCCTGCCATCACGAAAGTGCCTTACTGGGGCATAGGAGGTCACTCCATGCCTCGTCTGATTGGCTGATTTGGCCTGGTCAAGAGAGCAAGTTTCGCAGCCTGGAATGAGATGCTGAGCGCATCTGACAGGGATCACAAGTTTGGTGCAACAGGACTTGCTTTTTGTGATAGTTTCCAGTTTTGCAGTTACAGGAAAAAGCTTTGTGTATATGTGTCCATGCATCTGTGTGTTGTACTGAGTATTCAGAGTCCCTCAAGGTTCTCAGAAAACCAGAGTTGGTCGCTGATGTGGAAGTAAACAAGTCTTTTACAAAGCTCGATGTATCTGCATCTGAAAACACTGAATAGAATGTTGAGTGTTTATTAGTTGCAGGACTTCTGTGTTGTTGTGAAACAAGCAGCTTTGTGTCGTGACCTTCTCCTCTGAAGACTGTGGTATTTCTGAGGTTGTTTCATCTGAACCTTACAGTCAGATCTGCAGCATTTCAATCTCAGAATGATATTCTACATTGTGAAAGTGGTGCTTGTGGCCAGCTGAGAGTCTAGTGTACTCAGCACAGATTGAACTGTCGCCCTCAGTATCAGCAGCCGGACTATAATAATTTTGGTCATCGCCTGACTTTTCAGCTAGCACCAGGTCAATATTTTAATCAGTCAAATACTTGGTTTGTCACTGATACTTGTAATGAGTTTATATAAGCCTCAGTTGTGCTATGTGTTTAGCTCTAATTCGCAAATTTTAGCATGCTAACATTCTAAATTTAGATGGTGTCCATGGTAAACATTTCACATTAGGATGTTAGCGTGCTCACGTTAGCAAAGCGGCAAGCACGGTGTGAAAAACTGCAGTTCCTCAACTGGCCACTTGAGGCTGGCTCCAAAAGTGAGTTAATGCCCATAGACTCTAATGTTAAACTGTCCAGCTTTACAGCAGAAACACACACATTTGCAGCCTGGAAAAAAGAAAGTGGGTTTGGTCTCTATAGCTAACCGCATTTGAACCACATTTAGACTTTGAAATGCTGCCATTGGTGATAAAGCTGTGCAATAGGATCAAAATCTTACATCCCGACAATGATAAATATCACGGTATAACACATTTTCTGTAAATTCAATGTATAGTTCACATGACGTGACCACATGGAAAGGCCTATTATGATTTCAATTACAGTACATACTCAACACATAAAAGGTCCTTATTCATATTTATTTTTCATCCATGCCATGCTGAAGTGTGTCATTTGTCATCCAAATGAAAAAACATTTTCCTATCATGCATGCCTAGAGCTGGACTGAGTTGTTGGTTGTTATTATATTCCAAAATGCAGATGTTACTTCCTGTGTTGTTTGTGTGCTGTAACATGTCTGAACATTGTGGTTTATGTTGGTAATTGTCATTATTGTGCCTGTGTATACTTTTAACCATTAGTGACATGACTGTTATGCTTGTTATGCTTCCTCTTCCCTGTGCTGAATGCTATTATATTCTATTTTAATGGAGTGCATGTGTCTCTTACTAAGATGAAAGCAATGAATAACGAGTCCATTTAAATTGTAGTGATTGTAACTGTTTCATGTAATTGGAAAAGTGATCAGTCATGTTTGTTGTTACCAATTAAAGTACTGGAATTACTAGAGTACCGTGAACCGTTCTACTTTGTTATGCATGCTCCCAGCACTGCTTGTGACCAATTCCTGGCATCTGATCAGACCAGCAGCTTATCAGTTATATGGTAGCATGTGTCATCTGCAGATGAACACACAATGTGGACTTTACTTGCAAGAGGATTTAGGTTTGTTCACAACATCAGAAAGAACCTGAATCCCAGGACAAAGAAAGGTTTGAGCCACATTTAGACTGGTCACAGAATAGTTCTTCATTGTGTTTTCATAAATGTCAGCTTGAAGTTCAACCTTACCTCATATCCTCTAAGCTCTGTGATGGATCCCTTTGAGTTATGCTGATGTATTTTTCCTTGGGGATTGTTTTTGCATGTATCATGCATCCTTTTATTGATTATCTCGACATCCATTGCATCTGCATCATACCACAATCTCACCCTGAAAATCCAGCCATGGAAACAAATTCATGATACTCTGTCTTGATGTTTCATAAATGTGGGCAGACAAGATACAGAATACTGATCTCAGGGAAGCCAAGTGATTTCATGTGAGGAACTGTGGCTTTGTACTGATGAAATTCACTGTTTTCCCAGTTTCTGACCTTTGCAAATGCCCCTGTGTCTTATTGTTATGGTGTGTGTGTGTGTGTGTGTGTGTGTGTGTGTGTGTGTGTGTGTGTGTGTGTTTGTGTGCCTGTCTGTCTGTCTGTCTGTCTGTCCTCCCAGTTGCTACAGAGTGAGGACCATAACAAGTTTTTAACCACCAAGTGGGGACATGCTGGAAAGTGAGTCAGGCTTGGTTTTAAGGTTAAAATTAGGTTTAGGGTTAGGCATTTAGCTCTCATGGTTAAGGCTAGGGTAGAGGGCCAGGGAATGCATTATGTCAATGAGAGGGTCCTCACAAGTATCAAAGTATTAGTATGTGTGTGGTTGTGTGTGTACTGTGAATATAAAGCTGTTAAATATAATCCATACACTTCTCACAGTCACTCGAGTCGGATCTCTGTAAGGTAAACCATTAAATTGAAGGTTAAAGGGTTAGAGTGAAGGCTATGTCAGCGTGGGTCCTCAGAGGTGTAGAAATACAAACTTGTGCCTGTGTTTGTGTATATTTATGCACATGGGCGTTGAACTTTCCACATCCCTTTTTGCTTTGCTAGCTAATTACATTTGATGTAAGTAATTCTGAACCGCTGTTGCATTAATACACTAGAGAATATGTGCTTATTTTGGAGAGAAGCAAGTGATATTATTGCACTTTTTGTGGCTTCCCTGATGTACGGAAGCCCAGTTGCATTTGCAATTCTTTTATTCTTTATGCCGTTATCTCGAGATCATGAGTTAATTATTTTGTCATCTCGAGATAACAAAGCTCATTTTATCACGATAACGGGTTCATTTATCTCGTTATCTCAAGAAAACAAAAGGCTGATATCTCGAGATAACGAGATGACTTGTACAGCTAAAAAAAAAATGACTTCCTAAGTCTCATAAGAATGAACCATGACATATACATACTGCGCTGTGGGGTGGCTTTGGGACTTTTAACGAACTTTTTATGAACTTTTGTTGTAAGAGTGTTTTCCCCCTATTGATTTGATGTAGGGATATTATTTACATTATGGCTAATTATCGTAAAGGATAGTCTTACATACAGTGGTCAACTTAAAGCAGATGTCTTACTGTCCAATATGCTATGTGTATAAATGGTATGTGTATAAATGAGTAAGACTGATGTATAGTCTGTTGCATTCATCCATAATGGGCACTCGATAAACATTAGAAGTAATAAGAGGAAAAAACTTTTTGTTTCTCATTATAATGGGTTGATTATCTCACTGTCTTGAGATAACAAAGCTTGTTTTCTCAAGACAACAAAATGATTAATTAGTGACCTTGAGATAAAAAAAACGTAATAATTCTTCTTCTGTTACAACCTTCTCTTGCTTACAACAATAACTTTATTAGACAACCTTCCTGGTAAAAGATGAAAGATGGAAGGCCTACAACCCATGTTCATAACCCAAACTTCGCCTATGAGCTTCTCAGCAAACAACACACACCTTTCTTAGCTACCCTGTGTTTATAGTGTCATTTTCCAAAGCAATGCTGCTGTTTATGCTATATGAACTCATATTTCAGGGCCAGTTTAGCCCAGACACCATGAGGTCTGATGAGTTGACAGGAATCACAATGTGACAGCTGTGAGCATGTTTTTTTTAGGTCATGTCACCATAGTCTGAGATGCTCAATTTGCTAATCATTTGGGACTATCACTGTCAGTCATATGCTTATATCCAGCTCTAGCATGACACGTTTAGTCCAGTTACAAAAAACAAATTTGATACCTGTATCACAATTCATTAGCTGTGAGTGGGTGTGCGAGCTGAGCTACGATATGTCACAAATTGTCTTCAGTCAAACCAAAAATAGAAGTACAGTCACTGTCACATGGCATGCAATGCTTGCCGACACTTGTCATTCAGAAGGACCTCAGCTTTCTGATAAGTTAGCATGTAAAACTGCCGCTCTTCACCTCAGGCATGCAGTTGTCATTCAATGTTCCCTTGTCATTTTGTTCTAAGTGCCTCATTTCAAAACAAGGTATGAAAGGAAAGCTTTGAAAGGCTAGAACTCAAATCAGATCACAGGTGTCCATTTTAATGTTGCCTGAATTTTAGATCAGAGGAAGAATGGACCTTTTTCATACCCCAAATTGACTATTTCACATCAGACAAACCATTGCTAAAGGGTGAAGACGATGTCTGTAATTTCCTTCAAAAGAAGATGATTATGTGGTGTCAGGTTTTTTTATTTTAGGCTTCTCCAACTTTGCTGTCTGCCTCCTGGAAGCAAAACAAATGTGATGCCACCACCACCCACCAAAGAATTGAATAAAATTGATGGTCAGCCGGTATAATTCCATATTCACCATCTTAGCTTTACATGTTAGCATGCTAACATTTGCTTATTACGAAAAACAAAGCACAGCTGAAGTTAATGGGAATGTCATTAGTGTTGGGTATTGAAATTATGAAAAGTTAAGAGATCATTCATTACAGTTCATCCTTAGAGGGACATGAATGAATGAATATAAATTTCATGGAAATTCATCTAATAGTTGCCAAGACATTTGGCATAAAACCTCAAATATCAACTTAATTATAGCGTTCCTTTGCGAAATACAAATGTTTCTACAAAGTTTTGTGCCAATCCACTCCTTAGATTCTGAGATATTTCACTGTCTATGTGAAAATATTGATCTGCTGGTGGCGATAGGGAAAGTTAGAGGATCACCAGACTCATTATCACTGATTCTCCTGGTATGCTGGATATCCGTAGCAATCCATCTTGTATCTGTTGAGATATTTCAGTCTGGAATAAATGGTCAACCAAGCAACCAACAATAGACTGACACTGCCATCCCTGGAGCTATGGCCCTACTAGCAGGGCTAACATCTCCTAAATTGCTCTTTTGTTGTCAGAGCACTGGTGTCCAGCCATGTGCAATGGGGGTCAAAAGGGTTTCCGTTCATTCACTTTACCATATATTTTTTACTACTTTCAGTCTCCTTCAGGTTGTGCTAATCCGATGATTCTCTTCCTGCCTTTCTCTCAGTTCTCACGCAAGGAGATGATAAATCTGATCTGGCACGGTGGAAAGGTGGCAACACTGTCGCCTCACAGCTAGAAGGTCCTGGTTCGATTCCCGCTGGGGGCGTGTCCTCCACCATGCCTTCGGTGCCTGCTGCTCGAGGAAAAAGGGCCTTTCTGTGTGGAGTTTGCATGTTCTCCCTGTGTTCACCTGGGGTATTCTCCATAAAAAATACCCCCACTAAAAACATGCAAGAAGATTACCACCTGACCAATGGTGACGGAAAGGAACTGGGTCCCCGGGCGCCGCAGAACGACATTCCAGGATGGGTCAAAGGCAGAGAAATAATTTCACAAAAAGCATGGCATGTGCATGTAGTGTGTGCATGTTTGTGTGTGATAATAAAAGTACGTCTCTTCTCTTGTCTTCTATATCTGGGATACCAGGTCAATGTTTACTGATATTTGAAACTTGCTAGAATACAAGACCACCACAGCTTTGGTTCTGCAGAGAGCTAAGGCTGTTAGTAAGAGGTCAAGTACCATAGTTGCCAAATATTTAATATAGACTTCACTGTCAATTCAACAAAACTGCACAGTGAAGTGTTTAGCATCCTAATACAACTTAATCTTCTCAGTGTTGAGATAGGTTCCTTTAAAAATGTTGCTCCAAACTCATTTTAGACTCATGATTAGCTGTCATACAGCCTACTGTCACAATTTGAATAGTCAATTTAATTGCTTTTCTTCGGCAACCTCTTATGTTTGAATAAAAGATTGATTCTTTAAGCTGTTATTACAGCAATGGCTGAAAAAAATATAATCCCCCTGTAAAGTTGCAGACACTTTGCCACTGACTGCACTATCTCAAAAACCCAGACAGTCATGCATGAGGAAATTAAATGCATCTATTGCAAATTTGTGCATTAAATGTCTCTTGACATCATGAGGTTTAAAGAAGTAATTTTGGCCTTCCAAGGCCTTACGGAGACTCTCCAGCCTACACAGTATTACACTGTCAGGCAGTTGGGTCTATAATACAATCTCAAGTAAGTAACACAATTTTACTGTATTTATTATTTTTTACTTTCAAATGCAAATGCTGAAGTTCAGTTGCATGTAGTAGACTGATTGTGGCATATTTGCAGAGGGTTGTTTAAACCTTTGTGTGTGAGGTTCAGGTCTTCTGAGAATGATTGAAAAGTATTTTTAACAAGGAAAACATGTTTGCACAAAATTTTCTGAATTATAAAGAAAATATTCATTCATTTTTGTTGTTTATTTTATAGCAATGTAATTTCTGATAATCCGTCTCAGTGAAAATGTGCCTAATGTTCACTAGATAGCTAATTTCAACATAAGGTAACCCAACCATTTGCTTAAGATGTTTATTGATAATAGCAGCAGTTATTATCAAATCAGTTAACTCTGTCTTTGGATTTGTTTTAGCTAAAAGACAAATCTTAATAGGCTAAAACACAGAGGCTCCTTTGAAAGAACAGTGCAATCAATTGCACACCTGTATCCGATTGAAAGATACCTGTCAAATGTATGAGGTGGTAAAACTATTACAGAAAGTTCTGCCCAGGCTGAAAGGTCCTCTTTAGGTTTGATACAACGTGCTGGGGCCATTTCTGGGGACAGTCTGAGCTCATACAACACTGGAGGTTTGCTTGAAAATCTCTAAGTACTTCACTGACATCTTACTGTGTGACCTGGGCTTGAACAGTTTGCTGTTCTCGTGGATCGAGTCTTAAAGGAACAGATCACAAAATGTCAGGTTTAGAGGTGACAGCTCCTCAACTCTGATCCCGAACAAAGGAGCACCGCAGGGCTGTGTCCTCAGCCCCCTCCTCTTTTCCCCTATCCACCCCTCCAATATCGTCATCAAATTTGCAGACAGGTGTTCCCACCTTAACACAACAAAAACCAAGGAGATGATATCAGACCTAAGAAGACCAAGATGAATTGAGCACTCTGCCCTCTTCATGTAGGGGAGGAGGTGGAAAGGTGCAAAATTATGTACTGGAACTGTACCAGCAGCTTTCAGCAACACCATTCATGTGGCAATGGATCAATTGTCAGTTGTAAATGACCAGAAATTGGTAGATAAATTAAAGTTTTGGGTACATCATATTGTTTTAAGCTTTCTTATCTTGGGGCCACCAGGATAAGAGAGTTGTCTTTTTGTGAAGCAAACAGCTTCAGGGCAGAGTTGAAGACAGTATTATTAGAGTCGGGCAGACATAGTAATTGAGCTACCATTGACATTGTCAGACATTACTTATCAGCAGTTTGTTATAACCACCATGAGCATTGAACACTCTGTAGTGATTCACCAGGTGTGCAGACACAGTTAAGCATGCAGGATTTAAACTTGTCTTTCATGTATTCATTCTTCACATAACCACTTCTGTCACCACTGTGTGCACAAGCATAAGCAACCCTATGAATACCTTTGGGGAAGGACTGTCCGAACCTCTGCAGCTATCCTTGTTTGTACGATTCATTGCGTTTGCTCCTGTTTATGACAGCAGGCTTTTCAATGTAGCCCTTCAGAAATGGTAAATATTTTTCCTTTCAGATGTGCTAAGGTGAATACATACGCATTAATTTGTCTGAAGCATACTGAACCCTTTACAGTTCGGGGCAGTTTGCTGACCATGTCTTATTAATGTTAATACACACAGTTTGAATCAACTCTAATTAACAACAGTCGTGTGTGTGGACTGAGATAAAAGCATCTTTAGCAATACCTACCTTACTTTAGCTAATTTTAGCTGACTTGTAGTGTTTGAATCCTGAGATGGATGTCGGAGTGCTGCAGGAGTTCTTTGATTGCTTTCTGTGAAAACTGCTGTGAAGATTCCTTTGTAACTGACGGGAACCCGAGCTAAACCTCGCTCCTCACAGGGACACTGAAGAGCATAGCTGCCACATTACTTCAGGCTTTGTATTGTCATAATGAACAGAAGGGCAACTAAGAGGAAAAGAACATTAAACAGAATGCCTTGTGCTTAATTAAAATATTAGCATGTCATTTTTGCACTACTGAAGAGTACATTTAAATGAAAGTTACACTAACCTTACACCTGACATCAGCATGCATTGATGGGTTTAATGTTGCATTTGCATAACTAAACTGGCCCAAAATGTAGCATTAAATGCATCCAAAATACACTGTGGTTAGTACACACAAAGAAAGTAGATGTGAGGCAGCTACAAAGGTGTTTGGGGAGTTGTAAATAGAAACTCATGAAATATGGATGGTCTGGATTGTAGATGAGGAACAAGCAACGCCAGATGCCATTAATTTGCTCAGACGAAACTATCAATAGTAATAACAGCAGCTGCATAAACTACTCCTCCTCAGCTTTTGACAGCATGCCTGTTATCTCAGAGAGCTGCTTCCTCTCTTTTAAAAAGTAGGACAGGAAACATGGAAATATGATTTTGTAACTGACGGGGCTCAACAATACAAGAGATAAGGCGACGTACATATCTCCATGTCACATATTGTATATTTCAGGATGCCATGCATGAGATTGTATCTAAAATATACCCATTTGGAAATATGACTTCTTCTCTGAATTTAAAAATGTTTGCATCCATTAAACATTTCAGGGCTGCCGCTCCAGCCTCCCAGTCACATGATTAATTATTTGTGTAAATTATTTTTTAATCTGCTCATTAACCTTTGCTGTTATTTCAGACCTTGCGTTTCCTGTCCCGTGCACCGGTTTTCCGCAGTGTATCCCTGCCTTTGCCAATCACCTGATCCTCCACCTGGCTGCACACCTGCCCCTCATTACCCCATTATCCCTTCAGTAGAGTGTATATATAGGGAACCTGCCCAGTTGCCTTAGCTGTTTGTATGTTGTGCGCCCTTGCCATAGTGGTTTGCACCTTTGTGTTGTGAATTTGCCTCTCTGTCTAAGTGATTTTGACCTCTGATAGTTTTTTTTTTCTGTCTGGCTGCCTGCCTGATGCCCTCTGATATGTTTTTGCTCTGTTGAGCTATCTGTAGCCAGACTGTGTGCTTCCTATTGACAAATTAAACTCAGTTTTGACCTTTTTTTGAACCACCTCTGTTTGTGGATTCTGGTCCTGATGTTCCAGATGGCATGTTCTGACAAATTACCTCATGCAAGAGCACACACAATAAAGTACAATGAAAACTGGTGTGGCATATGATTAAATATTACATCTCTTATGTATATAAAGCAGGTGCTCTGACACTGCTGGTGATGACTGTGATTACAAATCATTTGTGCGTGTAGCTCCTGTCATTTGTAATATTTTGTTTTTTGTTTTCAGACAGACAGATGTAGCATTCTCTCTGTTTTCAGCTCTCTAGAAAAAGTCTAAGGGATGAGAGAAGTGAGATGACTTTATTCTTTTCTGCAATGTGATATCGCTGATTAACAGATATTGACTTGTGGAAGAGGGCCTGAACAGCTAATGCATACCAAACTAAAAAAAAAAAAAATGTAAAATGCAATGTATTTTACAATATTCCCCCCATATACCAAACTAAAAAAACGAAAAAATGTAAAATGCAATGTATTTTACAATATTCCCCCCCCCACACACACACACACACATTGATGCATCCACTGAGCTTCTGAAATCACAGCTTTTCTACACACACTGTAGCATGTGCAATCAAAGGATAATTGGGAGCCTCTGGTGCTAACAAATCAAATCCACCATCAATTTCCATATTTCCCTCCCTCAATTTTATGCTCCATCCTTGAGCACACCCATAAATTCATAACACGTCACTGAAACATGGATGCATATGCAACACGGCACTGAAGAAAAGACCCTTCATCTCTTCTCCTTCCAACTGACACCTGTGTGATCATAGAACAATATTGTGGAAGTGCTGTGATTACTGACTTATTCATGTCATATTTTTAATTCTAGAAACCCAACATTGCCTGAATAGAAATTGTTATTTAGTCAGAATTGCACAGAAGGAACAGTTGCACAAGGTTCATGAATGTTCAATATATCTGCTGTTGACATAAACATTTAATTAATAGGGGTCTATTTTTCAGACCTGCAAATGAACATAGAAAGCGTAACATCATTCTTCTGCTTATCTCATTAACACCTTCACAGAAATGTGCTTCCCAGAACGCAGCATACAGCTTACACAAGGGTTCGAGTTTATGAAGCCATCTTGTGCATGCACCGTCTCTCTGATCAGTTGCTTTGTGTAAATTCTGTAACAGCCAGTCTGTGTAGTTTGCACACACTTCAATACAATCCATCTCCATGTTTGTCACACCGACAAGGCTGAACGTGCCTTGCCTGTTTTGAATTCTAATATATCCTTTACCTTCTCTGCTTGTCACAAATCTATAAAACTGCTTGAAAGACTCCTGGAGATCCCTGACACTGTGTCAAATTATAGCCAATTCCAATATCAAAAGGTAATCGATAGGAGCAGAGTGAGGTGGCTGAAGGAGCTTGACACTTCACAAGAGGCAACTGATGAGGTCTGATAATGCGCTAAGCTTTAAAATGGAATGGCACACCTATCTGCAATCTTGATGCCAAGGTTTGCAATATTTCTCTTTTTCCCTCATTGTTTGAAATCCCGACATTTGGGTTTCTAAAGGGGAAAATGTGCTTGTTTGTGAGTGTGGCATGACCACACTCAGCGGGCTCCAGACGGTGAGAGAGATGACATTGCAGGTGGAAATCAAAACCAATCACAGCTTTGGGGTATTGGTTTTAGGGGTTTTACAGGTGGCAGCAGCGAGTGGGGAAATGATGGCAGAAAAGGAGGCTGGGTGGAGAGAGCGAGCGAGTGATGATGTAGATGGCAGAGGAGGGAGTGAGCTCCAAGAAGCGTCTGTGAAAATCAGTGGCCCCCTGGGAGACCAGCTGAGCTCAATTACCAGGAGAATACAGTTGCAAAGGGAAGCCGAAAGGATACAGCATCGATCTGTCACACACTGACAGCGGGGAAGAGAGCGCAGGCGGAGAGGGAGGGGTGGGCGGCAGACTATAAACAGAGTGAGAAAAAGAGATGAAATTGGAAAAGGAGCGAGCCAGAACAAATAGTGAGGCAAAGGAAGGTAGGCGTAAGTGAGAAAAACAAATTCTGCTGTTTGAAGGCAGATTATGCTACCTTAAGTATGTGCCTTGGCTGAATTTATAGTCCAAGACAGTGCAGTTTGTATTTGCCGACAGTTCTGTCTCACGTAAATGAACCAACATCACATCAGATTTCAGTCTTTATAGTCATTGCAAACAAAGTGCATTCTAGAGCCAGGAAGAAAATTATACCCAACTCATTTGTATAATGTGTTAAATATAAAAAGCAGGTTTCTAGTGCTTCATTTCAAGCAACAGTTGTATAACAGAGAGAATCACATCCAATGATTTGTGCTTCTACACTGTTAGTTAGCAGCCCGTGACCAAAAGGTCATCATGCTTACATTTTGCTATTTTGCTTTTTCAATTTCTTGATTTTTTTCAATCTCTCTGTCTTTTTATTTCCTCACAACAACATATGTGTCTGCAAGCTGCAACTGTTAAAACACCAGTTTTAAAATTATTTGTCCGCTTAGTTTTGTCATTTTTAAATAATAATTTAATTTAATTAACATTTTTCCAGGTTTTCCTTCCGTGTTTTCCAATTAAAGCTAATTATTGTTGTTCATTGTTGTTCCTATCCATTGACAGTCACTTTCTTAATCATAATTGTTAACAATATATTATCTATTAAAGCCTAAAACTGATATATGAAGTGCATCCTCTTTATCCTTATCATATCAACTCAATTTTAGCATCTCATTAGCTCCATAATGTCACCTCTTCAGTTATGGCCCTTCCATTGCTGAATTACTCACGTTGACTCACCGTGCAAATAAACACATTCAGCATAATAAAACCAGCTGTTGTTCTTGTTATTGTGTGAAAAAAAATAGAAAACCAGGGAAAAAAAATAGTCTGACATGATGGAGCTCTGCTGAAAGCTGCCTCAGGTGTAACAGATGGATGTAAAAGCCAAAGCACATATCTTGCCCGAGTGAGATAAAAATTACTGGTGCAGGTATACATGACCTGTACGTCCCGATGGTGTGTTGATATGTGTGATATCTGATCTGTAGATGTGAAAGGAGAGGAGCATTGGTGAAGATATATATCATGTTGGAAGTACAACACAAGCATATTAAACAGAGATTTTGTCGTGTAAAATAGACAAATCTGAGCAAATTCATTAAAATACAAGGCTGCAGGAGGAATGAGGTTATGCAGGCTACAGAGCCATAAACGCAAACGCAGGTAAGGATTGTTCAGAGAGAGCTGAAAACATTGAAATGAACGTGTATTACATGCAAGCCTGCTGGCCATGAATTAGCACCACTTGAATCCATGCAGCATCGAGCAGAAAGGAGACGCAGTAATAGACTGATTATGCAACATGAAGCCTGAATCGCAGGAGTTGTGATGATTTCATCACTCTGGTGTAAAATCCCTTTTTGCTCAGCTGTGCTTTGCTATGTGCTGTTCTGTCTTCACTTAGCAAGAGATTTTTTCGCAAAATGAGACGGAGCCTGCAGACACAGCAGCTCTGTGAGGCTGCTTAAGCACAGTGCTGCGAGTGTTTGGCAAGTATTACGACAACCATGCTAATGATCTTAGTTTAGCATGTTAGAATGCTAACATTTGCACAAGATTACAAACTGAGCTAAATGCTAATGTTAGCATCCTAATGTGCTCATAATTACAGTGCCACCATGCTCCATGCTGTTGCATGGTGTGGATGATAACCTTTTTAACCCTCTTAGTTTAGCGCATCAGAATGCTAACATATCAGTTAAGGGTCCAGGGAATTTTATAAGCTTTTGACCATTAACCAAAGGATTTGACAATGCGAAGCTGACCTGATGATGACCCTAGACCAAAATTATGAGGCTACAATTCATCCAGAGTGGGATATGAGTGTGTGTAGATAGATAGATATTAATCCCATGTGGAAATTTCAGTGTCACAGCAGCGGAGATATGTAAGGAATTGATAAGGAGAAGAAAAATGAAAAGGAAATGAGTGCCAACCTTCCTGGTGATCCATCCACTAGTTGTTGACACATTTTAATGAAAACCACAAATGTCAGCCTGATGGTGGCCCAAGGGAGAGAGTCAGCTGGTCACCAAAGTCAGTGAGATTCATGAATGGGATTGTTGTTGTCATCCAGACAGACATGCTGATTGTATGGCTAAAACATTAATGAGCCCTGAAAGGTGTTTATTCTTATCCATGTTAGAGAATTCACAAAGCAAATCCTCTGATTTGTGTGCAAACAAATCAGTGTCTTTATGCTGATTTTCTGGGCTTTATGGAGATCTTTGTAATGTTCAGCCTGTGCTGCATGAACAGGGCTCTTGCGCTGATGAATCAGAATGTCATGAGGTTGCTGTCGGCCCCAAGGCAAGCGAACGGCGGCTCCCCAAGGATGATCCACAGCTGCCTGATTTCACTGCTGCTATGTGTCTGCTCAGTGGCCTCCGCAAACTGTGGGATGCATGTGACTCGTGTCCTGCGTTCACCTAACATGAATAATCTCGTAAAGGAAGCTTTGATTTTAACAATAATATGAACTCAAGCAGATGTCTCAGCTACTTCAGCTGTCTTTTTGTTCATGGCCATTAAAGAAGCCATAGAAATTGCACAATGTGCAAAAGAAATTAATTTTGCTCATTTAAAATGAATGGAGGTGTCGTAGCCGCAGGTGTTGGCTCGAGCTCATTTTCAGATGCAATTATTAGATTGGATCAGGAGGGTATATGAGTAATCATTGGTGGAAAATCAGTTTTCATAGGATTTTGATGGCACCCACTGTCTCAGTGGGCCAAAGCAGCAGATATTCAAATGTTGACTGGTACATTTGAGGAGGAGACAGTCACACTCAATTGGTGACTGATCCCCTGCAGCATGTTTTTCTGGCTCTAATGATTTTGTCTTTAAAAGAGGGAGATGTCAACATTTTGAAAGGGGTTTGAGCTGTAGAAATGCTGCTCTTCAGTCCAAGGATCAGGACTGAAATGCAAAATTAAGAACAAAGGTTTAAATTGCACACACAGTTCTCAGAGCCTTTGAGCTAGGCATTTAGAAATGAACCACTGAGGAACATGAATGTAATGCTAAGACAACAGGCTTTTCGTAGCCTTGAGTTTGGCTTCGCTGCTCTCTGCCATCAGCAGCTGACTCCAGAAAATCACTTGTGCTGCTGCTACTGAGGCTACAATTTCAGAAGCCCCACTGTAGACTGCAAACTGTCCCCTTCCCAACAGGCGATGGTGGTTCCTTTAAGCCATTACAGCAGCCTTTTTTTTTTCTACCCTGAACCAGCAACAGCCTAAGTTGCAAGCTAACATAATCAGTCGTAATCCTCCACTGATTTTACACATTGAAGTCTGTTCCAGGTCTTGGGGAGTACTACTGCATATGTGAAAATGTACAATGAAGTGTGTTTTCTTTATCAGACCGAGCATCTATTGCCTTATTTTTTGATGATTAAATAAGTCCCATGCTTGCAAGTACTGCCACTACTTCAAATGCTATTGCAAGCTGCAAAACTGAAAACCCCCGGTAATACTACACTTAACAAACCGGAAAAAAATAAAGTGATTCTCCAGAGGAAACAAGATTTGGACTTGAAATAAAAATGTTCCAACAGCCACTTTGTTTGTCAGTGATTTCGCTGTATGCTGTATGCTGTTTGTTTTGCAGAAAAGCCTTTAGCTTTAATACGGATGCTGCACATATTAATGAAGTTACCGTTGCTGTGCCATGTGTGTGAATCCTGCATAGCCGCCCTTGCATCGACCCGGCTGCTGTGTGATGGAAAGTCAAAGAAAACGGCCCTAAGTTCTACATTTGTTTGGGAGTCTGAAAGCTGGTGTTGCTCTTTAATTTTTCTGCTTAATGAAACTGGTAATGCCTTGTTAAGAAGTTATTTTGTGTTGTTTTGTATGAATTTTGGCCATCCTGCTCCAGCAACAACAAGCAATGCTACATTTGTTTTACTGCGAGAGAACGGTATTATTCTGCGCAGCTTCACTCCAGCCAGCCCCTCGGGCCGCTTTTCAGGTAGTGGCCAGAATGCTAGGCTATAGAAATGTTCATGAAGCACAGCCAAGAAGCAAATGATGTGTTTAGTTAAGGATTTCTTCCAACTACAAGCACTTTGCAATACATTCCACTTTCGTGAAGCTTGTCCGGCTCATTTTTCAGACTTCATTAGAGGGAAGTCTCTTGTTAATTTTATGAGCCTTATTAAAACCTTATTACTCTCCTATACAATATTTTCTCTTCACACTCAGAGCTTATTGTCTCTCTTCTTATTTTGATCAGGAAAAACAGAATCATAAGCCCATCAGAACTTTTGATCCGTGAGCAGAAGGACCATCCACACAGGGCAGGTCTGCTCTCAGGTGTTTCAATGTATTAGCTCGGGCTACATGTGGTTTTATTTGGAGCTCTGTAGTCTTCACCAGAAGCTCCTCGGCATCCCGCAGTGAGTCAGATTACCTGGCCTCTCAGGGAAGCGATGTGGGCATTCAGTGGCACCGTGGTATTCATTTGTCTTCCGCGTGATGATGAGCGTCGAGCCTGAAGCATCCTGAAGGTGCTCATTCAACGATATGCCTTGAGAGTAACTTTGAATGCATGGATTTTTTGGCTCTGTATTCAGTCCACCTCGTGAGGTTTGAACTGTGCTTGCTTTCATCCTGCTGATTTCTCAGACTTCTACAATGATCATGATTGGCTGTGAAATCAGACTGGTCTGATTCAAAGACAGAAATTTTCTCCTTACAGTTCGTTTCACCGTCTCTTTGGAGAAAGTCTGTCATGTTCAGGTGGGGCTACTGAAGACTCAATTATGTGCATGTTATTTTTAAAATTCATTTTACAAGGCCTATATATATTTCAAAACCAAATGCTTCAATGTGAACAAAAATAGTTTAAGACTATTTAAGAAAGTCCCCTACTGACAGCAGCAGCTGCGCACCAATTAAGAGGACAAATGGGGCTTTTAACTTCATTGCTCATTAAAGGGCTAATCTCCCATTGCATATTAAAATAGCATTGTAGTTGTAAAACCTATTTCTGCACAGGAAGGCTAACTGTCAGAGATTGATGAGTGCATCTTTCCACAAGCACTCACTGCTCAATATGCCTCATCTTGATACACAAATTACAGTGGACTTCGGCCTTCAACCTTTAAATCTGTCATCATGATACACCCATCTACTAAACCAGACAGCTTCAATGGCTCTGATCATCTAAAAGCTTAATGTAGCAAAAGCATAACTGCCAGTGACAATCCAGTCTGGCTTTCATTACAGTGTCCTCAGGACAGAAGTGATTATGCATGAAAGTAATATGACATCTTCAAAAAGGCTGTAAGACTTTGAAGAACAGCATTTATTCATGCATGAATGGAACAAATGAAGTTATACTACAATAGAAGCAAAGCCTGCTGATAACAAAGCTCGCTGTAAATGGGAGGAGGTACAGTATATTTGTGGTTGACATAACTTGAACAGGAGCTGATCCTGGTTTATGTAAACATAATACATGCATTAACAGTCACCGGGTGTGTCTATTTTCACGTGTGCAATACTTCACTGAGTGCATCTGTGTGTCACCTTGCTGAGGATCCTGCACATTAACAAAAAAGAAAGTGAGAGAACATCGAAATGTAATAAGCACAAAGGTCATGGATCATGTCTTTGCGTAACGCGATCATTAACATTCAGCATGGCCACCAAGTGGAATATTTGTTAAGATGTGTCAAAAGCTTTTTGTCAAAAGCTCAGGCATGCACAGGAAAGGAAAGCTGAACTAATTTGAAGTCATTCGCAGTAAGATTTTCATATTTTGTGCTTCACTTTCCAAATCTCCCACACATCCTGTTAAACAGCGCCAAAAAGCCACAGATGCACACGCTGTGTGTTCACACACAGAAACAAAAATAAGATCTGCATCAGCTTTGTTTAGGATTACGTTTTGTAAAGAGGAAAGAAGTTGCAATAAAAGCTATTTTCATCTCTGAGTGTGAGAACACAAGCCCTCTAGCCTCTCTGCTCTTTGTTACCTTTTTATCCTGCCTCCCTCCTTCTGGACCAATTTCACACAGCAGTAATTACAAAAACAAAATGCTTTTGGAGCCTCTAAGCTTCTGGACAGCAGCAGATAAGAAAAGAGTTCTGGACTGCATTATGGTCAAGATTAACCTCTCTTACACTCCGGCTTTCCCTAAAATTAAGGCAGTTGACAGGAACAGAAAGTTTTCCATTAAAAAGCACATCTCAAAAATCACTAAGTATGGATCACATCATACAAATAGTCTTCAGACTTAAATTACCTCGTCACGCTGCTGGACATTTACTGCCCGGTAAATGAAAGGAAATGAAAGGAAGGAAAGCTGATGAAAAACAAAGTCAAGATGATTATTGAGACTCACCACAATACATAACATTGTTTGAGAGAGAATGGAGGCACAACTGTTTGAGTAACAGGCAAAGACCTCATGAAAGCCTTTGAAAAAAAAGAAAAAAACTATGATCAATAAAGCAGTTGTTAAAAAATATAATAAAAATATTAGTAAAATGTAAAAATATACCAGTAACGTAGTTGACATACATTACTAAAGTATCTGATGATATTTCAGTAAAATATCCAACAAGAATTAGTAAAATATCCAAAATAATATCACTGAAATCCCAAATATTTTTTGCTTGTAAAATTACAAGTAAAATATTTTAAAAATCTCAAAAAATATTTGAAAAATATGAGTAATATACTGGACAAATTTTGCTAACATATCTGAAAAATATTAATATTCAGTATTGATTTTAATTGTAGATAACATCAAAAATATATAATGCATTTAAAAAAAGGCAAACATTAATAAATTATTTGGGGAAAAAATAGTAATGTAACTGACTAATATCAATAAAATGCCCAAAAAGTTTGGTTGTTTGCCTCCGCCAACCAGTCAAGCTGCATTTACATCCATGTCTGTCTATTTGTGTAGTGAAGGCTCTGAAGGAACCTAATAACAGATATTTAGTGTATTTTTTTGAGAAATGGAAGTTTTCTCTGTGTTGACATGAATGATTTCAGTGATCTTCCAGAGTACAGAGGACTGATGGAGAGCTTCATCACACGGTGCAGCATCACTCATCTGAAGCTCAGCATCAGTGAAACCACTGAGCTCGTGGTGCCTACAATGCTTCAAATATGGATGCTGCTGCAAAGAGGGACAAACTGTTAAATGTGGATGCTTCACACTCATGTTCAACCCGGCAGCACAGAGGATCTAAACCGTCAACACAGTTTCAAGGTGGACGCCTAAGATTAGAGTCACCAATTCAGTATCTGACCAAATGTGAGATATGGTCACAATCTGTGCTTCTGTTCCTGAGTGATGCTGTTGAATAATGGCCAGCAAAGCATTTCTGCACAACATTATCATGTCACAGTGAAGTTCACCTTTGACCTTTTGGATATAAAATGTCATCATGTTTTATCCTTAGTGTGAAATTCAGTTTTAATTATCTTATGAAGTCTTGGCTCGAGGTCATAGTGACCTTTGGTTGTCTAATTCTAATCAGTATCTACACTACATGTTATATATTTCCTAGAAAAGTTAAGACATCCTGCACATCAACAGTAGGCGGGGAGATGATAAAATGACATTTGGCTCAGTGGAAAACACTGCATGCAATGTAAATCAATAAAATCAATGTTCATACATGCACGCGGGTTATTCATAGCCAACTGCAAAGACACCCACCATGCTTCCCCTCCCACACTTTGTTTTTAAGTGAACTTCGCTGTGGAGATGAACGGTCAGTACTTCCAGGAAGCCGAAGCAGGACTGTGTCCGTGACCTTGATCATCGACCCGCAGGATGTTTCCAGACACAAAGGACATGATTTACAGAGAACCACCATGGGTGCACATGCACACACACACTCTGTCTGCTTAGCCATGTGGTCGATATTCACTGGTGCATGTCATTGTGTCTGGGGAAGAGAGACAAAGGTTAATGACGGGGTAAAGGGCAAAACCTCCCTCCCCTGCGTGCAGGTTGAACCCATTTTGACTGGAGAAGAAAACAGGCGACACACACCACAGAGAGCTAAACAGGGACAATAATTGATGTACAGTGTCTGTGTGTGTGTGTGTGCGTGTGTGTGAATTTCCCTGAATTTCCTCTGATAGACTGTTCCTTGGACCATATCATTTCTCATTAGGTAAACAGTATGTGGATTGTTCGACTTGATTGTCCTGTCTTGTCTGCACTAAACTGGGAGCTTGTCACACAGTTTAATACCTGTTTTTTCCAGATCATCAATAGTTTAAATTGTTCTTTATAAATTGTTAATGACAGAAAATTTGAACACAAAGCTTGTTCATGAATGTAATCTGCAAACGACAGTCTTTATTTTGGTCGCACCCACTGCTAATGTGTCATCATTTACTACAGCTTAGGTCTGATTTTAGTGGTTTTTCCCATCATTCCTTTCTGCACTTATAACAGTGTGATCTCGGCAGTGTTGGGAGGCTTTTTTTAAACTGATGCTAATGAAGCTACAAGCTTCTTTTTATTTGGAAGTAATTAATCTACAGCTCCACAGCACTTCTGTTTCAAGTAGCAACTTCTACTACAAGCTATTTAGAAAGTAGCTTACCAATAAAGCTGTTTCACATGATAAAACCATTGAGTACTATATAAAAAAAATGGACTCCTTATTATGCTCTGTCGGTTTATCGCAGCATGATTTTGAAAGTGGCCGTGCTAGTTAGAAATGTCATGAATTGCCAGCATCCCGACATTTAATGATGCTAACAGCGAAGCTATCATACGGGTGTGCTGTGATTACACATCGTCCCAGTGCATATTTGTCAATGTCGTCATATGAACGATGGCCAAAGCTAATAAACGAGTCCCAAACTGGAATAAACTGGAATCACCCTCACTGAGTTCTGATTTATCAGCAGGGTCAGCGTTAAAGGAATAATCCACTTAATATTCTGAGACTCAGAGATTCATCTCTTGTGGTTGAAATGTGGCTTTGAAAAGTTTGTAGCTTGTGTGACAGCTGCAAGTTGCAGCAATGGATTTTACTGTAAAAAGTTAGAAAGCCCAACTTGGATGCAACAATTCCTCTAAATCATGCAATAATGGAACCAAATTAAAATGTCTAATTCGTGCTGATCATGTGTCTCGCAGTGTAACCGCTGGATCAGCAGATAGGTGAGGAACACCTATGTCTTCTGAGATATCTCTGTTCTACACTGATGACTGCAGGGCTACAGTGAAAGCAGACTCCCGTCGGAAGCCCTGTTGGCTTTAATCCTCTTTAACTGCACCCTGCTTCTCTCACCAAAGAGAAACTGGTGGCAGAAAATCATTTTTCTACTCCAAAGCCCATCAACAAAGGCTTACATTTGGCTTATGTCTTTGTGCAATTTACTCATGGAGAGCGTGAATTAGCGAGATAGAGAAACAGAAAGTAAGAGAGGAAATAACACATCAACAGCTGGTCAAAAAAAAAGGGGTTGCACTGAACGTCAGGGTAATTTTTCAGTCCAAACAAACGACTGATAAGAAGTCTTTGTGCTGCCTAAATTTTGGTCATTTGCTGATAGTTCGTGTCCCACGATGAAATTAAGTCTTAACCCTCAAGTGATAACTGTGAGACAGATGCTAACACACGGGAAATTCATTCGACGCTTCAGACTTCTGGAAACACATTGTTCCCATAAATCCACACTTTTTGCATAATTCATCCTTCTTTGTGACAGTTTCAAAGAAAATTAATTTGTGTGTCCTTTCTTGTCTTTGTGCTGTGGCAAAAAACTGAGCCAGGTACACTTTTTCTGCGGGACAACGCCGTTTTTTTCGGGCCTGAGTCGACATCCCGCTGCGTCATGTGTGGGTCCAATCATTGCCAGTGGAAGCGTGACGTGATGCCTGTTTGGGTCGAAGGTTTTCGAGTGATTTTGGAATTATTACCAGAAAAACATCACTCTTTTCCTGTGGTTTCCACACAATAAGTGACATTTTTCGTTAATTATAAAATCATGTTTCTAAAATCTTTCTGGTGGTTTGACTTCCGTATGTGCTTATGTGATAAGAGAACAATTCCTCTTAAAAGTACAGCACCTTTGAAGTGGAAAAACATACTAACACATACAAGATTCCTCCTGACGACGGCCACAATATTACAAACGTTATCACTGTTAAACTTCTAACTTTACTGCTCTGGTGTTTACAAAAGCATATACCATTAATTATCGCTAACCGACTGATTGTTTTGCAGTATCACGAGATTTTTTTAATTCCTGTACCTGTAGCCACATGCTCAGTTGTGGGCAACAAATGGAACATCATGTGCAAATCCCATATTAAATTCAGTCATAAACAATATTTTTCATAAAAGCTGCATTGTACAGAAAAGAAGGAATGAAGCAAAACTCAACATGCATGAAAGCTTTTGTGTCTTTGGAGAAGATTGCTTGTATGTCCCTTCGGCTTTTGGGCTCGCTGTAATTTTTATGGACCAGTTTTGGAAAAAAAACCCTGATGTTCAATGTTAGCCCGCACAGCAAGGGACCCTATGTAGCCTTTATAGTATTTTCCATTAAGGAGCGGCCTTTGTCGCTTCCTGTTGTGTGGTGTGAGATTTGCCAGCGTGGGCTCGTCAGACAGAGCGAGCGGGCCTGGTTCTAATCAATAATTAATCACACAGCTGATCTGTGAGCTGCTGGCTAAAACCTGCAAACTGATCCAACCACATTAGCAGAATAACAGCATTTTAGGGTTGAAACATAGCTACAACTGCTACATGAATTGTGGACGCACATATATGCAAAAAATCTAGAAAAATCCCAGGATCCCATTTCCCAGTTTATTAGGCACTCCCACCTTCACACAAGTGGTGCTGTCAGTATTGTCATACAGTAGGTCACCTAAATGCAGCGTCTTACACAAATCAGGTGTATCAGTTCTCTAGCATCAGGTGTGAAAATAGCTTAAACATGGCCTGATAGTTGGAGTCAGGCAAGCTGCTTCCGGCGAAAGCTCAGCGATCGCCTTGGGCGCTTTTACTCAAAGATTTTCCAAGGTTTATAAGAACTGGACTGATATCAGATGGGATGTCGTTTGAAGCCCGTGTTGCGTTCTGATGTTGTCAGCGATGAACAGAAAAGCTTGTCTCCTGTAGACCGAGGAATACCAAAACCGGACTGTTAAAAAGTGGAAAAAAGTTAGATGACAAAAGAAATCAGCTGAATTGCCTCCAGTGTGAACGGTATGTGAGCATCCTTTAAATGGGATATAAATGACAGCCATAAGAGCTTAACTATCCTATTTTATCACACACACACACACACACACGCATGAACACACACGCAGACACTGAGAGGATATACAGGAAACAATCATCGGCGTCTCCTCTTTCCATTTATTCAGAATTTCAGCACGTCCTCATCGATTTATTGTTTCTGAGTAAACTTTTAAACTCCTTGAGAATTATCTTGAGGATTTGAGCACAATCCTACATTTTCAGATCTAAGATTCGCCTCTGGCAAGGAGGTTATGTTTCTACCCATTTAATTAAGTTTCCATCTGTCAATATAATATCTCCAGAACTTTTGTCTGTATTTTAGTGAAATGCGGCACACGTACGTACAGATGAGAGCAGCACATCCAGGTACTTTGCCCTCACTCATGCCCCTTCTTGGGTGAAAGCAGCCCCTGTAAATTGACTGGCAGTAAATGCAAATTCTGAGGTCTTTGCTGATTTAATATCATGAAATAAAAACACCGTATTGCTTATATAGGAGCTCAAATCCCATGGTCAGTCAGTAAACAATTATTATGTTGTTGCCAATGAACAGTGTCATTGTACAGAAAAGACAGTGGTTGGTTGGAGGGTGCTGAGCGCCCTTTCAGTCTGCCTCCATCAAAATGGATGAATCTGACAAACACAACTACCTTATTGAATCTCCAGGTAATGCGTTTCTGACATCTGTTGCTTTTTCGGTCATCAGGTTTAACTTGTAAATGTAACTTGTTCTGCTGTTCTGGTAGTCTGTCCAATGTAACATTACTGTAAACTAATTATACTGCTGCAGCTCTGTCTCTATCTTGATAGCCCTTTACCTTTTACTATGAGCTGAGGGAAGTAGAAGAGGATAGTTTTAGCAAACCTCGTGCCGTTCACAAGGTTCATTATGAAAAGGTAGGTCATCTCAATTCATATGACTCATTAAAGTTAAAATATTCCTCTGCTCACAGCGGACTTTCGAGTGTTGAACCAAAATCCATTCTAAAAGCAGGTGTTTTATGTTAGGGCAACATTCTTCACAGTAAAACTTCAGTTAAACCATAAATTTAAGAGACTTTTCTGACTCGCTTTGACCCACAGGACCAATCGGCACCTGTCGTTTACTCAGTAACATCATACCACTACCTGGGATGAGGTGTTTGCCACAGATGTCCACGTATTGATGAGCCGGGTCCTACAGTTTACCATTTTCATCTGAGCCAGATCGCTTCCTTTACTGTGCCATGCTCTTTTGAGGGGGTGGGGTACTTCTGGCATAGGAAAGTGGGGTATGCCTGCTCTCATTAAAAGGCCCTGGGATAAGGAAGAACTTATTTAAGTTTCGTGTTAATAAGGATTTCTGCCATTAGACAGAAATATAGCATGTATGTCTATGGCGATGAAATCAATTCAACTCAAAGGCGAGACTGAATGTTGTCTTTGGGTGTAACAGCATGTCAGGATATTGTTCTGAACTGGTCGATGTTTCTGCTCTGGTCCTCTTTACTTTGATTCGCCTCCCCGTACCCTGCTCCTCGTACCTATGGGTGTTTCTCCTGCTTTAGCTCAGCAGTGCTGCTGGGATCAAACTGTATAAATGATTCAGAATTTCCTATAGCTCTCAACCCAAACCGTGCCTCTTATCCCCACAATACTCCTTCCACAAAGAAAGCCACATAAACACAAGAACACTCTCCGGCACTCATGAGCACACACCACCACCCCAAAATAACTGCATTCACTATTTACAAGGTATCAAAGGTGCTCCCAGGCCTTTGTAGAAAATGAAGCACTGTCCCAAAACAGAAGTGGCTGTAAAGCAGGAGTGTGCAGTAAACTTTATAATCTTATTCTATTTTTGCTGTTTTTGTTGCTGTTGTCCTGGGCACCTACTGAGCGTCGCTCTCATTAGAGCCTCATGCACCGAAATCCAAAGCAAGCCTGCTGTGCCTAGTTATTGTTGCTAAGCTATGATTGGACTATCATTATCAAGGGGTGGGGTTTAGCTAAGAGTCAATTCCAACCTTCTTTATTGCAACAGGGAGGCATCAGAAGTGTCAGAGGCAAAAACATCAGCACATAAAACCAAGAAGTGGAGATGGATGGATGGATGGATGGATGGATGGATGGATGGATGGATGGATGGATGGATGGATGGATGGATGGATGGATGGATGTACTTCAGTGCACTCAAAGTTTGTCAAAAGTTGTGCCAATTTACAAACTATTTAAAACATACATACTTAGTAAAAAGTAATTAGTGTACTTGGTACCCTCTTCAAGAGGTCTAATTTAATATTTTTTCACCTGGTATAAACAGCATCTAGACATGTTTTTCTGGTTAAGCAGAAGAAGATATTCACCTATATGCCACATATGGAACCTGAGGAGAATACCACTCGATTCTGGTGACCTTTTGACCTTTCCTCTTCTCCCACCAAATGTTTTCATCTCCCTTATCCATCTCTCATAAAGACACTAACCATTCTGTGCTGTGCTCTTTATATGTTCAGTCATTCTTCCTTGAGAAAGAAACCCATTCATTTCTGAAGCCCTTTTTTTCCATTACCAGGCCACAATTTGACCTTTGTCTGGTTACATGACAAAAGAGTTATGCAGAGATCAAGGCTGACAGTGAACATAATGGCCAGCTGGGGAGATTATCAGACTCCACTGAATGCATCGGCCAAATCAGTCCAATGCTTTCCTCTATAACCAAGAAAATATTTCATATTAGGTTGTAAATCACACAAAAGGTATCTCAGGAGGACACAAGTCTCCATAAATGTTGAGGTTTATTAAGTATGTTGCTCAATGTCACCTATTGTGACTATTGTTCATTGCACATGAGGAATGAGGACGTGACAGAATGGAGGAAGGACCAAAGGACCTCTGTGGTGAAACCAGCAAGAGAATTCATCTGCTATGTCCTTGGGATACTTTAGATTGGTGTGTGTGTGTGTGTGTGTGTGTGTGTGTGTGTGTGTGTGTGTGTGTGTGTGTGTGACGAAGAAAAAGGAATCAAAATAAGGAAGTATTAAGACCATATGTTGACAGAGCGTTGTGCAGAGAAATTAAAAATCAATGTGTCCTCCGATCATCCGTGCTGCTCCTCTCTTTCATCACAAGCAGCGGTGACCATTGACCTCCACAGACTGTTCATCATGAGTCGCCGGGAGGGGAAAAAAGTCAGAGAAACGCCGCATCGACCTTGATTTTTTTTTTTTTTTTTTTTCATTTAACGATTGATGAGACCGCCCATTAGACATCAACATTAATCTCTATGAAACCAAACCATAAAAATCAAGTCTCATCCTCTCGCTTGAACCGGTGAGATTTAAACACCTGTTCCTCGTAGTTTCAGGATGTCTGCATCAAGGAATATTAGAGTGAAGGGGATTAGAGCTCTCCTCTATACAGTTATATAATACAGAAGGGGATTTAGGTTGTCTGTTTCTCATAGTGGTACAATGGAAAGGTTCTCAAACTAAAAGCTCTGACATATCATGGCTTCAGAAAGTCGTCATGACTGATGTTTGGAGAACAATCAGCTATTTATACATCCAGCACACCAAAAGCGACATGAGTATCCATCAAAAGTCATGTGTCTGGCCTCCTGACCACTGGAAGTTCAATATGAACTTCTTTTAGCCTTAGCTAGCTGCTAACTTTCCCTGGTGCTTCAGGTGCTGAGGGTAGGTTTTCAGCACTTTTTAGCTCAAAGCTGATTGCAGCCATAGCGCTTTGAACACGCCTGATCTCATCAGATCTAGAAAAAATAAATTGATGCTGCAGAAAACAGGATTTATAAGAGCAGTGAGACCCAATGTAGCATCGTGACCGTGGTCCAATGAAGCAAGGCAAAAAAGCTTCCGGCTAAAAATGCCATCAAAAGTTTTACACAGAAGCATCATGTTATCCAATATATTGTGTCTGATCCTTTCAAGTAGGTCTCTCTGCCATTGTTTTTCCCATGGAAGCCAATGTTAGCTGACATTAGCTAAGGTTAGCATTCACAGGTTAACTGCTAACCAGTTTTAAATGTAACAACAACAGCACAGTGAAACGTCTTCATGGTTTGGGAGTTTCAGGTTTTTCATGGAGGCCACCGCTGTGCCTTTATGCCAGGTGTGTAGTCATGTCAGAGTGCACCTCAGCTCCAGAGAAGTGGTGTTTTCTCATCAAACCCCTTCTCTCCTCACCAATATGGTGACAGAAAGAAACTGAAAAGCAGCAACACTGAAAAAAGGCTAACGGCGTAAAAAGACAGACATGAAGAGAGATTCAGAGGGATGTCACTGAAATACAACATCAAAATACAAAAACATCAAAATAAAAATAAATAATATCTTTTATTTTTCCGTGAAACGTTTTTCAGTGCCAAAACAACTTTTTCCAGTGCGAGTGTTTCCCTTTTCAGTTCAGGTTTGGTTTTCAATGGCAAAATCTAAAGCCAGCATTCGAGCACCATTGTTTAGTCGACGCCAGCACGGCTGGAAAACATCCCAACGCCCTGTTAAAAATACCCAGTTCTGTAGCCTTGAATGGATTATCAACTCATATGCATACACTGGTAATCTGACCTCCGTCACTTTGATACCTTTAAGTTTGCAGAAGCATTCACTGCCACTATTTTCTCTGGCAACAGGACTGTCCATTTCATCGCCTTTTTTACATCTCCATTCTCTCACCTTGAGCTACTTCACCTGCTGCCTGTTGCTGTTTCTCTTTAAGGTTCACTCACTTTTTTGTTGTGGATTCTTCTGTGAAAAATTGCAAAAGAATGAGAGACAGAGTTGCTGAATGAGTTCGCGTTGGGGTGTTTACATGCTATATGTACCTCAATGGCTGTTTCTAGATTTAAGAAATACGAGCATTTCAGAAATGGAGGATCAGGTGTTTAAAGGTCTCCGGTTGGACCACATCTGAAGTGGATGATTCCATTATGTGAATGCTGTCTCTCACACTGTGAGGGATATGAGCTGTGGAAAATATGAAAAGCCTCTTAAAGTCTACAAATAAACCATCCGAAGAAGCGGTGACCCTGACCACTCTCCAGCCTTCCTGCACGGCTCCTTGAAATGAATAAATAAATAAATAAAGTAAATATATAAAATGATGCTCGCTCTTCAGGGAGGCCAAGATCCGCGCTCTAAGAAACATGGGAACCAGATGCTCCAGTTCAGAGGTGAACAAAAGGCGGCGGAAAGACATGCTTTGTCTGCTGAAAACCCCATAAATCCAAAGAACCAGCTTTGTCTCTCCATGTTTTTGACCCGGACGAACTCATAACAAAATGCATCTGATAACCTCAGATGCTCGTGAAGCTCAGTAACTTAAGAAGAAGTCACATTATGTGTGTGCTGTGGTCACATTTAAGTCATACTTGAAATTAAGCATCAATTCTTAGTTGAGACAAATTGCTCTCTATTTGAAGGCTTACTTGTCAAAAAAAAAAAAAAAAATTACAGCCCACTATATGTAATCTGAACCTTTGGAAGACAAAATAACCCTCCTCCTTTATTGACAGAAGATAACAGATGGAGGCAGAATGAGCAAGTACAGAAGGCTTTTATGAGATATGAGTAATAGATGAAAGAGATATGATTAATGGGGCTTCGGTGCTGCTGTTGACGTGATCTTTTGTCACCACCCAGTGGACAGTGGAGAGCAGACAACATGAAATAGCATGAAAATACTGGCCTATATGTCACAGTGGCTTTATGCAAAAAGCCACTGAAGTGTTCAGCTGAGTCTCTGCGCTGTAAGTGTCCATGTATCACTGACAGGCTGGCCTGCTTCCAGCATTTTGATTCCTTCTTTATATCTATTGTAGCTCCTTCAACATGTGACACCCCTGCTGTCACATGCATGATGTTGCATACTAATATCAAGCCATGAGATGTGGAAAAAGATTAGCAGGCTTGAATTTTAGTTCATCCTTTCAGCAGCTTTACATGTTTTCCAATAGAGTTGGTATACAGGATACTGGCAGGAGATCTGAAATGCAAAAACTGGGCTCGTTTAAACATGAAGTGTGATGCACACCTAGCATTGTGTTTAATCTGCATTGTATTACGCAAATAATTATGATGCAAGCAGACATGACAGACAAATAGATATATTTACACATGTATATTTATGTGTGTGCGCACTGTTGGTGATTCACTGAGACAACAATGACAGCCTTTGCTGTAACTCAGTAAAGGCACATTCTAAACTAAATTGGCCATGATTCCTTCATTCCGGCGGCTCTCAGACTGTTTAACTCCAGCATCGTTTAACTTAGCACCGTGCTGATGTTGTTTCGCATCACAACTTCACAAACTTTCTTTTTGAACTGCTCCATTATTTATGTTAACATTTGTTAATATCCATTACATCATATTCTTACTGTGCTTGTATATTTTTTTTTACAGTGTTATATATATTCTGCTGTGCAATAGTGCAAAGACAGTGTATTTTATTATTCATATCTTACTCATGTGCAGTTTAAGGCAATATTTTTTTATACTCGTTTGTATATAATGTACATAGCCTCTATAGTTGATTTCATTATGAATGTTTTTTATTGTCTGTGTGTTTTTCTTTTTATTCTTGCTGTTGCAACAAGTAAATTTCCCCCAGCGTGGGATCAATAAAGTCTTATCTTATGATAGGTTGTAATACAGAATGTATCAGTTTGACACAGCAGTAATGCTGCTGTGATATCATGTATAATTCTGGTAAGTAATAGAGAAAAACTTATCCTAACATGCAATGTGTTGAATGTCCTGATGAATGCGTCTGACAATATGCTAATACAATCAGTTCAATTTCAGTATAATCCTCGACATTCTGAATTTCAACATTTCATTAGGTGACTCTTTGAATGCTTATATTATGAAGTAATTAATATGTGTGACGTTTTCTTTTCTGGATTAATACATTTCCCAATAACCTGAATAATGCATATCATATTTTACCCACAGCACACGGCTCAAAGGCTTCCACAGTGAACTAATGTCGCCACCTAGTGGACATAATGTGAGGTTAAACCACAAACCACAGAAACCACACAAATCACCCTCTGTAATGAGAGGCCCTGGGGATGGAAGAAATAATAACAAGAACAAATACAGAAGATATTATCAATTATCAATTAAATATTAATTATATTTAAAGTCTGACTGGCACTAAAAACTAATCACATGACTGTAACATGCTACACACAGTGGCCACTTTATTAGGTACACCTGTACAGACTATTTTGTAATCCAAAATAACTGCTCTGCCCTAAAGTCTACTTTTATGACGCCTATAATATTCGGTTTCTGAGTAGTTAATTGAAATATATGTTTTAGCACTGAGGTTGGAGTCAGTGACAGGTGACACAAAAAGGACACCTCTTCATATAATGTAGTCGGGTAACACCACATTAAACTACGGTCACAATAACAAAGTTCTAACTAAATTTACACATTTCTGACAATGTCGCAAAAAAAAAAAAAAAAAATTATGAGATTGTACAGGTGTACCTAAAAAAGTGGCCACTGATTGTGCTTCACTCTGCACCTGAATAACCACACATTACCACATATTTCCACATGAATGTTGTCGGTTCGATTCCGTCTTTTACATATTGACATTTTCTCTTTCTTCTTCTCTTTCTTTCTTTTTTCTTTTTTTTTTTTGGGACACAGCACACGCTTTTAAAAATCACTGCAAAGCATCGGAGCTAAATTCAGAGAAGTCAGCCTGCTTGTAATGGACACATGGACACGCTTGTCTACATCAGCAACAGGTGGAAGTTACTTCATGGCCAGCTAGTTTGATGCTGAATTCGTGCAACAAAAGAATATTAAGACAGACTTCACAAGTTATGTCAAGCTGAAATTTAAAATCGCGTATGTCTTAATGGACAGATTGTCAGAGTTCATCTGGGAACAGCAGAGGAAGAAGAGGTCAAACCCCTGTGAGGAAGATCCCTCTGTCAAGAGCCTAATCCTGTTAGGCTTATTTGACCCTGTTGGTTAAACATAATTAAGAAGAGTACCAACAAATCATAAACCAAACTCAAACCTAGTTCAGATTTTCAAGTGTGACCAGACTTATTTTAACTTTAAATAAAAGAGCTTTTCTTATTTTTCTTATTTCTAATTTTAATTCAATTTTGAACTGAGTGTATTTGAATTTCACAAATGTAAAGTCATGGTATCGTGCAAGTCTGTGGGCTCAAAACTGTATTTTAAAGGCTCATCTAGGAGCAGGCATTGCAGACTAGCTTTAATGCTGTGGTACGCTACATTACTTCACACTCTGCACTTGATCCTATAAAAGCTATAAATGCTACGCATGTACAGAATGTTGTGTAAATATGCATCATAGTAATGTGCAACATCTGAGTTAACAAAAAATAATTGATCTTGTTTTCTTTTATTCCTGGCATCTGAATAAAGACATGAATAGAACTTGCCATGATGCCATTCATGAAATCCTCTTACAGTTGCACTAGCAACTAAGAGTAAAACCTTTTCTTAACTTGGCCGAGATGGAGCTGCTAAAATTAGGTCCACCTCAAAGGAGCTGCTGCTTTTTGCTGTGACAGGCTTTAAAGTGCATGATATTAAGTGTAAAGAATCATGTCACTTTCCACCCAATGGACAAAGGCAACAGTCTTCTGTGGAGGACTTTTCATATTTCTTACAGTCACTCTCACTCCAATTTTTAAATAATAGGACATTGTACAAAGTAGTTCATACTGTATCAAGTGGCTCCTTGTGATAAATGTAAAAACCACCCACTGAAATGCTGAAAAGGGTTTGCAGTTGGTTTGCATGTCTGGGATAAATCAGACAAGATATTCAAAGTGTTCTTGACTCATTCGGACTGAAACCGTTTTGTGTGATGTCAGTATACATATGGTGAGTAAGTATAGTGTTAATCGATGTGGGAACAGCAAAGGTGGTGCAAAATAAATAGCTTTTTAAGGCAGCATGCAACCATGAAAAAGAGTCATCAGCATGGAGGAACAGTGCAAATTAACCTGCCATGATAATGAGTGTTTTCAGGGTGATCGGAGAGCACAGATAGTTTGGTAGTTTTTGTAGTAGAGCTTTGTAGATAAATACTCTGTCTTACACAGAGTCTAGAGGCTTTAAGATGGACAGAGAGGCACTCAATTTTATAAGAACATACAATACAGTGTTACCATAATAAGTGCAGACAGAACGGCAGATTGATGGTTCCAAGCAGAAGAAAAACATTTTGTTTTTGTTTCTTTTGTACAGAAATCCAATTTTGGTCTTCAGTTTGCTTCCATATGGCTCTTAAAAGTTACTCTGTTTTCCATCCTGGTACCTAAATATTTGTAATATTTAACAATTTCCATTTGAAAACACTGGAGGGTTTGGATATGATGGGTGGGACTCTCTTCTGTGTTCTTGAAAAAATAGCATACATTTGGATTTATTGACATTTAGTATCTGAAATGTATGAAAAGCAGACTGTAAAGTGGCAGATTAAGAAAAGGAAGCTGCAGGAACTTGCCATTGAAACATCTAGCACCCAAATTATGACCAAACAATTTGACTCTTTCTCCCAGATACACCTTTGGTCACTTGGAGTTGACTGCATATTTGGGTATCTGTATGTACATTCAAGTGATCCATTGTCCATTTTGTGACATGGCTATGTTGGCATAAAGGAGCTATTCTTAGGTAGACTGGGATCACTTTGCTGTCTGTTTCTGCTTCACTTAAGGAGATCTGAAGCATCCTAATCTCAGTGTTATAAGACCTACAGATCAGCCTGACTGACACATAATCAGGCTAACAAAAGGTTTCAGGCAGCAGCACCAAAGAAAGTGAACTTAGAACTCAAGGATGTACTCAAGGATGTTGCTCCAGTATGATCCACTATTGACGTATTCTTCAGGGATGTGTTGTCAGAGAACATAAAGCAATGAAATTCCTCATTCCTCCATCCAGAATTTACATTGTGTATATTAAATACATGAGCACTAACATCCAGAAATACAATATATCATCATGAGTGATGCTTTACATTTAATTACAGGTAGTTCAAAATGCACGTTACTGATGTTATTCCGGTGGCCCTCCTGCCGTGTGCTAATCTTACCAACCTCTAATCACCTCACAGGGATTTTAATGTGGATCACATTGTTAGCACAGCACCCACTGACCAACGAGGCATCAGCATGAAGTGAATTCCAAACTTTACATCATGGATGATTCGATAATTTTTTTCTCCTGCTTTTACAATCTTGAGGGCAAGAAATCAGCAGCTAAACAATGTGACAGAGGTCGCAGCAGTTTGCAGGCCACTACATTTATCATATTTGATTGGCTTGAAGGCTTGTTTATGATAATTAGTGTAAATTCACAGAGTAAAAAAACAGCATACATTGAATTATGCATGGTCATTTGTGGGCGTGCTGCTTTAACACAGCAGAATTATAGTGTTTGATACTGAGCAGCTATTCTGGAGACACTTTGACTGTATCTACTAGAAGTGAAAGATACTGTTTTCTTTTGTTTCTCAAAAATGCAATTTTCTCCTCAGTATCACCACCTATGGTCATCCAACAAAGAAAAACAACAAGCCTGCGTGCCACAGGAACTGCATTCAACAAATCGTCTGATAGTGTAAAAGGTGTTTCTTATTTACAGAACCATAATTAACAGCGAGTTCTTTCATCTCTGCTCTCCAACAACTGCTCTCCATGACTAATTGTTGCCTCTGAATAGGACTGGATGCTGAACAGTTTAATAAAATTATGCTGCAACCAACAAGTGATCATCAACTCCTATCCAAAAGCTGTCAGACAGTCACTGATTTGGACACACTGAGGGATCCTCTCACTGCTGTCTCTCGGCAGGATTTGTCTCTCTCGCCTATCCGCAGAGCTCAAGCAATCTAATTAAAAGAGATTGATACACCAATTCCAAATTAGCATGACCTCGAGCGTCTTAGTCTCTTAGCTTTTTTCCGAACAGAAAAACAACACCACGGCTGATTAAGGTCAGCAATAGACTTGGACTTCAGCAATTTGGCAGATAAAATCATGGACAAGAAGCACAGTTTCTGTTTAACTGCTCTAAAACCAAAAATAACTCTCCTCTGGGACTCTTTTAAGGTCAAATTGTAGTAGGTTAGCAAAGGTAAATCTGCAGGGCTTTAGCCTCTTTCAGTCAATGCTGTGGTTGTCTTTTTTAGTTTTTAACAACAGACATTCAAATTTTGAAACTAGCTAGTTAAGAAACATCTAGCAGCTGAATAACCAGATATTATTGTCGGGAGTTTGTGGAGACCATAACAGCTGAAAGGAAAGTGCATCCGTCAGAAGTGTAGAAACCGTACTCCAAATGAATGCTAATGTTGCTCCCTGTCTGCTGGATAAGAAGTGATTTTTTTGCTAAATCAGTCCCATTGAAACCTCCATAAAGTGATAATAGGAGTGTGTTTTCAGCTTGTCCCTGTACTCCAAAGTTTCAGAAAAAATATACACCTTCTCTCTTTTTCGGGGATTGCCTGATCATTCACACAGTTACACATGAACACCTGGAAGCTGCCCATGTGGCTGTGGATTACTGTTTTAATACCAACACGGTCTGATCAGGCGACCAATGAGGGTTACGTGTCTTGATCAAACGCACCTCATTTAAAAAAGCAGTGTCTTAAAAGCCATGCGATATGTTGACATACATTACATCCAAGGCTGAGTTTGATTCACACTCTGCTCAAACTGGGCTCACATAGTCTTGTGCATGTATTACCTTACATAACTTCCTTAATATTAATTGGTGATCAACTGATTCTTTTATCAGCAGTGACAATATACTGTCTCACTACTGGCATAGATATAACTTTCATTTGCAAGTTAGAATAATGCCTGCCACTCCTACAAGTATGGCCTGCACCCACTTTTAGCTGCAGATCTTATTAACTCAGAGAGAGGAAACCCCACCAAGGTAATGCTTTAGTAATCCTGAGGCCACACTAATCACCTGTGTCAAATGTAAACTGGAGCTTCAGGATTCCTCACGGTTATAAAAAACACCTGAGAGCAGACGTGCCCATTTCAAGTCTGGCCACTCCATCGCGGAGTACGTACCCAAAGGCTCCAGGACTATGGACTGATAAATGACAAGCCAGCCATGGGGCAAGCCCAGCAAACAGAGAACAGTCAGGAGATTGATATCAAAGCACTTCAGGACATGTATAAAAAGTTTGTCATGGAGTGCCCAAGCGGACTACTTTTTCTTCACGAGTTCAAGCGCTTCTTTGGTGTGGACCCAACAGGGGAAGCGTCTGATTACGCGGAGAACATGTTTCGAGCTTTTGACACGAATGGGGTGAGAGAGTAAAAGCTGTTACTGCCTTGCATACTATACATCTATACCACAATGTGAAAATGTGACCAACCTGTTCTCATTCAAACTACCTTTCAGGACAATACAATTGATTTCCTTGAGTTTGTGGCCGCGCTGAATCTTGTTTTCCGGGGAGACATGGAGCATAAACTGCGCTGGTCATTCAAGGCGTATGACAAAGACAACAATGGCTATGTGGAAAGGGAAGAACTACGGTCAATGATTGATGTAAGTCAACTACAGCAACAAGTCTGGAACATGAAAGAGAGGATTCCCTTACAGAAAGTTCCCCTTTAGTTCAGTTTCAAGTCCAAACTCTGCAGGTCAGGTTCAGGCCTGCAGAACAGGCTGTGGCCATTGTCTTGTCTTCTACACCCATGTTCACTATCAATCTCTAAAATGCCTTCACTTTTGGTCTTGACAGAGTGACAGAGAGCCAGCATGCACAACACCAGGACCCTGAAAACAGGCAGCCAAATTCAGCCTTCGTTCATTTCATTGTCTACACCTGTGCTTTTCCGTTTGGAGGCGTGTTTCCTCGAATGTATTTCTTATATGTATATATATATATATATATAAATATTTTTTTAATTTAAGTAGTAAGGTCTTCCTCCTTCTTCACAAAGCCCTTAATTGGCTAGGACCAAACTGCATTGCATTCTGGTGGAGAAGCTATTGTGTAAGCCATGATCTCTCAGGTTCAAGACTGAATATTCACTTTGCTTCAACTTTGCCATTTTTTTTCAGCAACAGTTAAGCCAAATGATGATATATTATTAAAAAGTGCAAAAGATGTCCAAATACATTCCAGATTTATAGGCTGCAATAGATGTAAGGCCACAGTGAACGTAATGCTGCAGTAAAGGCGGTCAGTCACCCAGTTCTTGCTCACTGCGAGCAGCAGCTTTTGCTAAAAAGCATTTGATTTGACATCATTTTTTGTGTTATTAACATGAAATTTCTGTTTCTTTTTCTCATCTAGAGCATGTATCGGCTAAAGAAAGGCATGAGGACAGACACGAGTGATTCACAGCTCACAGTTGATGAGGTTGTGGATCGAATATTACAGGCTGTTGATAGTGATGGAGATGGTGAGCTTTTAGTCACGTAACTTTTATAATTCAGTGAAAGCTTCACTTGCATCAGCACAGACTGTTAATCCTGCTTGGGTTTTTTCATTCCTCAGGTCAAATTACCATGGAAGAGTTCATTAGAGGTGCACAGCAGGACCCCTGGGTGCTCAACATGTTGAAGTTGGACATGAACCCCACTGGATGGGTGCTGGAGCACAGGAGAAGGAGTGCACACTTCTGAAATGTCAACGCACATAAGCCTTTCCCATGTGGACAAATAGAGAACCCTCATGGTTAAAATCCAGCTAAAATCACAACTAGAATCAGGATTTATCTTGGACACTTTCTTATTTGTCACTTTTCATACTCACACATACTGTGAATTAGTTATTCTGTCATAATTCGTTTCTTTAGTAAAGGAACTTAAAGGCACTTAACTATGAAAACAATAATAATCACATTTAGCTTAATTATGTTATACTACACACACACACGCACACACATGCTTACTGAAGTCTCAGCCTTTTTGTTATAAAAGTGTCAATATGTAAATAGTCAATGATAATGATGTTTGCTTTTCTATCTTTTTTTTTACTATTTGTAATTTTTAATGTTTTATAACTACATTTTTAAGCAAAGAATTACTGGGACAAAATTACATCTTCATTGTGTATATTAAATTAAAGTCCATTATGTAAAGTAATATTGTTTCATCTGATTACTTAACTGTTGTTAAAGGCAGGTTTTAACACCAGTGACATCAACATCATTCATTAACATCAGTTCAATAGTAAATAAATAAATAAACATAAGTCATTGTCATGCCCGGCTTCCCAGCTCCCCCTCACTGACATAGACCTCAACACATCAACTCGTGTTTTCATTCAGAATCACATGACATACAGAGACCATCTAGACCTGCTCTTAGCCAGTGACAGGCCCCCCTCCTCCCAGTCTGTCACACCCATAAATCCCTGGGAGTTATTCTGGCTCTGGGGGTTTACCTGAGTGTGACCATGTCAGCCACGCTGTAGATTCTGGAGTAAAGCCTCACTGGCTCCATCTAAAGGCAAACTGCAGTCCTGCCTTCAAGTCACACCTTGAGGTGAAAAAACACATGAATTACAGCCGGTGATTAGTAATGTAATTTTATTTTATGAATCAGGTAACAATAAAATACATATAAGGTGCCAAAGCTGTTGGAAATAAAGCAGAATGTGACAACTTACCAGTCATTTTTGACATATACTCAACTGAAAACAGTCCAAAGTATATTTGATATTTGACCTCATCATACATTGATTTTTCTGCTTATTCTGAGTCTGCGCAGCAGCACTTTTCAAACAAGTTGGGACAGAAACAACTAAAGACTGGGAAACATATGGAATGATCCAAAAACACCTGTTAGCCAGGTAAACAGGTTAGGGTCAGCCGTTCACAAGCGAGGATGGAGTGAGTATAAACAGAATTTATAGAAAGCAGTGTTGCAACAGACAGTGATTACCTTTTCTACAGAATACAGTGGTTTAAATGGGTGGATTCCCTTAAGCAGAATCAAAGAAACAAACAATGAATTAATCAAAGAGGTTAAATAAGGTTAAGCACTTGGCTTGACAAAGCATGCCATTGCTATATTAAGACCTGGCCTATTAAGTTTAAGAGAGCAGTTGACAAAATAAAGGCAGATTGTTTTAGGTACACAAGTTAATTAAATCAGAATCCACTGGATTAGTAACCAGACAACCATAACAGCTGCAGAACCTGCAGAGATTTAATTTATACTGGACATACTGTATATCTGCACACAGAGGAAGGCCTGTGGTCACAATTCAAATTATCATGTTAGTAACAGTGTTAAGTGTGCTCGTGACCTTTAGTCACTAAAGGTACACATAGATCCAGGTAAGTACGCAATAATGACCCCGGGTCACGAAAGGTTCAAGATGGGATCAAGCATGTGGATTACTGTTTTAAACTCAGCTTGCCAAAGACTTTGGCTGAAAATAAGCCTCTTCGTTAAGGTCACATGAATCAGTTATTACTCTGGACTCAGTTCAAGACGCTTGAGCTGTTGAAGAACAGTCAGTGTCAGCCAAGAAATGGACACTGAATTATTCATCCGAGGCAGTCCTGAGAATATTACTTTAGTAAAGCATCTGTGTTTATTTATTTCTCATATAAAATAAGAAGTTCAGTTTTTGCAGTGCAGTGGTAGGATTTGGATTTTAGCATGGGGCAGAACCAGCAAATACAGACACATGAAGAAGAACTGGAGTTAACCAGCATCCAGGACCTCTACAAATCATTCATCATGGAGTGCCCGAGTGGATCTTTGTACCTGCACGAGTTCAAGAGGATGTTTGGAGTACAGAACGGGACACCTGAAGCACAGTATATGGACAGCATCTTCCGAGCGTTTGACATGAATCATGTGAGTTACAAAACTGCTCTGAAGTAAAATGTTTCACTCTTCAAATCAAAGTCCAAGCAGTAATGTGTTCACTGATTTGTGTTCTTTTAAATATTTGTCTTCATAATTATAAGCACGAATGTCTTGTAGCCAAGCACACTGTCTTTGTTGGAGGTGCAATAATAATGTTTCTGTGTTTTCAGGACAACACAATGGATTTTATAGAGTATGTGGCTGCAATTAATCTGGTTCTGCGTGGAAAACTCGAAGATAAACTGCGGTGGTCTTTCAAAGTGTTTGACAGTGACAGCAACGGCCGTCTAGACAAAGATGAACTACGGAAGATTGTTACGGTAAAAAGTGTTAATTTCATAAAATCACAATGTCATTAAGTTGAATAAGATATTAAAATGCATACAGGTGTTTTTAATGCAAGCTGTTTGGCTAGGCGTACAGTTGTTTTTGACAACCAATGGACACATGTAGAAACATATCTCATTCAACTCTTGGATATTTCTGGCGTTGAATTGAAGTTCTAGTCCAGCATAAATGCATAAAAACAGTATTTTTGAACAATTTCAACAATAAGGGTCAAAAGCAAGCATATCTACATAACTAAAAAATGTCAAGAAAGGAAATATTCTTCGGCCAATTTTCCTGTTAAGCAGAGAAAACTGAAAGCTAAACCTTCTGACGTTTCTCTCTTTTACCAAACTAAGACCCTCAGATCTTCAGAAGCAGGATTTTAGATTGAATCAAGTTAAATCGTTCCTCGTTCAGAGGGGTTAACGTCAGCATGCTAACATGTTCACAATTAGAATGCTAAACTGCTGCTCTTTAGCAGATATAATGTTTAACATGCTCATCATTTTAGTTTAGCATTTTAGTGCGATAACACAGTAACTGACTGTGAATATCTGCGCAAAATTGAATGGTAATCCATCCAACAGCTGTTGATGATACCATGAAAGTGGTGGACCGACACACCGACTGATCAGCTTACAGACCATCAGATCACTAGCATGACTAAAAACCACACAATTGGTCAACAGTATTATCAGTCTGACATAAGATACAGTCTAATTGCTGCATTTGTCTTTCAGATAATCTACAAGATAAAGAAAGGTTCAGTGTCTGCTGACATGGGAACAGAAAACCTCACTGCTCAGCAGGTGTGTGAGCGCATCTTTGAAGTGGTCGATGTGAACAGTGACGGTATGTTGACTGCACACTCAAATCCTCAAGAATATCCCTCAACCAAAAATATTTCATTCAAAGATAATCTGTCTGTGCTGCAGGTCATATTACACTGGATGAGTTCATCGAGGGGGCTCAGAAGAGTGAATGGCTGCAGAGCTTCCTGCGACTTGATATCAATCCCAGCAGATGGGTCCAAAGGTACCTGTGTGACAGGAAACTCATGAGTCCCAAAGATTCCTGAGGGGATTCAGTATATTCAGACCTGCCTGCCAAATGGAAAAGAACCTAGCTGTGAACTTATGGGAAAAACAAATATTTCCACCAGCAGTGTGTGAGAAGACTCACACTGACTAACACTGTCACCTCACAGCTAGAAGGTCCCGGTTCGAATCCCGCTGTGGGCGCTGGTGGCGTGTCCTCCACCATGCCTTCAGTGCCTGCTCCGCGAAAAAGGGGGCCTTTCTATGTGGAGTTTGCATGTTCACCCGGGGTATCCTCCATAAAAATATACCCCCATTCAAAACATGCAAGAAGATCACCACCTGACCAATGGTGACGAAGGAGAACTGGGTCCCCGGGCGCCGCTGTCGGCTGGCAGCCCACCGCTCCTAGTCTGCCACGGAGGAATGGATGGGTCAAATGGGTCAAAAAAATTGAAGAATTTCACAAAGCATGGCGTGTGCATTGTGCATGATGTTGTGTGTGTGATTAAATAAAGTATGTTTCTTCTTCTTGCCTTCGTTGTAGTGCAGTGCGGTGACTCTTATTTTTTTCAAGATATGTGGTTTTAGCAGAAATTAGACATAATGTTAAGACAAAATCACATCATCTGTGGCCTCATGTTGTTGTGTGTTTATGAATTATTTTATAAATAATTAAAAATCAAAAATGTATGTCAAAATATATGAGGTTTTTTTTATATAAATAGTCAATGGAACTGGCTACTTGTAGTAAATTGAAAAAAAGTAAATTGATAAAACAGAAGCTGAGACATCCTGAGTTTTGGACTTGAACTTCAAAATCTTAAAAAACCCTCAGTCATGCTCCTCTCATAATCCCGCCCAACGGGTAAACAGCCATGTCTTTTAAAGTCTTTTAAACCCATGTTTGTGACGCAAAGCTGAAGCGCAGGTCAGCCTGATGACATCATCAGGGTCATTTTCTCCATTTTCTCCATGATCTTTACTCTGGGATTTATTTTTACATTGTAGAGTATCTTTTAATTAACCTCTTTATGGTGCAAACTGTACTTCCTGTGCAGTATCATGTTTGTAATGCCACTGACTAATGTGATACAGCATTAAAGTGATCTATTTAATGATTTATCCCTTGCCTTCATTTTCATAGTAACAGTGCAGTAATGCAGTTCTACACTGATAGAGTGATTGTGCACACTTGTTCTCATCCCCAGAGAAGTGATACAAGTTACCAACTTTAACTCCACTATGTTATGCAGCATTTGAGGAATACACAGTTCTAAGGCAGCATCCCAACTGTGGTGGGAATCTCATATAACCTCTCTGGACCAGTGTCATGCTAATGACAGCTTTCAATGCAATATGTAAGTCTGCTACTTTAAATAGTAACATAGGTGAAAGGATAATTAAACAAGGGCAGAAGTTGGCTCAGACAGGTTATTTTAGATAAAATCTTGTATTCACATCAAACCCTCATCTAAGGACCTCACATCATAGGTGGTCTGAATTATTGATTTTTTTTTTTTTTTCTTCGCTCAATGAAAACCAGCCTTTGTCTGTCAAACATAATAAGCCTGTGTGTGATTAAATTATAACTGTAATGACCAACAGCATAAAAGACAGATTAAGGAAATAAATTGCAAAGAGAATAGCTATAGTGATATTATAAGCTGTGACGTGTAGGACTTAGAGTTCCTTTGGCACCATCTGGTGGCCAGATCAGGAATGACACTGCAGCAGGAGGTAGTATATACTGTATAAATGAGTACATAGACTGCAGCATTTCTATTTCCTGCAAACAATAAGTTGATATCTCAAAATTATTTTTTTTTTAAAGGCTAAAAAGTATCTGATAAGACAGCTTAGTCCCCCCCCAGGTTAAAGTATGTGTCTAGTTGGCATTTATCAGACTTTAAACTAACTTCACCGCGGTGTTTGGGCAGGACTGCTTGTGCTCCTCAGCGAGTTTTTCATCACATGTGAACAGATGACTGGTGATAGCACAGCAGACACTTTAAGCAATGTGAGGACCCTGAAACGAATGCAATAATTTTCTTTTTTTACATGTGTGCTTTTTCTTTTGTGACATGTCAAAACGAGCTGGGCGTTGGCTTTATTCTAGTGCATATAGGTGTTTTAATACATGATGCCACATGACAATATTAATAAAGGTTTTATTCCATTAAGATGCTCCAGTACATCATGTCAGTGAGCCAAAATGCACAATGCCACAGCCCTGGAACTGGCACACCTAAATGGAATACGGCCATTATTAATATAATCAATTACACATGTGGATTTCCTGCACCAGCAATTTTCTTAACTGACATGTTTCTGCATGTGAGTGGAAACAAGCCCACACAGGATTCATGCAGACAACCTTGTCTATCCAGCTGACTGACAGCTGGACCCTGGACCTTTTTCCTGTGAAGCAACAGTGCTGACACTGGAGCCAACAGGGTGTCATGCAACACACAATACTTAAAAAATAAAAAAAATAAGGCTTTTTTTATTTAGTCATTTGGCAAAGTACTACTCTTATGTTGTAATAATGGAATTGAAATTCTAATTTGCTGTATTTGTCTTATTATGTACTGGAATCATCTGTTGAATCTCTGAAATGGGAAGTATTCAGAGTTTCTTCATTTCACTTCCCTATCTCTCCGGTGTGTAGTGGGGGTTTGCGACACTTTTTGAGCTTAACAGTTGAGCAGGCAGCCCTCGCTGCTCCACCCTCAGCTCACTGCCTGAGAAGAGCGAGCAAGGACACTGTCCCACAAATATCTAGGCAAATATTTGGAGAAAATGGCCTCTGGACATGGTAAGCAACCTAACATGTACTTTAAATACTGTTAGAGATCTGTAATTATTGATGGGATGTTGACATATCTTTCCGTGGTACAGGAATATATAACAGTTTTTTTTTTATTGCTTGCATAACATCATACTCAAGGTAAGGAACTAGCAGTGGGGTATTATGCCTTGAAAAAGGTTATCATATGTCCATCCATGAAATCATGAACTGATATGGACTATGTGGTTACTTAATTCCTCTTTCTAAGATAACTGATTGCATCACCAGTCATAACTCCGTGACATTACTGCGCTGATTCCTCTGTCCTGTTGTAAGTTCAGTGTGTAGCTCGTTCACACGGATCCTTCCAATTCCACACAAAACCACTACAATTGGTTCTTCTGAGAGTACTTCAGTGGGTAACAAGAAGTAACAGCACTTCTTTCCGTTGCAAGTGAGGGCTCATGTTTTGTCCGTAGCCTCAACATGTAGTTACACTTCCATTTTACAGTCCAGCTTATTGTTCATTAATTGTCCAGTTAATGACCAAGAGTGCAAGCAGCCACCACATCACCAAGGTTCTAGCACGGATTTTTTTACAAGAACATGCAAATGAATTTTGCAGTGCCACTTTCTGGTGTGACCGAGCAATAGCTCTGCACTTGAGCAGATGACAGACAGTGATCAGAAACTTGGATCAAATGTACCACAATATCATTCAGACTAATCCAACTGCCACATCCTGGTCTCTCAAAGATGGGATAAGTGCGAACAAAAGGATATTCTGGAAACACAAAGGTCTGTTCCAAGTTGCAGTTATTTAGATAACTTTGCTCAGTTAAACTCAGACCTCTTAAAACTGGAGCACGGACTAATGTGTGGTTTTATTTTGCAAGGTTTCCCTGACAGCTCTGTAAACTGCTTTTTGCCCAGATCTTACACATACTGTAAACCTATTCATTCGAAACACAGGAAACATTTGGGAAGAGTGGGACCTGTCAGGACAGAAATTGAAGTCCCTTCCTCAGGATCTTCTGACACATGCTACAAGTGTGGATTTACAGAGGAACAAACTGAAACGGGTCACCGGTATCTCCCGATTCACCCATCTCATGGAGCTTAATCTCTCCAGGAACAAGATAATGGAGTTTTCTCAGGAAATGCACAACCTGCACACACTACAGACACTCTACATTAACCAGAACAACATCAGATCCATTCCAGAGGGAATCTTCCCACATCTAAGGAGGTTAAAATTGTTAAATATCAGTGCCAATCGCTTGGCCAAGCTTCCTTCAGATATAAACCAGTGCACCAGTATCACTCACCTGGACCTTTCCAAGAACTGCCTGCAAAACATCCAAGCACTAGTTGGTCTCCCAAATTTGAAAGAGCTGTTTGTTGAGAAAAATCAACTGACCGAGCTCCCGTCCCAGCTGTTCCAGAATGGCAGCTGTGAGCTGACGGTGTGCAAGGCGATGGGGAACCCGCTGAGGTGCCCACCAGAGGAGGTCTGTGCTGGGGGGGTCATGGACATCCTCAGCTACTTCCGCCAAATGGAGGAGAACCCAAACACATGCAGTGCCTGGACAGTGAAGACCATGTTCCTGGGCTGCTCCATGGCAGGGAAGTCCACAGTCTGCCGCAGCCTGAGGGAAGGGAAACCTGTGGCAGTGGCAGTGGAGGACCGGACTGAGGGAATTGAAATCAGTCAACTCTACGCACAGGAAGTCCGTTTCCTTTTCTGGGACTTTGCAGGGCAGGAGGAGTACTACCTGACACACCATGTCTTCATCACACCGCGAGCCTTTGTCATCCTTACCATTGATTTATCCAGGTGAGATGATGTAACAATTCTAATTAATCATCTTTTAAGGCAGTGGTTTCCCTTAATGCTAGGATCATAGTACATGATTTTTGTGTCTTCCCAGATGGGCACTATGTCAAATTACATTACCAAGGTGTCTCAGTTCCTGCCATGACTTGGCCAAGAGACATGCCAAACAAACCTGATCAGTCATAACTGTCCTGCTTGATATGTAAAGCTCATTGGGTAGGAGATCCAGTGGAAGACTGTCAATAAACATGGCGTTGGAGCATTTCGTAACAGTTGTCAAACTACGCAAGAGACAAAATCTTCCGACCCTTGTAATCACTTTCCATCAAGCAACATCATCAGACCAAATGTTTTATTTCTTCAACATTTTGGTTTATGACCAAATATCTACTCAACTAACGCCCATTAGCCTCATCTGTGCTTTGTGTTAGATGTTACCACGCTAAAATGTTAACTAATATGATGAAGATGGCAAACAAGTACTTAATATCAGCATGTTTGTGCTGCCTTCAGCCTTGTACCTTTCAGCACACTAGCATTCAGATGTTAGCATTTAGCTCAAGGTGCCACTGTGCCTAAGTACAGCATCGCAGAGTCACAACCATGGCTGTGGACTCTTAGTCTTGTTTCATCTATTTTTTTCTGTGGAGTAATTTATTTGCACAAGTAATAAACACAAACACGAGTGTGCACACTGGATTATCTTTTCAGGATTTTGAAATGAGTCTGTGATTAAAACATTATTTGATTGTGCTTTTCAATCAGCTACAGCATTGTAGACCCACATTCTTTCAAAGACCAACTGTGCTTCTGGATAAACAACATACAGTTGCGTGTGCCAGACTCTGTGGTCCTGTTGGTGGGAACACACTGCGACCAGTGCAAAGACCAGGAAGAGGTGATGGAGAAGAAGAAAGACATAGAGGAAAAGGTCAAAACCATGTTGGCAAACAGGAGGATGGTTTTACAACACCAGAAGAAAAATCTGGAAGAAAACGAAGACCTCTTTCTCTTTACAGACCAGCTGGATGAGCTGGACTCTCTTCTGGAATACAATTTGAAGGTACTGATTAATTAATGTCTGTATCACATTATTTTAAAGGTATTAGTGTAGTTTGATTTACCTCTAAAAATTTCTTTTTTGATCATTTGTTTCTATGTGTGTATTGAGATCTTGCATTTTTTTAAAGTGAAGAACAACTTTCTCCTACAAATGCAATATTCCTGTGTAAATAAATGTTAAATTCATTTGGATTTTAATTCTTAAAATATCTTATTTTAAGAAAAGCACTATGAACCTTCCCTAGTGTTGGAACTGTACCACAGTATAAATGATCTTTTCTTGCCTTGAGCTTTTCATATCTGCTCTTAACCTTCATTTCAGGTTCTGGATCTCATAACCATTGACTGCACAAGGACAGAGGATATTGCAAAACTCAAGAGTCATATTTTGACATGCATTCAGTCAGACAGAGTGTTTCTTTGTTCGGAGAGCATCTTACCCAAAAGTTATGAAGAAGTCGAGCAAGCCATTCATACACTTGTTGCACTAGAAGAAGTTCCCCAACATGGCAAGCCAATTTTTAACCCCAACAATAGGATACTTTATTTAAAGGATTGTTGAACATTCTTAAAGTTGGCTTTACACCTTAATCGAAATTTGTTCTGTTTTCTATATCAGGTATTATTCTACTTGATGAACTGAGTGATTTCATTCTAAACCATGTTAAACTGAGCAAAGAGAGTCTTCACTCCATCTTGCGGTTCCTCTTGCGATACCTGCATCGAATTGGTGTGATCATTTGGTACGAAGATATCAGTACACTCAGTGACAGAGTGTTTATCCAGCCTTCATTCCTCATCTCAATGTTCAAGGTCAGCAGCTGTTTTTTTTAATTTCTATTAGAGAAAATATACCCATACACAGCAATTACAGAATCACAAAAGCATCTAAACTCTTTTTATCCCTTAAAATGCAAATTTTTATGATTCACAAACCATATTTTCCCACCCTTTTCTTTAAATGCAGACCATTGTGAGACATGACCTGGTGCAGCAGCTGGAGGGGATCTCCAGAGACCTTCTCATGCAGGAGGGGGCTCTGGTGAAACAGAAGTTCACCTGGGTGGATGACTTGAGGTGCAAAGGTATCCTACACAACGCAGCAATGCGCATTTTGGTGCGCAGAGAGTTAGAGAAAGTGGTCGAGGATGATGATGACTTGGTCAGAGAGGTGGTGGGAACCAAAAGGGAGGAAGGCATAATCCTCACCCTGTTGCAGCATTTTGAGGTCTGCCTCCCAGCTCTTGTCAGAAATCCACTGAACCCGCAAGCACCAGAGTTCATCCCTGGCGAGAAACAGTGGGACTCAGTCGGGAAAGCCAAAAGAGATCCAGATGGAGCCTGCCTCTTCCCCATCTACCTGAAGGACGACCTCATAGTGTGCCACAAGTGGGGTGAGGACAAACAAGATGACCTCAGTGTTCATGTGTACTTCCTTCCAGAGATTCCCCATGGCTTCTTCCACAGGTAGCGTAGGTTGGAACATTGACATTGTCTATATTGTCTAGATTTTCATGCACAATTACAATTACAGCTGAAATTCATTATGCTTTTCATCAGGATACTACCCACCAGTCTGGTGGCTTGTGGTGAAAAATGACATAATATACTACAGCATACCAATCTTTGTGCTTTGAAAAACATGATTTTGAGATGTTTTTCAATATTCTTGTCACCGACAAACTTCCATAAACTGCCTGTATCTACTGTATGTAACCGACAGAGTGATCATCACGACCTGCTCCCTGTACCAGACACACTGGGTGGGGAGACAGCAGTGTCTCCTCTGCTGTGGGAACAGACTGGCTCTGGTGAGACAGAGGAACAAAGATGGAGATCCGTTCATAGAGATACGCTGTAGGAGACCTGAGAAGGATGAGGGTAAAAAAATCTAGAATCGCACTTTCGTAATGAGACCAAAAGCACTGCACTTCTACATCAACTGTTCTCGTTCCTCAGAGTTCCGCCAGTTGTGGGATCTGATCTTGGCGGTGATGTCCAAGTTGTTTGTGCTGTCCAAGCAGTGGCCAGGCCTGACTCAGCAGGTGCACACACCCTGTCCAGAGAGAGGCTGTCCGCATTACTTCACCTGGAGGGACTTGCAGGAGCTCAACAACACTGATTTCTACAACCTGTAAGTTGGTCATTCAAAGAACTTAAATGACACCACTAGTTTGAAGGTATTTCCAGAATCCTATTAAACACTTCCGCCCATCTGCATTACAAAATATCAAATCAGTGCAGAGAAAAACAACATATTTTTAACCCTTTTCTATACAGTTGCAATTCATTCCTAATCCAAAAAAAGACTGTCTTGCGTCTCAAACAAAGATGAGATGATCCCACCTTTCATACTTTGTCTTTGTCTTTTTTCATCTTTTTTAACAGCGTGAAGGAGGAAAAATTAGTTTGCCAGGGAGGCCATACACGACGGACAGAACTGATTTTTCCAAAAGCTAAATGAGTGCCTGCGTCAATATGGACATGTAAGGGAAAGGGGGAAATACAAAAATGACATGTGGTTTGAATTTATTGAACTGATGGGATTATCACTAAAATGTCTCGTGAAAACAATTCACTAAATCCTTAAAACCCACTTTTCATTTTTATCAGGGCTCAACAAACCCCATGTGTTCTATTCTCTTTTCCCTCATGTTGCCTTCAAGTGCTGTCAAAGATATCATTATTCTGAGTAGATCCCACATCAACACACCAACTGATGGAGATGCCACTTTTAAGGGTCTCATTTCCTCAGTTTCTCCCACTTTGCCTCTCTTTGTACCTGAAAGGGGACCGACTAAGACATGCATGAGAAACATCAGGCACCTCTTAAAGAAGTCGTGGAACTGGATCAACAAATGGAACCAAGCAACCAAACAAAAAATTCCCCTTCCTCAGCTGGCACTAGATGAAAAGTCATTTGGAAGCACTTTGATGTTCTTCGCATGAAATATTACATTTGCAGCAACACTTCCGTGATGGACCTGAAGGGGGCGCTGAATGTATGAGCAGCATTGAAACTTTACAGTGTTTTCAATGAGCATGAAAGTGAATGACATGAGCTTAGATGCCTGGACTGATCAAGGTTGACGGTTTACATGTTGATGAATTCATGTGGAGGTAAATGTTTTTTTCAGTCATGTGATGCTTTCAGGGTTCTTTTTAATAACTAGGGCTTTGCTCTGGTGTTTGGTGTCAGTGAATCTACTGTATCAGAAAGAAAGAGAAGACAAACAGGGTGAAATAATGGAAAAACATGAAAGGTCAATGGGATGTGGAATGGAGGCAAAAAGAGACTTTTTTCCTTTTCTGTTTGTACATTGTGAGTGTAATCCCTGCTCACAGACAACCTGTATCTCTAAACACTGAATGCAGCTTTCTGTGCACAGTGTTGCCCTCTGCTGGCGTCTCTCTGACATGTCCCCTCAATGGTCTCAGTTCATGTTAAGAAAAATGTCTCCAGCGTGATTGTTTTTATTTGTTTGTTTGCTTTGGAGTGAAGGAGCAAATCAAAGTGCCACGTTCACAACGCTGTCAGGGATTTTCCTTCTGGATTAATAAACTGCTGTGATGAAGATGAAGATCTTCAGGAGAAATTACACCTGTGATGTCACACATTTGTTAAATCTATTGGGTCAGATATTTGAAATTTGTCCAATCTGATACTGACTACTGACATCCATCTGCTTGGTATCCACCTGTTTTTTTTTTTTTTTTGGCTGTGTTTTTCATCCTGCTCTCAGCCCTCTCCTCTCTGTGGGAGCTCCTGCTGCCTTCACGGTCTCCTCGTAAACTTCTTCTTCTCCTCGCAGTGTGTTATGTTTTAGGACGAAATGATGAATTATTAATTAGACACAGTACCAAAACATTTTCCAAGGTCAAGGATGGTTTATTGCTGTCCTGTAAAAACCACATATCTCCAAAATGTGAGCTTACCATCAACTATGAAAAACAGCTTTGTTGTTTGTTTTTTGAGGTCATATTATGGGTTTTATTAAGGATTAAATGCTTCTTAACAGAACTTCAGTTTGACTTAAACTTGAAAATCATCATATTGGGAGTTGCAGTACATGTCTGTGGTTTTCACTGGACATGAAATGAAGAAAGATGGTGCGAGAGTTAAAACTACTACTGGTCTAAAGGACTATTCCTTCATGCTCCAACAAGGACAACATGAGTGTCTCGTTCAAAAGATATTTAGAATATTTTCTAGGCATCGGAAACTTTGGTGGCAGTATCACCACATGCCCAGCGGCACACTTCCTGAATGAAACTGTCCACATGGCTGGCCCGTCTCTCTGGATCATGCTTTATTAAATGAAATTGATTAAATGCATCAACAAAAATACAACATATTGAACATTAACATTAAATTTGGGTGCTGTGCTCTACAAATCTAATCAAAACTGTTAGTTAGGCTGAGAAACAGGTCAGGTGTGGTAATTTACACCTGGATGCCCCATTCAGGCATTTACAAAGACAGCATGGTCCGGTGGGCGGGTCCTTTTGCCAGACCAGGAAGTGCTACAATGGTAAGAAGCATGGGCGTATTACAATCCTGATTCAATAAAAAAATTGAGTTTCTGTGTGTAATGTAAATAAAAACAGATTCAATCATGTCAAAGATTAACAGTTTACCAAGAGCAGTTTTAGTTTTAGAAGTGTTCCTGAGCCCATGTAGTAATCTCCTTTATACAATCATGTGAGCCTCGCTCCATCCTTGCTTGTGAACATCTGAGTCTTTCCAGGATGCCCCTTTCATACCCAATCATGATACTATAACCTGTTACCAATAAACTTGTTTACCTGTGGAATGATCCAAACAGGTGTTTTTAGAGCTTTCCACATCTTTCCCAGTCTTTAGTTGCTCCTGTCCCAACTTGATTGAAACATGTTGCTGGTATCAAATCAGAATAAACAAATATTTACACATTACTCCAGAAGTAACCCGGAGGCTAGAAACTTTTTTGACGTAGACTTTCTGAGTAGACTCCTCATAGGCCCACTAGCTGCATGGTTAACTAAGCTAACTAGCTAACAGCAGCTAGTAGCTATAGCCAAAGCTAGCTAGCAGTGAACTGCTGTTAGCATTCACTTCATTGAAGTGCTGCCCCCTATTGGTTTGGAGTAAACCTCTACAGGGGGCCAATTTTTACACATTGTTCCTTTAATGCAGCCTTTTGAAACGTTGCATCTTGGTTAATATTTCACTCAGTTTAGCATCATTGTTAAATTCATGTTTTGCATCTGAACTTTGTTCAAACACTCATAACTTCTTTTTTCTTTTATTGGAGATTGGAGAGTCATTATTACATCTTAGGTTTGGGGTCACAACTATAATCAAGATCTGTAATAAGCTTTCACAGGACTTTAAAAGCTTGTCCCTCTTCAACCCTAAATTTCACATTTTTGATCCTGCCAGAAACAACATACACACAACATCTTGTTCAGGTGTGTTATAATTTAAACCATGTCATAGGATTAAAAAAACAAAAAAAAGTGAGTATAACTTGTGGTCTTGCCAGCCCAATCATGAGGCTGTCCCTGCTACATTACAGTTAATTGAAGTATTAGCCATTGAAAGATGTATGTGATTAACATTTTTTTTTTTTTTTTTTTTGTAAATGATTGTGCTATTAGGCAACAAAATGTAACATGTCTTAGCTATCTTGTGTAAGCGGACCTGTTGTTGCATATTTTCCAAATGCTGCAAAGTTAAAAGCATCACGAAGTCATTCTTGAACACTTCTGTTTTTAGTTCCCACTTTCCCCACAGTCAGTGAAGGCAACACCGTATCGCAGCATCGCCGGACCTCAGGTGTCTGCTTGTTGGGCGGCCGCGCGGCGGAACCGATGGAGGAAATATAAGCGGCGGCATGGCGGACAGAGAGAAGAGGAAAGCCAGCCCACCGTCTGGCCGCAGCATTCAGGTGAAATCCCCGACCAGCTTCAGGTAGGAGCCCCGGCGGAGGGAGCCTAAAGAGGGGGGCCGAGCCGCCCCCCCTGGAGGCTGAGCCAGCGCGGCTCCCTGAGGGTGCTGATGCTGGCTCCTGAAGCCGCCGCAGCTGCGCTCAGCTCTGCGGGTTGAAGTCGCGATGTGTTGTTGAGTCGCATGTTTTGTGTTTGGGCGTGTCTGCTCCCGGAGGACCGAGACGGGCTGTGTGTTCCTGCAGCGACCAGAACCATGCATTTTTTAATATGTCGCATAGTTTTGGGGAATCTGCTCCAACCAACCCCTCTGAAATAACTGCACGAGTTCCAGCTTCGAATAGTGACTTTAAATATTTATGTCTGGCCTTAGTGGCAGCTTTATTGTATTTTTCAGTACATCAGTATTACTGACGGATAGTTCTCCTCTACTGTAGCTCAATTATCAGCTTGATTTGCCACGAAAATATTGTTTACTGCTGTGATCACTGATGTTAGTCCAACCAGTGACTTAATGGTTCTGTGTTGCACATTAATACTTTAATTATCGCCACTTTTTGCATATTAATCTCCTAAAGCTGTAGCAGGCAATTAGAGAAAGTTATTGTGTGTGTAGGACTTATCAGAGCTATAGCAGTGCCTCATCACTATTTAGTTTTTTTCTGATAAAGACTGTTTTTGGTTCTTTTTGGCTGAACTCTTAAGTTTAAAACAAGCATTGCAAATAATATTTTTATGCTCCACCCAGCACAAGCCTGTGGGTTTGGAAAGAAACAAACGTCTTAGCTCCTGTTTCATAGCTTCATGTTTATTTGCATGCGTATTTGCATAAGAAAAGAATGTTTCTGTGTAAGTTAGTGGTGATTCAGCTCATAGTCACAGTGTCGGCCACTGAATGAGTTCATGGCAATTTTCACAATCAGCTGCTTTGAGGTAATTTATGCTGGTGCTGCTCATAAATGAGTATTTTCTGCTTTTCCCTGTTGCATATCAGGCTAATTTCAATCCGTTTTGCTTCTTGGACTGTTGTACACACTGAAGAATCTCTTTGAGCAGTGGGAATTTGCAATGGGCTTTTTATTGTTTAGAGTGAATCAATAATCAGCAGCATAAAAACATAATTGATAGGTTGGTCGATAATGAAGATAGTGGTGCAGAGTTGCAGTGTAGATAACCCAGAGTTCATCACGTAGGTGATCAGTCAGAGCTAATTCAACCTGCAGAGCAGCTCAACCTGTTAGAGAGCTGAGCAGGGTGAGGGATTAGCTGCATGTGTTAACGCGTATGCACACACACACACACACACACACACACACACACACACACACACACGTACACACGTGCATGCACACACACAGATCCTTACAGTGTTGCATGAGGAGAAGCTGTGATTTTTCAGTGGTATTACTGGGTGGATGGAGGCTTGTGATCAATATTCCCCAGTGAGACTGCAACACACACACACACACACACACACACACACACCACGCGCAGAAGCACACACCCTCAGGCTCAGTCTGTCCCTGTCTCATTAGCTGAGCTGCAAACAGGCAGATCCACAACCGTCTTTCTTCAGATTTTCATCACAGTGACTTCTGAGTCGTCCCAGCAGTGTTTGATTTGTCTGACCTAAAAACATGGAAAACAAAATAACCCAAAGTTACACCCAACAAAAATCAAACTGAGGGGAAAACAAGCAAAACAGCAGCAGTGCGGCGAATTTAAGAAGCGTCTTCGGTCCAAGTGTAAACTAAAGCGTTGTAAATTCAAACACTAAGACCCAAAACAGTGCAGCTAGGGCTACTGGAGCAGAGCCGTTGATGTTGTTAAGGATTAGCTGTAAGTCAAATTTATTTATTTATGTACTTTTAGCAGACACACGATAAAAAATAAAAAACAGTTTTGACCCTGAAAATAACAGTTTATCGTAAAACTTAATGAGAAACTCTTTCAGCTGTTTAAAAAAGGTGAAAAGACAATTAAGGAAATAACAAATTCTTCGCTTTAAAGCATTACGGTTTATAACTTCAACATGTTTTTCTTCCCAGACTGAACTGCATTGATTGATATTTCAGAGTTGTAGTTGACTCGAGAGAGAAGCCAGATAATCCACCAGCTGAGGTTTGGCTCAGTCCCAGAGCAGCCATATGTTGCCGTGTTTTCCTCCATCACCCTCCCTGCCTCCGCACACTGTGGTCGAATCCTCCGTCTCTCCCCGACCTGCTGCTGCGAGAGAACAGACCGGCGATCTGCCGCCGTCTGTGCAGCTCTTTATGTGGAGCTATTCGGCGACGGAGATACAGGAGCAGCTCGCCTTCACGTCCAGATTCAGTTTCTTCAGCTTTTCAAACCCCGTTTTGACACAGTGGCACAAGTTAAACAGCAGCAAGCGCTTGCAGCTTGCAAACTGATGACAGAAAAGTAAAAAAATATACTGTTTTAATAACATTTCTTGTATCATCACACCTGCAAAGTGCTGCTGTTGGCTGAAAACTGCATTTGAAGTAGACTCACACGTCCAGTATCAAAGGACTGAGATCAGAATTTAGAGCCAAAACTAAATCAGGACATCGCTGCTGCTTTTCTGTATGAGTGTTATAGTTCAGTACTTTCAAAGCCGTAAGCTGTGTTTTTGGTGTTTCTGCTGCTTTCACTGGAGCTGAGCTTGACCAATGAGGACTGACTTCATATTTCATTTGTTTAGGCGAACTGTGCCTTTAAATTCTCCCACGCTGCATTGATCATCTGCAGCACAAGAGGGCATCACAGGAGATTCTTTCGCACTATTAGCACAGCGTTTATATCCGTGTGTGTGTGTGTGTGTGTGTGGACGCGTACATGTGTGCTTGCAGTGCAGCATGTAAGGAGCAGCAGGAGCGTGTCGGATTGCAGTCCATTTTGTGGTGGATTAAGGGGATAGTCGGAATTGGGAACTCATGTTGGTATCTGTGACATGAGATCAGAGATCCCTCCAGAGACGAAACTAATCCCTCTCACGTGCACTTCAATATTCACCTTATCTTAAATGACAATGTGCCCGTCTCCCTAAACAGTCAGAAACGTGAGCAGCAGTGAATGAATTCATGGAAACTCAGATTTTGTTGTTGCTGCTTCTCTGTCTCTGTGGGTTGGATGAGAGTTAATATTATTGTTGTAAGTGATTTCATTGCTGTGTGTCGAGACATCATGTTGACATCAGCTGGCTGTTGGGAGCGATCGTTGGTGGTATGACATCGCTTTAAACTGGATTCCAGTGACGCTTGGACTGTCTTGTTCAGTCTTTTCAATTTTTGTAGCTGTCTGTGATTTCACGTCTTCTTTGTCGTAATGCACCCTGGCACCTACAGATTACATTTATGTCCAACTATCTTGCAGCAGCAGATACATTTTGGAGGAAGGAACAAAGACCAAGGAATGAGAACGTGTTGGAAGGAACGTAATGAAGAGATTTAGCTAATTTCCGTATCTGGAAAAATTGCAAAAAAGTTTCCAATCTTGCTCTTCAATATTCACTTTTAGTGATTACAGCATTGTTAAACCCTGTATGTTGTCATAGCGCTTGGTTAAGGTTAGGACAGATCACGGTTTGACGGACTTGGATTTAATTGTCTTTGAATAGTGTCTAAATAGCCCGCTGGCAAAAACTGATGACTACCTCTTGAATTATTCAGTTTTCCTGCATTGTCATGTAGCAGAGGAGTGTACTCGAATATAATCTGCATTTAGCTTGAATTTTATAATTGCAGGACATTCAGGAAATCATGAAAATGCTTGTAATGTGATTTAAAATGCACAGATCAGTGAATGATCAAACTGAATGCGCGGACGTGTCCATGATTTCCTCCCTCTCTCCCTCGCTCATTCATTTGCATACGCTCTTTCCTTTCTTTCATCTTTTCTCTGCAGCCTCCACACTTGACATGACTGCGCTGACGAGATCTGCTCAGGCAGATGGATTCACAGGGCGTGGGAAGTGAGAGGGATGTACGCGAGAGAGAAGGGAGATGAGGGAGGTTAGGCAGTCCTGATTCGCTGCATCCGTATTTCACTTTGATGTTTTCTTCTTCTAAAAAAAAAAAACAAACACAACAACACTTGATTTCAGGGTTTTTCACAGGGATTAGCTCGTAGTTTTCCTTCCTGTCTTTTCTCCACACAGAGAATTTAAATTGAGCTGATCTGAATTTCACCCACAGCAGAAGCTGACAGAGTGGACAGTTATTGCTCTGTTTGCAGTTCCCCCCACGCTGATTATTTACTGCTGTCGCTCAATTCTGCTGACACGGCACGTTCCATCTAATGGCACTTCCCCTCTGCTTATACAGTGCTTCTGTCTCTCTCTCTCTCGCTCTCTCTCTCTCTCACTCTCTCTCTCTCCCTCCTCCTCCTCAACCCAAAAATGGAGCATTCATAAATTTCCTAGCCTTTACAGAATTTACATTAATTCTCTATCTAACTGATGTCTTTTATTCGAGCCAGGCTTATATTAGATACAGGCTCTTATTCCTATTTTTCATTGCTTTTCCAGGTATTTTTAATACTAAATATTGCATTTTAGTAAGACACTCTGCTTTCATTTTAATTTGCTGGGGATGCTCTCCTCAGATTTTGTTTATGCACCGATCAGCCACAACATTAAAACCACTGAGTGGTGAAGTGAATGACATTGGTCATCATTGGGTCCTGGCATTCACCAAGCACTTAACATTGTTCCAGACCAAAAACACCCCCAAGGCAATGGCTCTCCCCGACAGCGGCGGCCACCCCCAGCAGGACAGGGTGCCCCGCCACACTGCAAAAACTGCTCAGGATGGCTTAAAGAACACGACAAAGAGCCCGAGGCGTTGACCCGGGCCTCGGCCTGCCAGCATCCCGGTGCCAGACACCACAGGACACTCCCAGAGGTCCTGTCAATGCCCTGACAGGTCAAAGCTGTTTTGGCAGCACCAGGGGGACCTGCACTAAGCTAGGCAGGTGGTTTTAATGCTGCGGCTGAGCGGTGTATGAATCATTGTATGAATCATATAAGCATATTTTTCCATTTTCCAAAACAGAATGAAAAGCCTTTTTTTTCACCTATCTGTCACAAGATGTCGCCTGTGTAGGTGTTTGAAGCTCTTCTGGAGCATGCATGCCTGTGTGGGTGTGTGCGTGTGTGTGTGTGTGTGTGTGCGAGCTCCATAGGTTCTGGCCATTTGCCGAGGACGTGCTGTATAGCCATATGGCTGAGCGTTGGTAGCTCAGAGTGTCGTAAATCAAGGATTTAGTGTCTTTGACCTTTCTGAAGGAACTTTTAAAGGACTGTTAAAAGCATTTGGTTTACCAAAGCTTTTATTTTTGCTTGTGCACGTGTTAAGCTGCTAAATGAATGTTTCAAATATGAACATGTGGACAAATGAAATGAATGCTTTTGTCGTCTGGAGCTACATTCTTTGATTTCTTCACAACAGCGCAAAGAAACACGTTGACAAACAGCTGATACATTAGTACGTCATAAAATTCTTCTGGCTTTCGTAGTGTCGTTAATGACCTGTTATATGTCCAGCAGGCACAGAGCGATGTAATTAAGACATGTGAATAATATTCGGCCCTTTAGCTGCTTAACGTTCCACTTTTTTCACCAGATTGTTGCTCAACCAAGTTGTCATGTTGACATTGTGTGTTTCTGCAAATCGCAGATATGTTGAAACATTTCTTTATGTTTCAGTTTTACGTTGTGACAGTGCTTTGGTTAAGGTCTGGCTTGGTTTAAGTACAAAAACTTACTTTGTTGGGTGAGGATGCCCAGCTTTGTCACCACAGACATGGCAGAGAAATCTCATTAAAAAAAAACAAAACATTTTTTACCCACAAATTATTGTGGAAATGTGGATGTAATGCAGAATGTGCTGATTTAACATACCTGTGGTTTGCTGACAAGTCCCATGCCAATATTTTATTCTGGCTACTGAGCTGATTCACATGTTATTGTATTATTGATCAGTGTCGCTTCAACAGTCTGTGTAATAAGCATATTCTCCTTCAGCCACATTAGCAAACGGAGACGCACGTCCTTGCATAATGTATTTATTGACGCCTTTGGTGGCTAAAATTAGCACGATGCTCCCATGTACAGTGCTAACATACAGTTAATATGCTTTGGCCTGTGGAGGAGGTTCTAAGGTCTGCAGGGTTGACCGGGTTAATGGACTGTGCAGTTCACTGCATGTGGGCGTGCACAGCGCTCCACACACAGACATTGATTTTCAGAGGAAGCGTAACCACCTGCCTAAACTAACAACGGCCAGCACAGGGTAAAGGATGATTCTGTTTTGTTATAAGTTTACCTTATTTTCATAGGTTTGGATTTTATCTCTGTCAGCAAGAATCGTGTATTCATCAAGCTGATGGCTGAAATCTGTGGATTTACAAAGAGTGCCCAGATGATGAAGCAGGTCTTACACAAAACCCTATGAGCAAAAGCAAACAGGGAAATTATCATCAGTTCATTACATCCATCACATCCATTTATAGACTGACTTCTTGGTTCAATACACCACAATTATCTTAGCTGTGAATTTTCAATTTTCCTGCATAACGAGGATGGAGATGCAATAAAGATAAAAACAACATAAGTTTAAATCTGGATAAACTGCTGGCTTGTTTACAACCTCTCTGTTCTTCTGACTGATTGTGTTTTATCCCCAGTCAGTCATCTTTTTATCCGTTTTGCTGTGTTGTACCTCTGGAGTGTGCAATGGTATCATAACTGATCATGAACAATAGATGAACAATAGTACAAGAATAAACCCGTGTTGTAATAACCCGATAGTTTCCTTTAAGAGGATGAATGGAGAGAAAGACAGAAGGGAAAATTAGTCTTGAGTCTTAAGATCAATGAGCCTCATGAATAATTGAGCACCACGGTGTTTTGCAGAGCGACAGGCAGGCAGAGAGGAGGAGAGAGGAGTGTCCTCGTGTGCTGATGTTTCTTCTGTTTGGGCTCGCCGTGGCGTTGGATGTTCTGCTAACACCAGCACTTTCCTGCAGTGGCGTAGTAAATCTGATGCACACAGGACAGAGTAAACATCAGATACAGAGAGAGAGAGCGAGAGAGGGAGGAGGAGATTATATAACACTACTCCTCTGTGGCATATTCAGCTCCTTTGCTTTAAATAATTCCCCCCTCTATCGCGCTCTCCTTCGGATGAGCGGCAGCAGCAGCGGGGCTCTGAATCGGACGCCTCTCCCATCGACCCGGACAAGCTGCACCCCTCCTCCCTCTCCTCCGGCTCTCTTCCTGCTCGCTCCTCCCTCTCTCCCACCCTCCCTCCTTCACTTTCTAACCCTCTTGCTCCTTCTCCTCCTCCTCCTCCTCTCCTCTCAGCTGTGGATGCCCTCCTCACTTACAGTATGGACTCGGGAGGGGAAGGAGAAGAGGGTTGGATGGAGGACCAGTGGGAGAAATGGTAGGGCATCTCTCTCGTTTCCTCTGTGGTGTTGTTTTACCGGCATGCAGCAACATGGCTGTGTGTGACCTTGTGAGTGTGTAAACGCTAACATGCCTGTTTCTTGCTGTATGTCGTCTCCTTGCATCTTAAAGCTCAGTGCAGGCATGCCCTTGAACGGGAGTGGATGCATATGGCTGTGTGTATGTTTGTGTCTAAAGAGGAGATGTAGAGTGTGCAGCAGAGGTGGCTGGTTCATGTTGACCAAAAATAGGACCAGGGAAGCCACAGAGGAGAACACAAATCCCACTTTATGTTGGTGTGTGTGCATTATGGCAGCAGTGCTGATGGAGGTGAATGTGTGTTTCAAATTCATGCCCACAATGTGAGATTTGTATCTGCAGAGTTTGTTTTCATACAGCGGATGATGGAGGTGGAGGTCGTTTTATCTGGATGTGGTGAATTTGACAGGACGGTCCTGATCCTGATCCTCGTCCTGGTCCCGTCCTTGCAGGAGGACGATGCTGATGAATGACAGACAGCATGCAGCCTTGTAATCTCTCAGTGGGAGCATGAACGTGTGACTTATTGGGGCGAGATGGGGGGAAAAAAAGACATAGCGAGGGTTTACATGCATCTGCTGTGACGACTCAATGCTGGTCTTAATGTGCATGAGAGTGGCTGATAACAGGTGCTGGTCCTGTAAGGCTGGAACATGACAAGTGTAAACTACCTCTAGGTGTGCGGGTGACATGACTGTCCTGCTTCCACTGATGCATTAGCAAATATTGCAATAAATAAAGTAGAATGATATAATTACTTAGGAGGAGATTGGATTCAGCTTTTCACGTTTTGGGGGGTATTGGTCCATTATTTGAGGCTCATTTGCATTTTCTCTATGCTATACAGTCCATACTATAAACTGCATTAAAGTGTCATTTTGGGAATATAACTTGTGTGCTTGTGGGAACAGAAAATCCTGTCATCAAATCAGGGTGAACTGAAGAAAATCCTATTAAAACAAAAACTGATGACCCTTATCAATATCTGACCACGCATGCTACACTTACACAAAAACTGCAGTCAGCGTTTTCAAGCAAGCAGTAAGTAAATACAGTGCTGTTTGTATCAGGGTCATAGCTGGATTCAGATAAAGACTAATGAGCTGGCCGGGCCCATCATGGCCTGAGCGCGAGGTCATGCTGTCCTTCGTTAGCACAAGCAGAGAGGCAAGCCGAGGAGGCTCAAACATGGCAGTAGGCTGCCCTGTCACCCCCCGCCGTCAGAATAATGCAGGAGTTTTTCCCAAATCCTTAGCAAAACAAACTGGAACATCCGTCCTGCAGTGCTATTGCCCCCGATGTCATTTTACAACACAAACTGTAGACATAATGTCTGTGATTTCACGACTCTGAGGGGACAGCTTGAAACCTGGACTTTATCCACCAGCTGTTATTTTGTCAGTTATGTGGAATCCAGAATATCTGAATTTGGGAAGCAGATTGTTGACCACAGAGCAACAGCTGAGTGAGTCAAAGCAAACAATCAGCACTCAGACTTGGCCTTCTTTAAGCCTTTAAACCAGTAAACACAGTGCAAGTCAGTGATGCACTTTAAAACACAGGGTGTCATCATCAGGGCATCACAGAAGCCAATTAAAAATCAAAGTTACTGTTCTTAATACTGCGGCAGTGGGAGAAAGATCATACATGCTGAGAATGGGTCATCACTGAATAGCACATGAATATTAAAATCACCCCTGGAGACATGAACTCAAGGCTTAAGACACGTTAGAAGTAAAATTAGCCGAGTCTCCAACATCTTGTGGGAAAGAACTTATATTTTCAGAGATGTTTTAGATTTGGTACTGCACCTGCAGTCGCTTCAAGCTTGTGGACTTTTACACACACGTACATGCTGCTCTGAACGTCACTGAGGATATTCTTTGCCAAAACAGTTCTACAAGCTGTAGTTGCAGGTGGTTTATTTACTGTACGTGTGCTTTGAACACTTTCAGAAGTAGAAAATGAAGCGTTGGAGCCATGCACTGGACAACAAAGCATGTAGCGTCACAAGTCCTGTGCTCATAAGATGAAGCATGATTCATACTTTCATGGTTATGCTTTAGTAAAAAAGCTGATTTTGAAGCATGAGAAGGTGTCAGTCAAGTTTTTTTTTATATTTAACCAAAAACTGTTTTTCCTCGACCTTAACTGGTTTTAAAGTAGGCTAACACGTGGGATATGGGATGCAAACATCTCTCTGGTGTCAAAATCCCAAGTTCTGTGCACCTAAACATCCTCCCCAACCTTCTTCTATCAACTTTTGTGCTGTATAAGACTGTCACTAACATAAAGTAAACACAAGGTAGACACAGTTCACTCCACTTGTCCGGCAGAGACGAATACTGCTGTATATCAGGATACTGATATGACACCTAGTGAGAGTCCTGTGAGGTAACAGTGCCACGGTGATGATGTCGGGGTTGTTACTACGGTCCGACTGATTTGCTGCGTCTCACTTTCGGAGACGATGTGTCACAGGGACGTCTGACCTGGAGAGCTCGGCTGCTGAGTCAGCCTGCATTGATCAGGGAGGCTGTTGTGAGGTGATGGGTTTGCACTGTACAAGAATACAATCCCAGAGGAGACTAATGAGGATAGATAGGGTTCTGTATTTTCTAGGGTCCATTTCATGATCGTTCAGGAAAAAAGTTCCTAAGCATCCTCTGTGGGTGATCAGGTTCATATAGGTGCAATGACCTTAGTGTTAGGGGGGCACAGTAGTAAAATCTCAACTGCATCTATTGGCTCTTAGAGGCCAACCCAGCTCTCTTCCTGGGCTCATCACATTGCTCGCCGTGGTGTTCAGTCCAGGTGGTCTGATGGGTGGTCACACCCATGGGAAGTGATCATCTCGAGGTCCACTGCACTCCCTGCTTCTCTTCCAACACTGAGGACTGGATTTCTGTTTTAGGCTGCCGAGGCTGTCCGGGCTCCCTGGCCCAATTAAACCCCTGATCCTGCCTCAGTATCATCCATAGCCACCAACTAAAATACAAAAACTGAAATTCTTTAGAGAAAAATCTCATGCTTCTTCCATTTCACTGGCTAAGAGGCTATTCACTGCAAAACTTTGACTGGGAAAACATAAATATATCTCTGTGTTTCAAGTGTTTCTTGTGTTTTGTGGGGAATCAAACCCACTGACAGGAATAAAATTTGATGAACTAAGATTATCAACAACAAGTGAAGACACAAGACAGAGATATCTAGGTTAGCATGCTAACCAGCTAGCTGTCCTGTCCCGTCATACCACTTTATACCTCAAGAGACCACAGTATACTCCCCCAGCTGGGAGATGTATGTGAGTTTGTTACATTTCACACGCTCTCATAGCTTTTTTAGTCCAATAAATAAACAAAGTAAATCCACAAAATCTAAAGAAAGAAAATGTTCTTACACCTGTTGTCCTTATCAAACTGAAAGTAGAGCTGTGCACCTTCTGAATTTAAGTTGATCTCTTTTACCAAATTAGGACGAGCTTAATCGCCAAGGTAATTCATCGTAAAACACACCTCATTCAAACCTGACACGGCCCTCCTGACCCAGCCTGCTGTGTCTTCATCGTCCCAGGAGTTGGAGCCGCTGTAAATCACCGTTTTCCATGTCGTCAAACTGGCCTCTCTCTGTCTCGGTGGCTGCGTTCGGTCCTGATGTGGCTGTGTTCACTGGTGCTCCTTCCACATTATATGTTTAAGAATATCTGTATGGAAACAGCCAATCCTCTCGCTGATGATCTCATCTGCTTATATAGGTCATATAGAGGCACCAGTGTTAAACTGAGACTCTCTCATAACCAGTCACTGTCAGCAATTACATTTTCCAATGATGTGAGATCTGAAGAAAAACAAAAAACTTATTTTTTTGCTGCTATAAACCAACCAGATCCGACCCACAAAAGAAACCTTGTAATCATTTATATAAATCAACAAAATTTGTAATCGGAGGTTTTCACGCTGCAGCCGTGATGCGCTCTTCGGCCTGTTTGACGTGATCGTGCTTGACATTGTCCGCCCTGCATGCTACCCTGTAATGTCTGATCCTTGATGTGTGACAACCTAATTTGCTCTGTATTATACACTCTGTTGGTTTTCCTCTGGTGTCTGCATCCCTCCTTACCCACAATTCACTGCAGCAAAGGGGTCACCCTGTCCTGTCCAGGTGGTTTATCTCCCAGCACTTAATTTTCGTCCCCCCCCCCCCGCATTCATTTTTGTCCCGGTGACTCTCTCCATCCTCTCGCTGTCCGCTGCCTCTGTTTGCTCTTTCCTCTGGGTTTGATCTCACCGCTTGTTGACCACTCTTTAGATTCCTCTCCTCTTTTGTCTTTGTAAAGCCTCAACTATACAGTTCAGAGTGACATAGGACATACGGCTGATTGGCTCTGATTGGCATTTACGCATCACGTTTGCAGTCTTTCATTTTCATCCTTTCATTTCCTTTACTCTCCTGCCCTCCAACGAACTCCTCCTTCCTGTAAGTGATGCTGATAACAGAGGGACACTCAGGAGTATATTGATTTTGTTCCTTTCCCAGGCCTCTGTCTGTATTGTAATAGATTGCATTTGTAGTGAACTGATAAGCTTACAGTTTTTGTTTTTCAAAAGCAAAGCAGTGTGTCTCTGCTAAAGCCTGTCAAATGTGATTAGGACAAGAAAAGGTTCAGGTGGCGCCTCAAGTCACATGCTGTTGCTCAGTGCTGGTCGTGTCCAGTGGGTAAAGACAAGAAGAGCTGGAGACATGTTGGCAGAACTGATTTACTTGAATGATAACCTTGCTTTCAGTCAATGTGAGGCATTTGGGTGCTGCTGGAAAAATGGGACACAAGTGTTTTTAGTAAAGAAAGAATCCCAGTGACTGTCTGTGAATGCTTCACTTAATTATATTTATACTGAGGTAACAGCATTTATTTGCAGTTCTTGAAAGTAATCTACAGTTTTTAAAGTACTTAAATATGCATCAAGTGATATTTTGAGACGAATGCACAGGGATTGAAACCAGAGAATTAACACCACCAACACTGCCGCTCCACGCAGCTTTAAGCCTCTTGTAGCTAACTGTTTTGGTTCTGCAGTTGCAAAAAAAAAAAAACTCATTGCAGCTTAAAATGAAAGCAATTGAGGATAATGCTTTTGTCACTCCATATTTTCACTGTCCACAAATCCCGTAAAAGGGCTGAAACCAACGATGTATTAGTCCGTCAAGTATGGCTGGAGTTTTGACCCCAACAAACTTTATGCAAAACATACAATTTTCTAAAACTCCACTCTGGTTTTCAGGAGTAGACAGTAATTTGTTGGGAACAATTTTCAATCATGAATTAATACACATTTAAGCTATTTGGAGCAGCAGCATAGTGTACCGTATGCAGGATTCCCCCAAATACACAGTAGCTGTATTCATGGTAGTGAAGTGCAAAAGTGTCGCTCACTGATGTGCTTTAGTGGTTTTTTGGTCAACAAAAGTGGTTTAATGTCAAAGAGAATTAAGCTGTAATGGGCTTTGGTGACATACATAATACTTGTTAGTAGGATCAATTAATTGGTTCTGGTCTTTCCACTTTTTAATTCTAGTAGCTGTAACAATTGCAATCTGATCTGATTGCTGCTGCTACACAACTTTACATTAAGGTGGCATTTTAGAAAATCAACCCTGGGTGACGAATACAACGAGGATTGTTCAGTGAAGGTACATGATTCCACCTGGTGATTTCTGAATCTCTCTTTCTTTGTCTCAATCAGGTGTCCATATATTCCCACCTGAGGTCCTTTACTCCCTAACAATAGATCCACATACTCTCCAGTCTTCTTCTCTGTCTTTCTCGTGCTCCCCTTCTATGCTTCACCCCTTCTGTCCCGCCTCCTTCAGGGCCTCATTATAGAGGTAAACAGATGCTTCTACCCATGCTTATTATTTAACTCCCATACCCATCATCTGACACGTGACGGCTAAAGACGGCTGCAGCTGTGCGTCCTTTTTCAAGAGCAGACAGCTGCAGTATCGATGGAGCCAGAAATGACATTAGCATCATGCTGCAACAGGGGGATCGTAGCTCTCCGAACTCACCAGGTCTGTCTGACAGCTTGCTGTTATGCTCCTTGTGATCGCTGTCATCTTCTCTTTCCTCCCTCTAATAACATTTTCCTGCTGTATGTTACGCCCAGGAGGCTGCTGGGTAAAGAGATAAAAGGCGGACATAATTACAGATGGGGAAAACTGAGGCATTGTTTACTGAAAGCTAATTGAATCCTGCCGCAGACAGCAGGACAGTTCATTTCCCTGCCTGACACAGGAGTGATGTCCAGGGTTGCTGCAAGAGCAATCAAGACCTTATGTTCCTCCCTGCAAAATATCAATAGTTTCTTCGTTGGACAGCCAGAAGCACACTGTGTCGTCGGACAGTGATTCAGAGGCTGTTGTTTGCAGTGAAAGCATTGTTCAGCTTTTGCAGAGGTTTGCACACTACTGAGCACCTTGTAGTTATAAGATCAGCTGTTTTGTTGACTTAGAAGTTGTTCCAGCCTGGTCAGATATATCAACAGCAGTAGGCCAGACCGCCACTCCTGGTCCCCAGATGATAAATCCTTATGTGTTTGGTGACCTTGGCTGATTGGCCAGCACCCCTGCCATGTCAACATATTTCCACTTTGCACAATATATGATTATATCATGGCCTGAAAACTACTGAGCACACCCATGCTCCCCAGAGGATTGACCTCTTTGATTGTGGACACAATTTCTTATTACCCACAAGATACTGTACTTCTTGGCATGTTGCTACAAAGACTGACTGATACACTGAAGCTCCTCGGAGGACGAGTCATTTTGATTGTGTTAATAACCGCACGACCTTTTCTTCTTGTGCCAAACATTATATTTTTGGTCCCATCATGCAGAGCTCCAAAAGCTGCAAGAGAAACTGTATTTTCACTGATTTATTCCATGCATTGTATTCTGAATGGCCTCTACGGCTTCTAGTCTTGTTGACATCTTGTTCTTCTGTTGTGTGTTTTTAACAACATAGAAATTGTATCTCTGGGAAAGTAACTTAGTCCAGCCTTCTCTCAAGTCTCAAGTGTTGATTTTAGTTACAGCGTGCTCATAGACTGAGCTGCCATCTGTGATGATGCATTTCCCTTCCACTCTGCTACTGCTATGATTCAGTCTTCTCATCACTGGCTGGCTTCATCCAGGCTGCTAATGCTTAATCAGCAGCCAGATAAACACTCAGCTTCCCACTACATTACCCCCACCAGTCATATACTGTGTCTGTTGTTGTCATTGACTGGGAATATAACACCGCTTCCTGCTTGTGCTGACAAGCCTCTGCAGACGTAGTAGATGGAGAAATGTCCAAAAAGTTTCTTGATTGTATTTCCAGTATAAGAGCACATTATTCTTTAAAGATGTAAGCTTTAGTGGAGTAGTAATCTTATCACTTTACTTTAACCCCGGCCCACTAGTCAGCATGTGTAATACTATATAAACATGCAGTTAATGGCATTTAACAGACTATAATGGAGTTCATTATTACACAGTTGTTGTAGGTTATGGTTATAGTTATAGGTATAATAAACCATTGATTAACTGTGCATGTACTGGTAATTCCATCCCATTTATTTTCGTGACTATCTACCTTATCAAACAAGCTATATACACGTTTGTTCTTCACAGTTTATGTTGAGCAGTTATGACCAGAGCTTGTGGCCCATGTTCACGTGTGTCATGTGTCACCAGGCTTGGATTTTGGCCCAGTCAGAGAGATAATTCGGTCAAAAAGAGATTTTGAGATGTACTGCAGCTACAGATGAGTACTGAAGGATTACCTCTTTTTTCCCCCTCTCATCTTTCCCTCTTTCCCTTTTCTTCCTACTTTCCCTAATCCTCCCCTTCAACCAGGTTGACCCATGACATCAGTCTGGATGAGTTTGAAGATGACGACCTGTCGGAGATTACAGAGATCACAGACGAGTGCGGGATGAGCCTCAACTGCAATGGCCCGGATATAAAGGTAAGCTCCTTCCACAAAGAGCTGCTTCTCACCAGATTTCATGAAATAAGCTTTCAGGCTACTTGAAAAGTCTTCCACTTTTTAAGAAGTTTTGTGTTACAGTAGCTAATGACCTGGTGTGTATCAGTGAGGGTTCTTTCAATCAGCAGTTCTTTAGACATAGATGGACTTCTTTCCCAGCGACAAGTAAAGAAAAATCATTTCAAATCAGCAGCTTCTCAAAATTACCTGCTGCTCTGATTGGGAGCCATACTAGAGAGGTCGCTTAGAGCTGACGGCATTGTCTGCTCTCAAACTGAGAGCAGATACTTTCCCTTATCGGGAAAGGGCTGTGTCCTTAGAGCTGTAAAGGTATCTGAACATGGTGGCTCCATACACACAGGTGTAGTGATGGCTGCATCAAAACGTGCCATTGTTAGCAGTCTATTCACAAATCTGGTAGCCAGATTTGACTGCTGACTTTCGAACATGCTGTAGTCTTTCTGTCAAGATTGTGGCATGATTGTGAGGTGGCGCTGTGCAGTTTTGTGAGTTGCATTCAGGTTACATCACCGACGAGTGCAGCAGCGAGGTGCAAAATCCAAGAGATGCAGAGCAACCCAGTTTGTGCTTTTCCCCATAGGAAAACAAAGTTTCACGGCATAGCTGCCGCTGGTCTTGACTGTCACTCACGCATTCATTTTTTAGGATTGTTTTGGGGGGATTTTTGCCTATATTGTAGTACAGTTGAGGGAGCAAGACAGATAAGAAGGAGAGAGAGGGAGTGACGTGCAGCAAAGGGCTCCAGGTTCTTCTCAGCCTTAGTGCAGTTGTACGTGCTCTACCAGGTGAACTGCCAGGGCAGCCCAGTGAAACACAATTTAAACCCATCGTTGTGTTTTCATGTATTTTCTCAGTAAAATAGTAGGATATTACTAAGATGGTTGTATAGTAGTTGTTCTTCAGCTGCAAGTGGTTCCTATTCACTGCAGTGACTGCTCAGGAAATGCTTTCAGTGACAGAAAGTAAGAAGGAAAAACAAAGAGGAGCTGCTGATCATGTGTCGCCATAAGTATTTAAAAGTTGCTGCAGAACGTATTTCTACAGCCATCACTGATATTTGATTTTCTAATCCTGTGTCATCCCATTTGATAACAGTTAAAATACACAACGAATTCCCAGATTTAAAAACTAAGCATATATATATACAACGAGGTGTATGCATATCTCCGTTCTTACTGCTCATGCGCGGTTAATCAAGTTCGACTGCGTTGCTGGCGCTCAGTTTCACTCTGCAGTTTGAGCTCGACGAGGCTGGACTCTCCTTTCGGTGGCATTTTGTCTTGAACAGCTGCTACATTCAGCTTCCTGCCAGCAGAGGAAACAGGCCAGAGGCAGAGAGGCCTGACAGAGAGCGACAGCGACGCTCTGTGAAAACCTTGAGCCTGATCACGTGTGATTGCCCCGCTGTTTCCTGGTTATCTAAATAATTCACTCTGAGCTGTTTACTGTTTGTTCAAATCCTCGGAAACTTCGCTGAAGTGGAGACTTGTTTTTGTGGCCAATGTGGACCCACCGGTCCCCTGATGTCTGTCCATCCGTCAGTCAGTCCCATTCTCATGAACGCGATATCTCAGGAACACCTTGAGGGAATTCCTTCAAAGGACGAACTGATTAGACTTTGGTCGTTAAAGGACGAGGTCACTGCTACCTCACTATCATATATTGCCAATTTCGCCAACAAATACACTTCCATTTACATACATACATTTTACTAAATTCCTTGAAAGTCTTGCATTATGTGAGTCTGGACAGACGTGGAGGTAAACTGGGACTTGACTGGTTGGCAGACGTACACAACCGCGAGGTGGTGATTGTAGCTGGCATTGAAATGAGTGGATCACATGAAAACTGGAGTGAATGTGAAGTGCTGCTGCTGGAGAGAGAGGTAGAGAGATGTGGAGGGGTAACCGGAGGTAAATTTATTATTCTGTCAGATCTCTCCGGCTACAATCCCAGCGAAGCCATCATCGCCTCCTCCATTCAGCTCCTGTAACCAAGGCAACAGGAGGGTCGAGGGGCTTCTTTCAGTGTAATTCATATGAGCAGATGAGATATTCGTTTCTTCTGTGATTCGTATTTGATTATTTTAGTGAGCCGCTGACCTGACAGATGAAAAGATCGCTCCAATATTGTGGAGTGGCTGGAATATTTTTAGGCTGAAAAGCCCTCTCCCTCTGCTTTTTCTTGTCTTCCTATCCGGGGAGCTAATTATAGCCCAGATTATTGAATGTGAGTGCTCTATGCAGGAGGTGTGTGTGTGTGTGTGTGTGTGTGTTTGGACACTGATGACTCATCCCCTTGCAGGGGCCTCACGGAGATCAGAATCCAAAATGGCTGCTTGACTGGCAAACATGAAACAGTTCTGACAGCGGCAGCAACAACAAACCGCACGTGTCATTGAGTGCTGTCACTGTCAGGACATGGAACTAACTGAGTATGAGAGCATTTCAGTGGAGTTTTTCGTAGCATTGTTTGTGGGTGAAGAGCAGACTCTGCTGGTTGGTCTCAACAATGTGTTTTCTCTCCGTCTCTCCGTCTCGTGTCATTTTGCTGTTTGTTGATTGGGGATTGTCTCCCTCTAGATAAAGAGGATAAAGCAGCCTGCCATGAACGAGAGCTGGACCAAAGGTGTCATCAACTATTACAGTAACAAAAACACAGGATTCACAAAAGTAGATAACTGTTTAAAGTAGTTTCATTCTGTTTAAATTGGATTGCATTGCCCCACAAATATCAAGTCCCCATAGGTAGTGTAACCCCTCATTTCCACAGGCGTGTACTGTAACGTAATGAAATCCATCCACAACGCATGTGACGGAGCTGATCATTGCCATTCTGGTCAATAGCTGCACTTCCACTGGGTGTGTAGCATCTACGCTCTATCTATCTACGCTCTGATCCACGGAGAATACAACCCAAATCCATTTTTGACGGACAGCACGTCACCTGCATAGAGTATTACTGGTCAGTAATGAAGATACAAGGGTCTCCTTGGGGCTGATGTCTGATTATTCTGACAGGGCTCAAGCTCCTCCTGCAAATGGGCGTGCTAGCTTGGTTCACCGTCACGTTAAGTTAAGGGGAATTTTTCTGGCACCCTGCCCTGGACCGTCCCACCTCACTTACAACTGTCCATATACCCCTTACATTTAGACAAAGCTACACACAGTGAATCCAGTGAACACCATTATGCAACCACTTTAAAATATCAGACAAAGATTGGAGTTAACTTGTTCCTACATTAAGTAAAACATCTCCGGGAAGATCCTGAAGGTCGTGGTGATGAGGAGGGAGGTGATGGGTGCCTCAGCGGACAGAAAGATAAAATGAAGGACTGAAATTTAAAGGGCAGCATCCAGTAACCCATTGGCTCAAGGAGAGATACAGGCAGAGAGATGCAGGCAGATAAAGGGCTTGGGGATTCTGACAGTTTGGGAAAGCTGAAGTGACAGAGAAGATAAGAGTGGGGAGAAGTGACGGACATTGACCAACAGAACAATGGAGGAGGAAGGAGGGAGAGAGGATCTACCTCGTTGAACTTCCATCAGTTCTGCATCTAGACTTTGTAAACAGGGTCTGTAGGTTTTCTTTCTTAGTTCCCTTTGATTGTTATTAAGGAGGATGTGTAGAAAGCCTTTGTGTTTTTTGTACTTGTGTGATGAGGTTCTTTAATAGTGTCTGGACTGTGAGCTTCTCCTGCACCGCCTCAAAGTGTTGCTGCACTGTTAATCTAATACATAAATTTGTAATCAGATCCATAATTGCTGAAAAAAAATATTTGAACTCTTAATCTAAACGTACATTAAGTCCTCTGACGCTGTTGAACATTATGCTGAAAGCAAATCCCAGAATGTTGTTTCATTAGCGTTTAATCCACACCAGATGGAGGAGCTTGCAGTAAAAAAGTCAGAAGGCACAACAAATTACATCACAGTGTTTACTCTTTAATTGTTGTTTTCATGCAGTTTTTTTTTTTTAACATCCACTAAGTGAGGAAATATTTTAGTTATTAAGACAACCCAAGTTAGCGATTAGCTATTGAAGAAAGCGGAACATCTGCAGCTGAAGAGTACGATTTCACTCAGGAAATGGTGGTGACCAAAGCAGAGCTAAAAGGAGAGTGAACGCTGGATTTAGATTCATCAGGTGGACACAAACACACCTCCAATGGGATGTCAGCCAGTCTGCCTGCTGCACAGACTGCTTGCTAACACGTTAGCCACAGCGCGTTAATAAGCCAGTGGTTTGGTCTGTTTTTCTGTGAGTTTATTCCTCTTTTTCTTTTCTTAGTTATTTTGAGTTTGCAGATTCAAGCTGTGCATGAATACACAGTTACTCTCAAACAGAGGTGAGGACCAGCAGATGTCAAACAGATGAGACATTCTTTTGTCTTCTGTCATATCGCAGTTGTCATCTCAGACCTTAGAGACAGGTTTATCGTTACTTTCTATTTAAAAGTGCACAGGGCTTGATGGAGGCCTGGGCTGCTTAAAAATGTATGAGGAGGTGGTGCAGTTGGAGAACAACAAGGGGATGGGGGGGGGGTGTAGTTGGACTCACTGGGTATACACAGAGTGGTGACCTCATCAGTGAGCTCATCATCCCAGGGGAGTTTTAGGATGTTTCTTGTCTCATCAATAATGGACAGTCACAAAGAGGGAGCATCACTCACCTCAGACAGGCGTGGTGTCTGCCTCAGCAGGGAGGGGGTTCGGGGGTTTATAGGGAGGGGTCAGAGGGCACGTCCAACTGATGCAGATGTACAGGTCAGACTGTACAGGATAAAATGTTTTAAAGTTCTTTTTCTTCTCTCATTTTCAACCTCAAAAAATGTTTTCAAGAAATTGTTTTTAGGAGCTGTGTAGGACAGACTCATAAACAGGCAGCATTTAGATCTGAAAAGATCTTCCATATTGTGCTTTTTTCATCATTGTTTTTCCTATCGCGGCTCTTCTGACACACCAATTTCCAAAAGTGTGTAGAAGGACATTTTTTATAGCTCCTGTAACCCAAGAAAAAAGCCCCCGTTCATAAGGGAGTAGTTCCCAAAGACCCAGGAACTAAATACTATTCACTAATACACCTGTTTAACTGCATTTTAGGACAAATGGAACTTAACCTGCATCTCTAATGGAGTAACAAGGTTCTAAATTTAGTTTGTAGGCCCCAAAAGAACCTGTGCTGTGGGCTTATTACTTCCCTATAGCCAAGGAACTACTGAAGCAGAGTTACAGCAGCAAAGCTGAACTTCACTTCTTATGCAGACAGGTGTCTTGCCTCTCAGGTGTTTTCTATTTCCACTTCCATCTAATGTAAATCTCATGTCAATGGGAGACCCCTGTGGCTCACCTGGTAGAGCATGCACCATGTATGAAGGCTGAGTCCTTACCTCAGCAGCCTGGGTTTGATAAATACTTTGATTTTGTATTACTGTCTTAAACCTTCTCAAACAAAGCTTTTTGTTCCGCTACGAATTTAATTTACATAGATTTTGCAGCTCCTCAGACCCTCACATGCGGAGGGAACACAAACATGAGTTCACTACAGTGACTTTTATTTCCAGAGTTTAGTTTCTCATTGAACAGACTCATTTATGTATTTCCAAAAGGATCTGAATCAGTGAGCACATGGCAGTCGTTATGAAGGGTTAATGTGGAGCAGTCCAGAATGAAACATAAAGAGATTTGACGTTCCTCAGAGACATGAAATGACAACATGCATTACCACAACCACTCTGTGTGTGTGTGTGTGTGGGGGGGTGCTTCTATGTACATTTGCAGGGGTGAATGGATTTGATTAGCAGTCATTTTGTCGTGTGCAGATGGTTGAAAAAGTCATGTCGGCGGGGGCGGGTGGGGGATCAGATAGAGTGGGCAATAACATTAAGTGACTGTAGAAACACACACATGACCCCAATGCTGTGCAGTTTCTACACACACACACACACACAGATTTCAGAAACTAATCTGAAAGGTTCAAGCCTCGTTATCTTGTCTCGACTGCCCTCTATTGTCACATTGTGTTAAGTGGGCAGATGTGGAGGAGGCAACGTAAGATCAGTAAAGAAGCAGTCTCAGTCTAAGTCTAATTCTAAGTCTGTCCACTTAAACAAAAGTCAAGTCAACATGCAGAGGGATCGAAATGTCGTTTCTCACAGTCCCACAGTGTGTGCAAAACTAAAAAGATAAAAACAAGACAACAATAAAGTTAAGACAAGAGAGCAAGTATTTAAAAACACATACATGACATGCTTCTCTCACCTTCTGCATATGTCAGAGCTGAAAATACATGTAACACAGTGTCGATCCATGTGCACGCACGCGCACACGCACACACACACACACACACACACACACACACACACACTGCCCCATGGATATTGCTCACGTCATCTCATCCACACATAGTAACAGCTGAGCTGAGACAGCAAGTATTTAAAACACATACAGGGGTTCAAAACTGCTAGAAATCTAAAGTTTCAGGATAAATAGCTACCAGATACATATGGTGCAAATACAGCGGGTCCATAGTGCAAGAACAGAGAGCAGCACACGTCACACGGTGCTTCAACATACAGACCTGCATTGTTGCCTGAATATTTCTGGTTGTTTTGCCTTCATTGGGCTTGTATCTGAGGTTGCTTCCCCTTTATTTAAATCACCATGAATACAAGTTATTCAAAACAACAGTACAACTCTGTTAAACAGTCTGAACGTCGTCTAAGATTATACATTTTTTTAGAATTACATATAAGATACAGTATACATCATTTGTACAAACATTTGAAATATTATTTTTCTTTATTTTATGATTCTGAAAAAGGTTTAGATAGTTAGAAATAAAAGAAATACACTTTCTATATATAAATGTGTGTGTTGTGGGGACTCGCCATACTTGTGAGGACAAAATGCAGGACCCCATAATGTTAATCATTACATTTTAGGTTGTAGACTTGGCTTAAGGTTAGGGTTAAGATTAGTTAGCCAAGTAGTGGTTATGGTGAGGGTAAGTCTCCAGGAAATGAATGTAAGTCTATGTAATGTCCCCAAAAGTGATGAAAACTTTACGTGTGTGTAGTACTTGTACTTGCTACACAGTGAGGACCAGAACAAACAACCACACAGTGAGGACATGGGGGGGGGACAAAGGGGGGGCATTTTTCAGACTTGGTTGTAAGGCTTAAGTTCAAATTAGATTTAGGGTTAGAGTTAGGCATTCAGTTGTGATGGATAAGGTTAGGGTTTGGGGCCGAGGACTGCGTTATGTCAATGAGGACAGAAGTGCAAGTGTGTGTGTGTGTGTGTGTGTGTGTGTGTGTGTGTGTGTACATACATATGGGCTTCATGTTAATTAGGGAATTTGATCAGGACTAATGTTTATGACAATGTGGGGGGGTGGGGTGGGGGGTCTTTTTGTGTATTTTAGTTAAATTATTGATACTTCTAATGTACTTCATGGCTTTGGGTATATTGTTTTGGGTGTATTGCCAATAGAAATCACTGATTGTATTTAAATTTTACACAGAGAGGAAGAGAGAGGGAGAGATAGTGAGAGAGTGAGTGAGTTAGAGAGAAAGAGGAAGCTATAGAACAGAGAGCTGGGGGGGGGGGGGGTCCGGCAAAATGCATACAAGAGACCTATTGCCATGGCAACAGTGTTTCTCTCACCTTCTGCATATGTCAGAGCTGAAAATACATGTAACACAGTGTCGATCACACACACTCTGCCCCCATGGATACTGCTCACGTCATCTCATCCACACATGGTAACAGCTGAGCGGAGGCTGCTTCATCAACACAGACACAAGCGAGAGAAGCCCTTTGTATCTGTTTAGAGCATCATCCATCACATGTGTTGTTGTTTACTGATGTTACTAAACAATCAGCAACATTAGCATCAGCGCTAACATCCACCTGGTGAATTTAAGTCCAGTGTTTGTTCTTATTTCAGCTCTGTTTTGGTCTCCACCAACTCCTGAGAAAAGTATCTGACTCTTTAGCAGTGTGACGTTCCCTTTCTGTACAAGCTAGCTGTGTCAGTCTGCTGCTTGATGCTGGACGGACGCACGGAGGGTTCGTCAAAGCTTTGTCGGTGCTACCTGCTGCAGCTCGTTTTTGAGCCGGGAAACCAAAACAATGAACTGAAATAGGCTGCATGAGGAGAACTGCCATCTTTGTAGTAACCATTTGTGAGTGTGAGGGGTCCATTTCATGTTATTCCACTCATTTATCTCCTGATTAGTGCATCTTACGGAGTCTTTCCGGAAGCACCATGTTGTTTGCTTCCTAAAAAGGATAACTGGCCACAGATTTTCAACATGCAAGCACACCTTGTGTTTCAAAAAGTGCGTTACAATTCATGTTATGTCAACTTGCTCTGAGCTAATTTTGACGCTGATGGAATTGGAGGTAGTCAAAAGTCCGGTGCGTCCCTCATACTGAGCACCTTGTGCACTGGTCGAGACGCCGAGGGGTGTGACGAAATGTCGGTATTTGATAACCTGGGAATGAGACAGATTTACAAGACATTGTCTAGATTTTTTTATAATTAAAAAGCAAAGATAAGAATCTCTCATCAAAGTTTCAAAGTGATAACGATTCTTGTATTTAATACTCTGAGAGACGAACTGATGTCCTGTTTGCTGCAAATCTACACCAGATCTTGCTGTAATATATATATATATATAT
>JBBMOE010000001.1:3518850-3721985 GCA_037975065.1 Chaetodon trifasciatus | reverse complement strand
TTTTTTTTTTGGACTTGACTTTTCATTTGTTTAGTTATTGTTAACTGTATTGATTGTTTTGGTTCTTATTTTTTTACCACCAGGTACAGCTAGGCATCAGGTGTTGAGTCATTTAGCAGTTTCAGTCTTGTGTTCTTGTATCTGACCTGTTGGCTGCGTGATTTCTCTACTCGAGCTGCTCTGATTGGACGAGAGCCGAGCATCACAGCTTCTTCGGGGCAGCTGCATCTCCTCTTCCTCCTCATCGTCACTGAGCCACTTGTCTCCTAGCAACAGGGGCCGGGGCTCTCTTAAAGGGGCCAGTCATAATTGAGGTCATAAAGCATGAGAGGAAAAGTAGAAGCCCGCTGCATTAGCAGGTATCGCTCTTCAGCGGGGGCAAAGGTGAACAGGAGGAGAGAGGGGAGAGAAAAGGGGAGAAAAATGATGTCGGGAGAGTCGCTGTGCTGTAATTACAGATGCAGAGACACACCTGTCATGTGACCGAGCTGAAAGTACAGGAGGAGGAGGATGGGAGACAAAAGCATCGACTGATAGCTCATCAGATAGGGAGGTGATTTATGGATACTTACAGGATGGATGGCATAGATGGGCAGAAGTGGCAGGTGGATGGATGAATGTATGGATAGATGGATGATTGATGGATGGAAGCAAGGCTATGTAGACATGGATGGATAGACAGTTGGACAGAGGGATGGATGTATGGATGGGTAGACAGGAGATGGATGGATGGATGGATGGATGGATGGATGGATGGACGGACGATTCATTGATGAATGCATGGATGGATGATGATAAATGGACATTGATGGATAGATGGTTTGTTAGAAGGATTGATGCATGGATGGATGGATGGATGGATGGATGGTGGAAGCAATCAGAACAAATTCAACACAAAAATGTAAGATTTAAATGTAAAGTTTGCATGTAAACAACGTCAAAGAAACGTAAAGTTTCAATCTATATGTGGTTTGCATAAACGTACAATGCCAACATTTAGTCAAATGGGATTATTATGGTCAATGACATCAATATCTGCATGACAGCTACTGTGTAGTTAAATTTGGGCAACTCATGACAAGATCCTTGTCGTGACAGAGACCCGAGAAGGCCGACTGATTGTTTTCCAGAGGAAGCAAAGTCAAACATTGTACCTTCATACACATCGCATTATTTTTTGTTTTGATCCTGAATGTTGGCACTGGTGTAAATCCTTTTCTGTCCTGCAGAATCATCCAGTTTGAAAGTACTGGTCCTTCAGTGCAACATTAAAGGCTTTAAAACTAGGGCAGTAAACAAGAAAAGAAAAAGCCTGAAGGGGCAGGAGACCAGCCAAACAGCAGAACTCTGCATACAAATCATTTCTGTGTCCTGACAATTATTGACTTTCTCTAATGTCTGAGCATCCATTTTTTTCTTTATGAATTTATTTTTGTATTGATATTAAGTGCAGTTCTTGAATAGGAATGCAGCCACACAAATGCTTCTCATTGTAGTCCCTATTCACAGGTTTCTAGGCTTTTAGTAAATCATTACAGCAGCCCCCTCTCAAATACACACAAGCCTCTTTCTTCAGAGAGAGAGACCCCTGGATATCTGTGATCGGTGTTTCGCTGCATACAAATGTGCTTGGAGGCAACACTTAGCCGATGGAATTGGATTAACCTCCATTCCATTCAACTGTGAGTTGGCTTACTGTCTGCAGCTGTGTACACACATGTTAATACCCACTCTGCTTCTTTTACAAAGGAAAACACATACAGTATAATAATCTGCAGAACACACCGACATTCAGCAGGAATGCAGGTATTTGCATGTTTAAATAAACACATGCTCTCTATTATAATAATTATAATTTAAATACCCTGCACATGACAACTTTGGCTTCACTGGTGGAAACAAATCTTGAAGATTTGAGTGCTGTTCAGTAAATAGATGGAAAATGTGGGTTAATATTAAAGGAGTGCAGTTTACCTCACAGCTCTGCTATCACTGATCTCTCCTGAAATAGACTCCAGACAGTGTTGAATGTGTTATCATGGCGGCTGAGTGTTAACACAAGTGTTACGTTGTTGATCGCCTGTCTCTGGATCAGCTCTTAAAGACGGTTTTCTTTCCCACGTTAGTTTGATCCCTGATCACCACTGATTTGGAGCTCTTACGCACTTGCTTTTTGCTTCACGCTGGCCTGGCTAAATCATTTTCCAATTAGGATTTTACTGATGTAAGCAATAAATCAATAAACCATTTATCATTTCACCTTTGTAATTGCGTATTGACAACATTCTCATATCTGTTACTACAATCTATGCCACTGTTAGATTTGGCTTAAGAACATAAATATCATTGATACATAATTTATTTCTTTTTTTTATATATAATTCGGTTGACGGTTGGTGGTGCTGCTGGAATGGGCTGGGCCTGGTCTGCAAGCGAGCAGGTGGCCCACTGTGGCGACCCCCAGTGAGACATAGCTGATGGAAGAAGAAGAATTTCTATAGATTTTGTTGGATTATAGAAAAGATAATTTTTCTTAAAAACTAATTGGATAAATATGAGTTTACTGTGTGATTCCGAATAGTTAAGACCGTATTGTAGCAGAGATAATACTGCTTAATGCTGCGTGCTTTATTTAGTGCATGTCACTCACTTACACTGGCCTTATGGGTTTTGGGATATTGATATATTTTGATTGTACTTGCAAGTTTTTTTTTCAACCCAAATCACATCAAGGGGAAAAGCCTAGCAGTAATAAGCTGTCGTTTGACACGGAAATCAGACTGATGAAGATTTTTCAGCTTTAGAAGCTTGTTAAGTCAAAGTGACTCTAACTTGATGCATAATTCTGTCAGATTTCTTTCATTTCGCTCGTGTTGTGGTCCTTTATAGGAGGAGAGCTTAAGACTTTGGTGTTGTGCGTAATGTGTGTGAACATTACTGTATCCTCATGTTTGTGTGTTTGTGACCGGTCTGTTTACACTTGTAGAGCAAAGAGGGAGCTAAGGACTGTAATAGGCTTAGCAGTGTCTCTGGTGTCCATGTCAAAGCATCTACATCAGCCGCCAGGAGGAGTTACCATGTGCTCTGTGTGTGTAGCTGCAGGGATGGTGATGGGAAGTGAAGCAGACTGTACTGTCCCAGTGACCTTTGACTTACTGTCTCTCAGATCGAGCTTGTGTTTGTCACTTGCTTTGACTTCAGTGGTGATTTTAAAGGCAGCCAAAGCGAACAACTGCTCTGATTTGTTTGAGTTTTTAAGCAGCTCGTCGCCTCGTGAAATATGTGGAGAGAGGATTTTCGTCTAAATCTCCTCTTTGAGTCTTAGCCCTGACTGGTTTACATGCTAACAACTGTAGCACCTTGTCACATTAAAGCTGAGGAAATAGGAGGTTGTATTGTGGTGCATGGACACCAAACTTGTCAAGAGAAGACTTCCAAATTAAGGCATATACAGAAGTATAGCACAGTACTATAGTTGTTTACTTAAAATAATAATTTATAGTAATGATTCTTGGTCCCGTTGTTTGTTGTTTGTTAGAACTCCCAACCAGAGTGAAAGTATTGCTGCTGGGTATCAGACAAGTTGACAGCATCCTCAAGGGACCATGACTGTATGTAGCACGTTTTATGGTATCCAGTAATTATCCAGATATTTCCCACTGAAACATGAAGGTTAACTCCACAGTGGTATTGGATGAAAAGTCAAGGAACCACCAAATTCAGTAGGAGTTATCCTCTGGGTACCACGAATGTCTGTACAAGAGGGTTAGGGTTAGGGTCTATTCAGAGTTGCTGAGATATTTCAGTCTTGTGTGGATAGCATAGCTAACAATAGCCCCAAAGCATGGATATGATCGACATAGCTCTACAGAGTGATGTGAGCCAATTTAAAGAAATAACATCTCCCAACATCTCACGAATATTTCTTTATCAACATCACACACATTTGGTAAACTGCTCCTAGCGACAAACCACTACCACAGCTCATATGTCAAGTGACGTCAAATGGGCTGGATACAGTACATCAGTCACTACTGATTGGTTAAGGCAAAAATAACAACCTCTACAGAAGAAACTGATATGAACACAGGGTCAGACTGAAGGAAATGAAAGTGGGTGAATATGAAATGGCAGTTCAGCGTGGTTATCAGGCCAGGTGAGACCTTTAAGAAACCGAAAGTGAAGAGCTTTCATTCACACCTCATTATGAAGGTAAATGCTGTCAAGCAGGGAAGCAGATGCCAGGGATAGTCTCCATCTCTCTGCTCTGTGCTTTAAGCAGCTCAGCGATGGCAGTCAGAGCTTCACAGGCTGTCGACAGAGCAGCTTCTAATTGGTCGGCTCAGTCTCCTCATCCCATCCACACACACACACACACACTCCCTGTCTCTCTCTGTCTTTCTCTGCCTTGACTGACGGTGTGTTTCCTCCAATCCCCGCAGGGCCATGTGAGGCGAGGAACCAATAGCATGTCGGGGAGGGCAGAGCTGGGCGCCGTCGGCCAGCTCCAGGCAGAGATGCTGCATTTGGAACTCATCGACGGCGCTGACAGTTACCGCGGTGATAAAGAGTCCTCGAAGGCATCCGCCATCGCACCCCCGCCGGTCATCAAGGACCCTGCAGCACCTGTTACCATGGATACCTACCGGCCCAAGAGACCCACGACCCTTAACCTCTTCCCGATTGTGCCGCGCACACAGGTAGAGCCTGAATTAACCTTATTCAAAACACACACACACACACACAGTTTGTGGCAGATGACAGTATGCTGATCAGATTGATCTGCTGGAGAGGAGTTTCAGTGAAGAAGATTTCATCAACCGTCTGTCTGTGTGTCTACCCGTCTGGGTTCCTCCTCACACACAAATATGACACTAAAAAAATGTAAATCCGAACTGACAACCTGCGTGACATCACCATTGGATTCACTACAGTTGTTTCTGTGACAGGATGTGTTTACTGGACCGAACAATAGCCTCAATTGTCAAGACACAGAGACACTGACATTTTTTCTCCTTGGTGCCCGTCTCTGTTTGAGTTGCTTGCTCGAGCTCGTGACTGTGTGTGTGTGTTGTGGTGCTTCAGTCTTTATGAGGACCAGCATCAGATTTAAACCTCAAGAGGGATGAAATTTTGTCTTCAGATTGCTGTTTGAGGGTTTATTTTTATGCTTATGGTCTGAATTGAGTTTAGGTTAGTATTAGATTATCAGTAGTATCAATAAGGGTCCTCAGAAGCATAGACAGAAAGACATGAGCGTGTGTGTTTGGATGAGGATGTGAGTGTTCATCACTGTCTCATGTGTGTCAGTCCACCTCTTCATACAGCAGAGCTCTGGTCCGTGTTTTCCTCCACTAAATGCACAATATTACTGGTGTGTGTCGTTTGTAACTGCTCTCTACAACGACACATGGAAGCGTTTTCTGCCCTGACGTCCAGACCTGCAGGACAGCATGGTGTCCATGCCTTCAGAAGACATTACAAATCACTAGAGAGAAGAAATCAGCTTCAAGTGGACAACAGTATAGTCAGGGTTTGGTCAAGTTTAGCCACATCGTGGTTAAAGTGTCTACTTTGTCAGTGTCAGGGGAGCTTTGTCACCTGACGCTCCAGATGGTTTGTTCCACAGAACCATCTGGGAAGTCGTCCATTAAAGCTGCTCGGAAAAAAGGCTTTCAGAAAAATACTTGGCAGGTGATTGGATGAACCATCTGTCTATTAAGGCCTAATGTCAACCAATCAGACCAAAGAAGCGACTCTGCCGAAGCCAGTCGGGAGAAGAGCGAGAACATCTTTTCTGTGGAGAAAAGCCTTCAGTGCTGCTCTTTGCTTTTCTTTCAGTGATGAAATACTCTCCAGGCCTAAAATATTTGATGCTACAGCAGCATCAATGCTAACCTCTTTATGAACCGCCATTTTTGATTTCAAAAGAACAGTCGCGCTTTTGTCACACCTAAACCTGTAGCTACCAGTAGTTCCACATTGGACGCTGATTGGTCTGAAGAACTGTGCTTCAGCCACAACCTTATAACTTGAAGCCTGATGTCACATGATCTTGCAAGTCCAGCTGCCTTGCAAAGTAAGGAGCTTTCTTGTCATGGTTAGGGGACAATCGTGGTCATGAAAAACGATGTTGATGCTGATTTGAAATGGGAAATGAACAGCGGCCTCCACCTGGACCTCCTCCCTAGACTGGCTTTGTCGCTCCATAGCATCACCTGTTTTCCTGCTTTCCTCTCATAATTACTGCAGCCAGTCATCGTTCTTGGGGGTGACAGTTCCCAATGTCTTACCCAGCAAAATACACCACATGTGCACACAATGACAAAAAGGAGTCATTGTGCTGTCCTGTAAAATAGGTCAAAGAATAATTCAAGTCTAATGTTTATCATGATAATATTGTATTCAACAAAGTCATTTCTGAGATCTCCAAAACGGAGTCGAGCATAGCAGAGAAGCTAAACTGTCAGCTGTGATCGCTAATAAGTCAGCAAACATTTTGCCAACACATTCAGCTGAGCAACGTTAGCAGCATTTTGGAGTCAAGTGTCCACCTGATGCATGAATGCAGGGCTAATGCTCACTCTCAGGCCTGGCTTGGCCTCCACCAGTTCCCGGGATGAATATCTGGCTCTTTAGCTGCGAGATGTTCCAGCACCAGCTAGTCGCTAAATTTGTCCGCCTGGCATTTGGTGCTGGTGGTGATGTGCAGACGGTTTATCTTTTTACGCCAAAACAGCTGCCTGCTGCCGCCAAAAAGGAGTTTAATGAGAGAAAATCATACCATAAGTATGCTGTAAAATCAAAACTATATGCTAAAGGAGGCTTAAAAGCTCTGTGGAGCAGCACAGCTGGTGATGAGTTCATCACTGTGACTGACCCTTTGATGTTATAAATTTTATAGCCATTTATGCACTTAAATTTCCAGAAAGGATGCTCTTTGATGCCAGGCAGGTTCAGTCCAAGTGTGGATGCCTTTATGCTGATACTCTTGTTATGTAACATATAAAGTAATGTGTATGTTAGTGACTTTTCCTGTGACTCTAACACACACACACGCACACACACAGACTCCACCATGCAGGCTGTCAACATGATCAACCAAGCAGCTCTATACTGGTCTGCGCTTTGTTCTTTGCCCAGTTTCTGTGAGGTGGAAACAAGCCTAATGTTCTCTCTGCTGTGCCTTTGTTCTCTCAGTGTGTGTCTGCCTGTGCGTGTGTGTGTGTGTGTGTGTGTGAGAGAGAGAGCTTGTTTTTCCACCAGAAGCCCACTCACAGTGCAGGGTCTGAAAACTTTGTTACCCCATAATGTAACTCATTCAATTTAAAGGTGACAGCCCGGGTCAAGGTCAAGGTTAGGGTCAGGTGATTTAGGGTTGGGCTCGTAGTGGTTATGTTGAGTCTACAGGAAATGAACTGAAGTCTATGTAATGCCCTCACAAGTGATGGAAAGAAATGTGTGTGTGTGTGCTTGTGTGTGTGGGTGGGTGGGTGCGTGTTTGAGCTGTCAGAACTGTAAAGTATAAAGGAAATAATTGCTCTGAAACATTTTTCTTCCTGAGAAGTCTTCCTGTCTCCTGGGACTTTGCCCACCAGCTTCATACGTGAGCTAGAAGAAAGAAAACATGAATCAAAACCTGACTTGAAATATTTCAGCTTTAATAGGCGACGGTTTCCTGTACGTGTCCTTTGCATTAACTGTGAAGACATGAAGCGACAAACCGCGTCTCGTTAACACAACATCCATCAGCAGCAGATCTTGGAGTCCTTCTCTGGACTTTAATGCATTTGTGTTGCTTGGTCATATTCAGGGATGTGGATGGGTTTAGTGTGAGGATTGAGCTTTATGCTTCACGTTACCACCTTCAACTATAAATCATTACCTTTAATTTTCCAGTCAGGCTCAAAAGCTCAAAAGGTCAGAGAAGTAATCTGCGCAGTGAACTGTTGAGAAACGTTTATGGACATTTGGCAAGTATGAAATGAGGACAGCATCGAGATTCTGCTTTTTAGGAGTTTAATGAGTAAAACACGTCTTTTTTCTGCTGCAGTGCAATGGAGTAACATTCCTATAAATCTTACTTTAATGACTTCAAAGTGTCCTTGAAGTAGTCGTAGTATAGTTTCTCAATAATTTGTTTCCTCTTTTCATATCGTGAAGAGAAATGTGGTGGAATGTTGTAGTTTGCTATTTATTGAACTTGACTCGAACACTTCATTAAGTGATCCAGCTAGTGGTGTCCTACATTTCCCAGAATGCCTTTTAACAACCCCAGTGTCTGTGGTCCTGCTGCGGACAATGTGCACAAAACATAATAAGTCTTTCAAGTCAAGATAAGAGAGTAATCTCACAAAAAAGCCAATGACTGCTCTCAGATCAAATGCAGAGATTTGGAAGACCTTACAGCAACATAAACTGACCAGCACACCTATAACTGAGACATTGAGACACTTCAACAGCTCCACCAGCTCCAGCTGACAGCAGAAACTGAGGTTTAGTCGGGCGGTGCAGACAAAGCTCAGATGAGATGAGATAGATGTGTGCTGATGATCTCCAGGCAGTTTTTCTGTGTACAATAAGAAGAGAGAGAGAGGCAGCGGACTGTGCGACTGTTTCCAGGTCAGTGGATCGGTGAAAATGCAAAATATACATTTAGCTCTGCATCATTTGGCAGTGAGTGACAGAGTTCTGTGGGTGAACAGACGCAGCTCCGAACACTGATCGTGGCTCGAGCAGTGAAGCTTTAAAAAGCGAATATTTTTAGATCAATAATCTGCTGAACGCCGCCGTTTTGTGCCAGAGAATTACGAGGTGAAAAATCCCGTGAAGCCTCAAACTGTGACACTGAAGCAGTTTACAAGGCTACTGGGGTTTGCATCAAGGCGTCGAAGGGGAAGTTCAGCTACAGCGCTGAAAAAAAAACAGAACTAAAACAATGAAACTACAAAATAATTAAAAAATGAAGTAGAAAATATGCACAGTCTGACTTCCTGGTTCAACATAAACGAGCCCGAACGACAGCATTTTTTCAGTAAAGGAAAGCCTTTGTTTAAGTACACGTAGTGTGTGTGTGTGTGTGTGTGTGTGTGTGTGTGTGTGTGTGTGTGTGTGTGCGTGTGTGTGTGCGCGCGCGCGCGCGTGTGTGTGTGTGTGTGTGTGTGCGTGTGTGTGTGTGTTGCCCTCAGCCAAACAGCTGACAAAGTCATGTGTTGTCAGAGCCACTTCCATGTGGTTATTAATACACACACACACACACACACACACACACACACACACACACACGCACGCACACGCACACACACGCGCGGTGTGTGAGTCACTTCCCTGAGCAGTGATCTTTTTGTCACTAAGATAAAACGAGCCTCTGCTCCTCAGATCGATGCTGCCGTCTCCCACCTGCTGATTCACTCGTTACCATGGCAACAGCTCCGTCTCCTCCCGGTACACGTAGATGGGGGGTGAGTCATGGTGCGTGGCGGTGGGTGGACGGAGGAGGAGGAGGACGCGGTCTTATTTTGGACAACATGTCGCCGTCACAGGAGTTTCCAGTCGTCCTCCCGTCTGTTGAAACCTCCCTTTTCCATCGCTGAGTCCCTCGTCGCTTTTCCAGCACTCAGCATCAAACCTCAGTACTCTGCCGACTGAAAACTGCCTTCAAATGTTGGCTGGATTTGTGTTTGTGTCCACCTGGGGAATCTAAGCTCAATATTTACTCTCTTTTAGTTTGTTTTTGTCACCGCCGACTCTGAGAGAGGTGGCTCTTCAGCTGCTAAGTGCACCTCTACTTTCAGCTCATACCAGCTCGCCACTTACTTTGTTACGGTGTTATTTTCAGAGGGTTTTTAGAGATATTCGCTGAAAAGAGCCGCCTGCTGCAGCCGAGAACGCTGTGAGTGGACTACAACAATGAAGCTGTTGGTCAGACAGCTAAAAAATGAGCTTAAACTCTCTATAAAGCTCTGCAAGGCAGCTGCAGATCTGGGTGATAAGATAAGCCCTTTTTCGTCTGTTGATACAGACATCGTTGTGCTATTACCAAAACTCATGTACCAAGGCTTGAATCATTTCAAATGACACCCAGTCTTTGTCTTATCTGTCTTTCTTGTGGCCCGAAATGTGACTTTTTAGAGCATTTTGACATATAAATGAAAATAAAATGTCTCTTCAGTGGTCAAATCTAAAAATCGAAGAGTAACTTAACACCAGGCTGAGACGGAGGCTTTCACTGCCATCTCTGCTTCCACGTCTGCTGCACCTCTGACTGGGTGTGGTCAGATGTGCACCTGTAAGCACGCCCAGCAGTGATGTCACTGTGTACTGACCACGCCCTGCAGTGCTCCCCTACATCACTGCAGTGAGGTGAGACGATGTCCAGCTGGTGCTTAGCTGCTCTTTGAATGACATTATTCACTGATTCCACTCTTTTGAGTCATACGATACTCATCTGTCGTCGTTTCCTTGAAAACAGTCACACTTTTTGGGGGGTTTCTCATCTTTATTTCTACTAAAGAGAAACAGCGATTCAGTCCTGTTGTTTTTTGTGTTAACTGACCTTTTAGGTGAATTTGAAAGAAGGTAAAAGGCTCTTGAGAAGTATCATCATGGTTTCTGGAAAAGGCTGTCTGTCATCTATCAACAACTCCCCAAAAACAGCCTAAAGACTCCCCCCCGTGTGTGTGTGTGTGTGTGTGTGTGTGTGTGTTCCCACTAGCTTCTGTAAAAGGCCTGGTTCCCTTTAAATGCACACCACGGAGCACAGACAAAAGAATCCCTGCTCATTCAACAGAATAAAAGCTTTGTGTGTGTGTGTGTGTGTGTGTGTGTGTGAGTGTGTGTGTGTGTGTGTGTGTGTGTGTGTGTGTGTGAACTAAGAGAGAGAGAGAGAGAGAGGGATAGACAAAAAGTTGTGTACATTGAGGGTGAGGATCCAGAACTCGGTGACCAAACCTCTCTCTCCCTCTCTGTCCTCTCTCTCTCTTTCTCTCTCTCTCCATCTCTTTTTCTTTCTCGCCACTTCCTTCTTCTTCTCCTCTTCTTCTGCATCATTTCCACAGGACACACTGAACAACAACTCCTTTGGAAAGAAGTACAGTTGGCAGGAGAAGGTTTCGGGCTCGTCCTCGCCTCTTAAAACAGGTGAGCTCTCCTTTCCAGCAGATGATATTTTATTGTAAGCGTCTGATTTGCCCGTTGTCTCTAATCTTACTCATCCTGGTGCTACAAACGCAGCAGCTGAACGTCTGTGTGATTTGCATGGAGTCTGGCAGGCTCTGATCCTCAGGGCACAGTGTTATGGCTTGGATTAACTGTGCTGAGCTAAGTGCAGCTAGGTGAGGCAATGCTACTGTGTGTGTATGTGTGTTAGCCAGTTTGGGGCTTAGCTAGCTGGGAGCTGTCGTAGCTCATTGCTACAACTCTTTTCAGAGAACCATGTGAGGCGAGTAACCAAAGTGACTGGCAGCAACTCACCACTGTTGGGAAAGGTGTTGATTTTTATGTCGATCGAAAGAGAAAAAACTTCAAAAATCAGGATAAATCAGCTTCCCTTTGTTGCTCCAATCAAGCCGTGGTGGCAGAATGAGAGTTTTTACTCTTATTGTTAGCTGTTTTTACTGGTTTGTAAAATGTGGCTCTAAATTAGATCCGCTGAAATGATTATAGACTTAATTGTTGATTTTACGTAGATGTCGAGCCTGACTGCCAGCGATGGTGGCTTTGCAGGACCAGACTTACAGCTGGGAGCCTGACTTGTCCGTTTGGCCCATCACAATTACAGTCTGGTCTCACTGGAATGATCTGGGAAAGCAATGAGCATCGATGACCAGTGTTGCTGAATAAAACCAAAAACAAGCAAAGCTTTTACATCAAGAAACGCTTTGAACTTTTTTACTTTTCCTCAACATCAAACTGAAACATGAAGAAGAACTGAGATGAAAAGCTGTGTTTCTTGATGTAGAAGTTCAAGGAAAATGCTGTATTATTTAAACATTTGATCTTCATGAGATTAATCTTTGCTGATATGCTCAGCCTCCATATGTAAAGGTGCGATCTTCCCTTACACAAGTGGTGTGAATCAGGCTCATTATCGGCTGAACAAGCATTTAACTTCGAATGGTGAGACGGAAAATGTGCCGTATTGAGATTCTTATGAATACAGCATCGTTTTTACACAAAGTTCTCAGCCAACGTGTGATAAAACCTGCAGATTTATTCAGTCCATTCATATGCAAACTAGTAAATGACATCAAATGGCCTCACAAGCACCAGAGAGTCGTTTTGAGTTAAGAGAAGTTTGTTTTAAGGACTCATTTTAGAAAATTCTGCTAAATTTGAATTGCAAATCAAAGTGCAGTTCCATGAGGAGCTTCTGCTTTCCCTTTTCAAATATGACAACAGGGTTCATTTTTGTATACTTCCATTCAATATCTACAGTGATAAAGTAACAATTTCACAAATACAATATCTTTCCAGCGGAGATTGTCTGTCTCAGTATTGTCCTGAATTGTTTCCCTGCTCGGTAAAAGTCTGTTTGAATACGCGTGTGGTTTGCCGTACTGTGCTTCCACATGCCATGCTGCATCATCCACAGTGAAAACATCATGCCTGGATTTCCTGGCAGTGGATTATGACATAACGCATCAATCACCTTTTTCTGGCTGCGCTCTGATTTTGATGAGTAATGGGGATTTAGCTGCGTAATCCTCACATCCGTTACCTAACCATTTCTACTTTTCTCTCTTCCTGTTTGTGCTTTGCTTGATCTGTCCGTGCATTCGCTGCCATGTCTGCCTCCGCGCCTGTTTGCCGGTCATGTCTGAATTTCTGCATCATGCATATTTACTCTGTGCGTCCGGCCTTTGTGCGTGCTTGTGTGTGTGCGTGTGTGTTTGCGCGACTGTGTGCGTGCTGTTTGCGTCTGCTTTTCCTCCAGGTGAGCTCACCCCTCCGCGTGAGCACAGCTGTCTGAGCGACGAGGACAAGGTGCAGGGCGGGGGAGCGCAGACCAAAGATCGCGGGACCTCCACCGACGCCCCCTGCAGACACGGCCACACCTCCGGACACTCGCACGGCTCATCTACGGCGGCTGCGACACGCTCCAAGCTTCAGGAGAAGCCGCCCGCTCCGCCGCCACCGCAGAACTACACACCAGCTCCTCTGTACCCGGCGGGGAAGGCGGATGGAGGTGGGCACCGGGAGAGGATCCGCTACCACACGGATGTTCATCTAGAGCCCACAGAGGAGATCTACCTGACTCCCGTGCAGCGCTCTGCAGACCCCCTGGACCCCCCTAACGTGCAGGACCGGCCTTTCCTCTCGCAGCAGACTGAGCAGGGCCGCATGTCCATCAGCTCGGACACAGAGGGCCCACCTCCTTACCAGCCCCTCCCAGACCGGACAAACCCCTCCATCTATGAGGAGGACGAGGTCTACATCCCCCCGCCTTCATATGCTTCCTGTGTAGAGTCCCTCATCACGCCACCCAGCATGGCTCTCTCATCTCGCTCCTCTCTGACGCTAGACCTCAGCCTGAAGGGGGCGGGAACGGGGGCCGGGGTCATGCTGAGGGCTGGGTCATCGGTGGAGTATGTGGATGCCACAGATGAAAGCTACTGTGGGGAGGACGAGGATGTGGACAGAATAATAATGGACGGAAAGATGAGGAAGGGGGGAGGAAAGGGGGATGGCGGTGGCGGCAGAGTCCCTCTAAGGACTTCCATGAGCTCGGAGGCCAGCGGGCTTTCGTATGACTCGGTCAAATACACGCTGGTGGTGGACGAGCACGCTCAGCTAGAGCTGGTCAGTCTCCGGCAGTGTTACCAGGGCTACAGCGACGACAGCGACTCGGCCACCGTCTACGACAACTGCGTCTCCTCTCCCTACGAGTCAGCCATCGGGGAGGAGTACGAGGAGGAAGACGAGGAGGAGGAGGACGACGAGGACGGCGCTCGGATAGGAGGAGTGAGGAGAGAGGCCACGGCTTGTCTGTCTGAAGACTCCACTCCAGAGGTCGACCTGCACTTCTCCAAGAAGTTCCTCAATGTCTTCATGAATGGACGCTCTCGCTCCTCCAGTAAGTCACTGATGATACGATGAGTTTTTACCAAATACGTCACATTCAGTACATGTAGGGATGTTTTTATACTCTATTTAAATGTGCTTAGGCTTTTCTATTCCCAGTTTGTGTCTCAGCTGGAAGTCTGAAAAGATCCAAGCAAAATTCCTGCTTCTATGTTTTTCATTTGAATATGCACATTAAACATCATCACATAATAGAAGGTGAGCATATGTGAGAGCAAAAAATAATTTCATGCGTGCAGACTGTCGTGTTTAGAGCTGGACAGTAATTAAATATCACACTGATAAGCCATAACGTTAAAACCTCCAGCCTAATGGTGTGCTGATCCCCCTCATGCTGCCAAAACAGCTCCGGCTCATGGAGGCGCGGGGGCTCTGGGGGTGTCTGGCAGCGGATCCTCTGGGTCCTGTGGGTTGAGGGGTTGGGCCTCTGTGGATCAGGCTAGTTCCGGCCTCTTGAGCCATTTCTCAGCTGTTTTTGCAGTGTGGCAGGGGCACACTGTCCTGCTGGAGGAGGCTGCTGCTGTATGGGAGTGCTGTGTTCATTGTATCACAACGAGACGATCAATGTTACTCACTTCACCCGTCAGTGGTTTTAATGCTGCGGGTGACTGATGTGTAATCAGAAATATGGACAATTGTGGTCAAATATAAAACAAATAGTGTAAGTATTTGACAAATATATGTAAGTTATAGGCAATAACCTCAGTGGTGATTGTATAGGAGGCACAGAGGTGATGATGGAGAGGTAAACAGTGCCAGCAGTAGATTATGTGCATGAACTGTACAATGTACATGACAGTAAATGAACCAGTGTCTCAGTGGTAAATGTCCATAGTTTAAATGTGTAATTCTACCCAAACTGAAATTTTTAGTTATTCATTTATTTTTAGTGCGTTTTCAATTGAATAGATTTTGATTTAAAAACTTACAAAATGCATTATTGAAGTTTTTCTTTTATTTTTATTGTATGTATCAAGTTTTGTCTGACATTATGCAAAAAAAAAGGCGTTGCAAAGCGTCTTTGTATTGGACATTACTCTGAGTACTGCATCAAACAACACAAGTAAAAGAGAGAAAAATTTGTTGGGGGGGGTTGCAGTTTATTGGATTTATGAAACTAAATAAGATGAGTGTAAATTCAAATGGTTTTCTGCTTTATTTCCAGGGTCAAGAGAATAATCAAAGGTGCAAATGATGAATGGAAAGTGTTTGGGTTTGGCTTTTGTTACATACTGTATGCAAAGACATGCAAACTGAGACGCTCCTTCGTGTTTGCATGGGATCTGATCCATCTTACTTTGAGACAACATCAGTGTTTAATTCTTCATCCACTTGTCTCAGAGACTGGATAGATTGTGAGGGTGTGGATATTTCTTAACACCCCAGAGTCATGTGTGAAACAACCAGGAAGCTGATCAGCACATCAGGCTGTTGTGCACTGTGGTTCCCTTTAAACGCAGAGGAGCACAGCAGTGAATGCCGTCTAGCCGAATTGGCAGCGTGGTGGAAAAGGCTTAAAGCGATGTGGCTGATGAGGCAAAGCCACAGAGATTTTCAGGAGCTGGAATATTCCCGTGCAGCACAGATCATCATCCACATGACACGTAACTCTGGGTGTCGGGACTGTCTGTCCGCACTGAGCTGGATAAAACTTTGTGACGGTGACGAAAGATTTTCTCGTAACTTTCGTCCAAAGATATGAAGCCGCTGTTTCTTATTGAAATATCAGGTAGAATCACGTCTGAAACTGGTTTAAAAATCTAGGTTTGCTACTCCGGTTTGAACATGTGATTTACATGAAAGTTGTTCTAATTTAGGCCACATTACCCAGCTCAGCTTGTAAGTCTTGAATGTGAAAGCTGCAGTTTTTGCTGCTTTGTTGATATCGTTATCAGTACTGTGACAGCAGCACGTTCAGGGCAGACACCCAGCTGGACATTCACACGGCCTGCTGGGCGGAGGGACACTCAGCCAAAAGCAGCTTGCGCTTTCCTGGATTTGCCTCCAAACCAGTCACGCGTTGAAAAACAAATTTCGGGCGTCTTGGCATTAAAACAATGGAGAGCGTGTTTGGAAAGACAGAGGAGGAAAATAAGCAAGGCATCGTTTGGCTTTATGAAGTATATTTTTCTGTAATTATATTCAGCTGAATCGGCTAAACATTTGTCACCACTGTGTGTATTTTGGCTGCTTCGTCGTGAAAGTCTTCAGGATTGGACAGCGTTGTTGACTTCTTCAACTTTAAGCTTCCCATCAGAAATGGCGAACTGACGGCAAGATGTGAAATATTCTAAATACACTTAAACTGATCCTTTTTTTAGGTGGTTAAAATATGTTTTGGTGCTGCCCCGTTCACAGCAGTACATTACTTAGCTTCCTCCACCGGCGGCGTGCTGATCGCCATCTACCAAATCAGCCAGGAGGGAAATCTTGAGGATTAGATGTAAGATTTTAGATTTTAAGACTAAAGAGGCGTTCACATGGAAAATCATTGTTAAAATATTCAAATGGTTTGTCGCTGTGTGCGTGTTTAAGCTGTAGATAAGAGGATAAGATTCGATGCAAGAAGGCGAGTTTGAGTAATGAGTTTGAAGGCTTGTCAGGTCTCTAAAGGCTGCATGGCAGTTTGTAATACCCCACTGGAAAAGGAAGAAGAAGACCTAGGAGGAAGAGGACGGTCCTGTGATGGCCTGCGTCACGGTGTGTATGCGTGTGAAGCAGTAAAGGGCAGGAGGGAGGATTCACATGACAGAGAATGAGAGGTCTGACTGTAATGCAAGCGCGGCCATCTCCTCTAATTGTCCTCGCCGTCCTCTTGGATGCCGTCCATGTGTTTTACAGACTCATTAGAAACACAGCAGCAGTTTATCTGAGGAGTGCAGGAGGGGGTGACAGATGTCTCAGGGGATTGTGGGTAGAAATACACAATGCTCATCTGTTCCACGCCTAATTAAAGTGTGATTCATAGATCCTAAAGAATGCACGTGTGCTTAAAGCAAACCCAGAACAGCACATTGTGTTTTCTGTTCAAATACGATGGACTTTTGTTGCAGTATCTGCAAGCTGAATACAGCCTCTGACACCTGACACTCCAATATTGCCTTATTTCATTTGTTCCCCTTTTCTTCTTCTCTGGTTTTCAAGGTGCGGAGTCCTTTGGCTTATACTCCTGTATCATAAATGGAGAGGAGAAGGATCAGAGCCACAGAGCCGTCTACAGGTGAGGAAGACCTACAGGTCACCACCCCTACATGCACGCTAAGTGTTGCACCATGACTGAAACTCTTTCATTGACTCTGGAGTACAATCGTAACAGGACCCAGCAGGCAACTTAAAATACCTACACAGAGGTGGAGTCAGAAAGGCAACTTTGGGCGTATCTGGCTGCAGCAGATGGATGTGTCAATAACACTCATTTTCACATTGAAATATAATGTGATTGTCATCTTCCAGGCGGTTGTCATTACAAACCCTGTGACCCCGATCCAGGACTTGTATCATCCATTAGACAGGTTGTAAACAAAGACACAGGTTCAGCCACATTGTCTAAACAGAAATATTTAGAGGTGAAAATGAGGGTAGTGCACCTGAAATGTCCATTAAATGTGCCTGTATAATAATGGATTTTCAAGCAGCTAGTTCAGGCTTCTTTCTAGCCACGTCTCCAGATCTCTGCAAGTAACTCGAGCACCATTACATTTGGCCAAGCAGTCTTAACACATTTTGTCTTCATCATTTAACTCAACATGAACTCAGCATGCCTCTTCCTTTGCTCGTACTCACAGCTCTGCTTCTTTTTGTTGGTTTCATATGAAATCAGCTGGAACCACCCAAACAGCAATCAAATGATGCTAAAATTACAGCCTTCGAAAAGGTTATTTTTCTCAGCAGTACTGACTTTTAACTACCAAACTACCAGATATAATGGCTCTGCTTTCAAGCCATTTAATGGGAAATTGTGGCTGAGAATAGTTTTATTTCAATGTGTTATTATTGATAAACCATCAAGAGAAATTTTTAAAATAGGTTTTTACCAAGTCGCCAGCAATAAAGGAGTTGAACGGGGTAACTGTTTGCGTGTCTGATCGTTCGACAGCAGATGTGGAAACTTCTCAGATCCCAGCAATGAACTCAGTCAGCAAAGCCTTCCCGTAACTGACAGGAATCACCAGAAGAAATGCAATAATTCCAAAAAGTGGAGTGTTCCTTTAAAGAGACACTTTACTGGGTTTTTTCTCAGATTCTTGCTGGCCTAGTAAAATGCTTTTTCTTCTCAAAGTCACTCACTTCTCACCTCTACTTAGCTGTGATGAATAGGCAGCACTCTGAGGTCTATTATATACACGTAGACCCTCTCCCCCCTGACTGTGGTACCTGCCGCTCCAAGCAAATATAGCCGAAATCTGGATAACCGCAGCCAGTTTGCACCTCTCACACATTGGTGCTGGTTGAATTAGCATTAGCATTAGCATTAGTGGAAAAACCACGTGCATGAATGAGATCTATTCTTGCAGTGGCAGGAAATACAACACATGAGCACAGTGATAATCCAGTAACGACAGTGACGTTAGCCACGATAAACTGCTTGGATACAGACATGTACGGGTGTGATGCTCCCCCACGGAAACACACACTGAAAGAGCCTCTCCTGGTGGAGCCGCCAGCCCAGCTACATCCACACAGTGACTCCCTCAAAGGGCCAAAAATGTGCCTCTATTGGCTGTCAAAGCTTGACTCCCTGTCTGCCCAGCGACTAAACCGGCAGTTTGACAGTAGCTCCTCATGGCTGGTTAGCTCTGAGCTTGTTGGCCATGCTGCACTTCACAGCGATCAGTCAGTCCCCTGAGCCCTCCACCTCATACATTAACAGAATTTGAGGGTGTAGTTACTCATCGCCATCAGTCTTTTTTTTTTTTTTTTTTTGAGTTGTTGGAGCAGAAAACGCTCCATTTCTTCATGTTTCCCCAGTAACAGTCACACTCCAGTTGGCAGCATGGAGTTACAGCTGCTGCTTGACGACCTCGGGCTGATAAATGCAAAGGGGAGGGGGGCAAAAACAACAGCGATGCAGTCATTTGAATAGCAGCATCTCTGTGCGCTGACACATCATTATACATGCATAGCTGAAAGCAAAGGGGCTTGTTGCTGTGCTCCTGTTATTTAAAGGCTTTCTGGTTTGTATGTGTATTTAAATATTTTTGATTTTTGCAGTGCCTCTATAGCCATTAGCATCGCATCTGACTAGTTTGAGTATTTACATACAGCTTAAGGCTTGAGAGAGAGAGAGCAGCTCCAGTCAGCTGGGATCCACAAATGTCATTTATCATTTATAACCAGCAACTCTCGCAGTTGCACGCCACGAGTGAGGCGAAGTAGTTTGATATTCTGGTGAAAATATATGTATTTGGGACACATTTGAGAAGTTTCTTGTGTGTGGCTGTGATCTGTGACTAACTGCAGTTAAACAGGCAGACAATCTGAAAGGTGGAGACGGTGTAAATACTGTGTAAGGTGGTCATCCAGCTCATAAAAAGCCTGCGAGGTCTCTCAGATCCTCTGCATAACTGCACCTGTCTGGACAGGTTCGTCCCTCGACATGACGATGAGTTGGAGCTGGAGGTGGATGATCCGCTGCTGGTGGAGATCCAGTCAGAGGATTACTGGTACGAGGGCTACAACATGCGAACTGGTGCCCGTGGGATCTTCCCAGCTTACTACGCCATAGAGGTGACCAAGGACCCCGACAGCTACAAAGGTACAGACACTGCTGAGGTTATTATAGAGGAAGTGACTGGGAAGGTGTTCGTAGAGATGCTGAAATGACTTATTTTACTTCTACAGGTGAACATCAGAAAGTGATTATTAGTGATTAGCATTATAGCAAGCTAAAGTCCAGCTCCTTTAAAGTTAGCATTTAGCTTCAGCTAAACATTGGTCTCATGTTTTGTCCCCTTATTCTAAAATAAATGAGTATCTACGACTTTATGATGGTTTATATTGTGTGTTATAGTGTTAAAATTCAATTCCCCTCCTATAATGCCAGCACAAATGAGGGTTTAGTCAGTGGCCAAAGATGAAAAGCAAATTTATGGAAGACGAGATCACGCAGCTCTGGAGCGTGAACGACAGATCTGTGACTGATATTAAAAAGATGGTAATGGTAATGATTTGACCTTAAATTACAAGACAAAAAAAGAATAGTCGTGCATAACTGCAGCATTAAGACAACCTGAGGGGGTCTTTGCATGCCTGAGCTCTCCCACATGTACCAAAGCATCGCAGCAATCGTTGAAGAAAGTGCATATTGTTCATAAAACTCAGGCAAAGTTCACCACAGGCTCGGTCCCAAACTGCAACACGCCTACATAACAAGCAGGAAGATGAAGTCTAGACTTCCTGAGACATAAGATCATGTCTGCATCAATGGAAGATTTCATAAAAATCAACATATACGTTGTTTTCTACTGAAATCATAAGATCAAAATTGACCAAATCTCAGTTTTATATAGTATGTAAGGACAGCTGTTTGAGTTAGATTGGCATACAATGGACAAAAAAATAAAGAATGAACACAAGTTAATGATCTCAGTGAAACAGATCCAAGTGGTGAAGGCTAAGTAGTGACATAATAAACACAGTTTGCCATTTCTTTCATGTTTCAGTTTGATAATGACTTTCTTTCAGCCTTAGTACAGTGATGCCTCTTTGAGTCACGTCGTGCCGCTGCTGCCAACAGCGACTTCTAAATTTAGAAGTTTAGATTTATATTCAGAACAGTTTTTAAAAGAGAGAGGAATGAGACAGAAGCGACGCAGGAAAGAGGACACAGAGCGAGTTAGGTCTGTTTGCTCTTCCGATCGTGTTTAGAGATGCATCTGCTGAGCTGAGCGGACGAGGAACAGTGGAGGGAAAAAAGGAAGAATGGAAATGCTTGTAAGCCTCCTCCATCCGGAAGAACTAAAGCTGATTGTCTAACAGGTTGACATGATGCAGAGTTTCCCTTATTCCCCTGTCAAAGGTCTTATTGAGCGAGGGTTGAGACTTGGTTTAAGGGTTAAAGTTGGAATTAGATTTGGTTGAGGATTCACAAAGGCAGAGCTAAGAGTGAGCAGAACCCTCCACCGCAGAGACCCAGACAGGTTCAGCTCCCAGCAGCTGTACCTCCAAACTTTACTATGCTGTCCCACAGACTAATGTTTTTGGGTGGCATTCATGCCATCTGTGGGGTTAACATGAAGCCCAGGGGAAGTATGCAGTGGTAAATAAGAGTGGAAATACAAAACAACAGACTTATAACAGATTGTGACGTGCATGTGGAGTCGTAGTGGAGCAGAAACTGGTCAACAACCTCCAACAGATGTTTTACTGCCCCTCTGTGTGAAACAGGAGAAAACTACTGATTTTGAATCTGTAAAGGAGCTACTAAAGTCCCACCTGGATTTAGTGCCTGAACAAGTTGCTGCCACCTCTTCTATACTGTGTTATTTGTTGCATTGGATCCTTATTTTCACAGTAGGTGCTCTTATTCCATGTTTGGCTGTCTTTCTCCAGCAGTAAAGAGCAGCGAGTGGATGGACAGATACCGGCTGAAGTTCCTGGGCTCAGTTCAGGTGCCCTTCCACAAAGGAAATGATGTTCTGTGTGCAGCTATGCAGAAGGTACAAGGCTAATGTTGTGCACTCTGTCACCTTTCCAAAATCACAGTGTGAGTGTTTCCAACAGTCATCTCTTACATTTGTTCTCCAGATTGCCACCAACAGGAGGATGACAGTCAAGTACAACCCGCCTTCCTCCTGCATCCTGGAGATCAGTGTGAAAGGCATCAAGCTCTCAGTCCAAGAGGATTATTATGCCTGTGACAGAGTAAGACTCTGACTGTCCTCATGTAAAATAAATTAAGTGCAGCCTCATGAGGTTTTGTCAAGAACAAGCTTATCTTCACGCCAAGATCCCATTAAACAATTGCAGCATGTCGCCCCCATGTGGCTGCCAACAGAGACTGCAGGCAGATGTTTTAGCTGTTTGCCATAAATGTTTTCTTAAGGCAGATTTTACACAAGTATTTCTATTTTGAGCATCTTTAAACATTGGATTCCACTACATTTGGCAGCTGTAGTCACTTTTTACCTCTCAGATGAATATACATGCTGACTGTTGGTCAGGTTTCACATTCCTATCTGCCAACAGAGCATTTTTCCTCTTTTAAGTTACAGTTTATAGAAATATCGCACTCTGTCCTGAAAACTGTCCTGAAAAATACATAATCCTAAATCAATTTCACCTCAAAATGTTAGTGAGCCACTGCTGAGACAATGTGAGGTGTTAAGTATATCATAGGTGTACTCATCATAGTAGGTTGATGTATATTGTTCAGGCAGCACTACAATTAATGAGTGTTGTAATAATACAGTAACATAATTGTTGTGATACATTTGTACTTTGTGCCGTCAATAATTTCATACCTTCTTGATGTTAATCGACAGCATTTATTCTTCCTCTTTTCTGTGTCCTGTTCACAGAGTAACCAGTGCAATCACTTCTTCCAGTTAAAGAACGTCTCCTTCTGCGGCTACCACCCCAAAAACAGCAAGTGAGTAAAGGCAGAACACCTGAAGCTGGACTTGCAGTCGGGGGGGGAGAGCAGCAAGTCACATGCAGGCAGAAATAACAGCTTAAATTTTACACCTAGCCCTTAGTAGGTGTAAAGTGCTCCGTAATATAGCAGTCAGCATGATTTGGCCGAACCCACTCAGGCTCCTGCAAGAACAAACAGCAGAGCAGCGCGGGAAGTCAGGCGGGTGGGCCGTCACATATTCAACAAATGAAATGTGAAACAAACCTGAATGCCCCCTCCTGAGTGCCTCATCTGCTTTCTCTGTCTTATCTGTAGGTATTTTGGTTTCATTACCAAGCACCCGGCAGACCAGAGATTTGCCTGCCACGTGTTTGTGTCTGAAAACTCCACCAAACCTCTCGCAGAGTCAGTAGGGTGAGTCTCTTTTGACTTCGTGCTTAGACATTCACGTCCTCTCTGCTGACGCGTGCAGATGAATACGCTGGTTTGGAGATGCTCTGACGGACGGATCACTGATTTGTTGCCAAGTGTTTTTAAATTCAAAGATCTCATGATTGGCAGTAGTTTTATGCCGATTTAGATCCATATGAAGCTTAAGAAAATTCAAATGTTCTTCCATAGGATTGTGCAGTCTTGGCAGAGACTGAATGTATTACATTTCATTGGATCCTCCAGAATAAACAATGGCCAATCCAGAGTCAGTCTCTCCCTGACAGAACAGCATGATAGATCAGATTACGTTACTGACATTTCAACATCTCCAGAAAATAACTGCCAACAAGGAAATGACATTGTTGTGCTGTTGTCAGTTATTGATCTGGCAGTATGAGCGAAACGCAGATCAATGCTGTCTGCGTATCGACTCCAGCTGCGTTTGTGGCCACAAAACTGGACAGGATACTATGTGATTTTTGAGAAACAGTGAAAGAAACTGTAAGAACTTAGATTGAGAATTATAACAGAAGCTAACCTCGAGATGATTTCGGGTGAGATCTGGAAATGACTGAAGTGCATGTCTTTGTCTTCCAGGAAAGCCTTCCAGTTGTACTATAAAGAGTTTGTGGAGGTCTCGTGCCCTACAGAGGACATCTACCTGGAATAACCCTGCCCAGCCTTCAACCACAGCCCTGTACAGTACACTGTATCATAACATAATGTTGCATGAAGGACAGACCTATCTGAAAATAATTAAAAAAAGACAAAAACTAAAAAATTAACACATCTGACAGAAGCGTGAAAAGAAGGATCAAGTACTGGAACTGTGGTGAAACCTCCGTGCAGCACGAAGAGATGAAAATGAGCCAAAGGAGGAGAGTCTTGAGGAAAGCAAATATGCAAAATGGAGTCAGTGATGAGGAGGTGGGCACGGGCTGTCCATGGAAAGCACAAACATTGTATCACCGCAGCCTTGGCAGCGCTACTTTAACCTCCTAGCGTCGCCTCAGCAGGTGCGTCACTGAAAGCCCAGGAGCCGTACTGGACTGCGCCAGCTTGTACTTGCACTTGACAAAAGAGAAACAGCAGCTGAGATTTGGAAAAATCAACACACGATGAGTTTGCTCTGACTTTAAATATCACAGGTCTGAGCATGAGGGACGTGTATATTTACTCAATAACATCCTCACATTGAAAATGTACACTCAGTGAACAAAATCCATGTAGAAACAGTGAATTTTACCCTTTTAGCACACCTGATAGGAAGGTGATGTCCACGTTGTTCAGTGGCTACAAAAAATCCACTCTAAAACACTGTTAGAAAACCAGCTACAGCTGATGCTCTTTGCATTTCAGGTGCCTCTTAGATGTTTGGCATTGGGGCCCAAACCCTGTCGTTAGACATTGGCTCTCTACACATGATCTGCGGTGTGTGTTGTGCACACTGCAAACTGGGGTTCACAGTACAGTACAGAGGTGGAGGCGAGTGTAGCAGTTTTATGCTGATGTGTGCCAAGTAACTGGAAAGTGCCAAGAGACTTTCACCGGCCATGTGCGTCCACGTTCCGTCCGTGACGCGTGTGACGGAGCTGATCGCTGCCGTTCTACTCAGTGAGTGGGTCCCAGAAGCGTCTCTGCGCTCTGTTCCTCGCAGAATACGCGTCTATTTTGACGCACGACGCGTCAATCTACGAGAAGATCGAGCCGGACAGGAGGTCAGACGCAGGAACACCGTGGAGAGTCCAGTGAAGTTTTCAAAATAAAGCACCTCGTGCAGCAGACTCACTTAAACATGATATGAGCAAAGCTCCGCAGGCAAAACGCTCTGTTTCCGAAATGCGACCTGTGACGACTGGAGACGCACGGAGGATGGAGCAAATACACACTGCATATGCAACGTCACAGATACGCGCCCGGTACCCCATTAGAGCTCAAACATCAGTCGATTCATCGATTAGATGATCCACAAAAAGCTAGTCGGCTACTATTTTGATAATTATGTGATGATTAACTCATTTTTATGCCAAACGTTCACTCATGCCTGCTTCTCAAATGTGAGTATTCGTTAATATTTGTTGAATATGTTTGAGGCATTTTTTTTTACTTTTTTCCTGCCATTTCATGGGACAAATGATTAATTGATAATGAAAGTGCTTCTTAGTAGCAGCCTCGGACCCAGTGGACCGGTGCACGGCTGCATTGACAAACGACAGTGCACACAGATGGAAAACCGTTCTGATGGCGATCATGTGAAGAGGGCCTTGCAGGATCATGGAGCCTGTCCACCAATGCCAGACAGGGAAAATAGATATAATTCTGCTTTAAAAGAGCAAAGAGAAACTCCTGGAATGCTTTCAGCATCACTTGTCCATGACGACAAAAAAAAAAAAAAAAAAAACTGTGAGGGTGTACGAGTGTGGATTTTTCTTCTCAAGCTTTTCAGCAGCTTCTATCGGTACCCCGTCGTGCTCAGCTAAACAGCCTCCACCACTTGTCAGGTCAAGCCTTAGTCTCTAGTCTAATGCAAAACGCACTGCGCTTCTTCCTCACTGTGTGTTCTAGCTAGGTATGAAACCAGTGACTAAGATGTAGATGAAAAAAAGCAAAACTTCGGCTCTTTGGTGGCACAAGACGAGGTCGGACATACAAAATCTTCTTCGTGTGGTCTTCTAGAAGCTGGCTCCTCGTGGTTTCCACACCAGAAATGTGAAACGCTCTCAGTGTGGCGGTGATGAGGTGAGAAGGCTGATCCTGGGTACAACAGGTACAGGTGCTGACAGGGGAGCTAAAGCAACACTCTGCTGTCTTCATATCTTCACTAGTAGTGCCTCTTTTTCATCAGATCTTTGTGACCTTCCTCAGTGGACATTATCACAACATTTTAAGGGATTGCCATCGAGTGTGTGTCGTTTCAGAGTTTGAATGCAAGTAGAGGTGTAGTAGGAGCATTTTTGATGGGGTTTGCGCTTTTTTCCCACTGCACTGTACGAGCTGTGCTGTACCTGCGCTGTCACAGGTTGAACTTTGTTTCAGGGCCTGCAGGGTACAGTGAAATTGTGCTATTACAGAGCCTTTCATTTTAAACATGGGAAACATGCATACATATAGGTTTGGGGGTTCTCTTCATTAAACAAAACAAGCCATTTTATGACTTCACTTTGGACTTTGCAGTAAGCATTTTCCACTATTTTTGGACAGTGATCAGTTGAGACAGTAATTGGCAGCTTGAGGGAGAATGAAAGATTTGCTTGTTTGCAGGCATGAGACTTTAAGATGTTCTGAACAAAGACAACAGAAAACCAGAGGATTGCCATATGTTTTTCAAACCATCCCGGGTGCCACTCGGGTACAGCACAGCACTTCTGCAGTGAAAAATAAAGTGTGCTTCCTTCATCATTTATCACTAACACTGATTTGTAACAGATTATATTATGCCATCTATGTTGAGCAGAAGATAAATTGACGGTAAAGGAAAGATTCATCCATTCAGCCATCTCACCAGTCCCCACCGTTTGTTCCTTTTCCAAAAAACAAGAGAAAAACGTAAGAAAAGGAACGCGTCGTCTGCTCTTGCTGATCAAAGCCATCGTGTTTGCATCAACGGATCAACACTGATTTTTATACGAGTTCCCTTCCCAAGAGCCAATCAGGCAGACAGGTGAAATGTAAAGTACTGGAGGCTATACAAAGGGTGTATAGATATGCCATATATAAATAAATACTTTAATATCTGTAATTATAAATATGACATTGTATTGATTCAACATGTAGTATGTGAAATTTCTCTTTATTTTGGAATTTTTTTAGGTGTGAATTATTCTTTATTTAAAAATTTTAATGCAGATCTTCTGGTGTCCTGTCATTATTCAGCTTGGCATCACTTGCACGTGGACAGAAACACGTTAATATCGCTGTACTTGTGAGGTCCTGCTGTTGATTCTCACCTCATCCAGCTCCAACTCCAGTGATGTTACAGCATCTTGGCAATTAAACTGGTGAGTAAATTGTAGGGTTACTAAAGAAAGGAAGGTCAGGGGCAGTTCTGGAGCCTTTCTATGGAAGGTAGACTTTGACTTTGGCTCATGTTTGCCTTCAGGAAAACTTCCAGTGTCACAAAATCTGACTCTGAATGAAGACCCTTTAATTGCATCCATGTTTTCTCTCACTTGCATCTTACGTCTTCTTCTGCACACGTGCACTGTGCAAACACAGGAACTTTATTGATATTCTGATGGGAAATCATTATTTAATAACCCAAAATATGACTATGGTGTCTTTTCAGCACTGAAAATCATTTATTACACATTGAGTGTTTCAGGGAAATTGAAATTGTGACTTAAAAAATGGGCCAATTGTTCCAAAACTAGACACTCCCTGGAGTTTTTTGTCCTTAATTTTTTGTGTATTTGGACAGGAAAGGACAAAGTCAGGTGACTGTCATCATAGTCTCAATAAACATGTGGTTAGCCTGAAACTGGAGTAATGGGCAGAACACCTTACTGCAGGCATGCATGTACTCTGGTTCACTGCATTTCCTGTTTTATTTTGTAATACTTACCTTCATGCATTTCATTATATTTTACTTCCTGTCATTGTTCAGTTTTCCCGCCTGTTTTACCTTCACCTGTTCTCTATTATCCAATCAGTCCTCCCAGTACTTATAGTCCCACCTGCTCACAGCCTGTTTGTCAGACTGTCTTGCTCTTGCTGCAGACCAGTGCTTAGTAATTATTTGTTCATTTACATATTTAATAGAAAACAGAAACAAAGCTACTTTTGGAATAATGTAACATTAAATCCATGATGCAGCAGCAGTGGGACCCCTTAAAAAAGATGAAACCCACACTGCATGATCTGTGTAGGACAAAGCTGTGTCATTACCCAAAACCATCTTTTGAATCTCAAGTTTGATATAATAAAAACTATGAATGAAACTACTTGTTCTTAACAAGAAAACAAGAAGATTTATTTGAACATGCTGTTGTTTTTCCCCATGAAGGACAGATGAGCTTGAATGTTTTGCATCAGGATCTGCCGTGGTTCTCTCAGTAATACTCATCCTCCAGGTTAGGGTGATAAGGATTTTCAGCGTCAGGCGGCAGAGGAGGAGGGAGGGGCCTCTCGCCGTAATCTGCAGCAACACATGAGCACAGTCAGATGGATGGAAAGATTTCTGCTGTTCACCACTGAAGGAGGGTTTTTAGCAGTGCTGAGTTTGGTCTTGGGTACAAAGCGCCAGAGGCAGATGCTGAGTTGCTCAGCACCCTCAATAAACAGATATGTCTGTCTTACCATCAGTACGACTAATATGCTGGAGGCCAGGGTCAAAGAGAAGCTCTAATTCTGCTGTACCTTCATCAGCTCTGCTCGAAGACGCAACACTAAATGAAAAGAGAGTAACAATAATAATAATAAACTTTATTTGTTTAGCATCTTTCATACAGGAATTGCAGTTCAAAGTGTTTTACAGGGAAGAAATCGCAGTGAGTGCTTTACATAAAAAGACAGAATGGCCATAAAAACATCTAAAAGTGAATGTAAAATAAGATGGAGAATAAAACTTACATGATAATGATAATAAGGATCGCAGTAAAAAGAAAGCTGATGCTCAAAAGTTGATATCAGAAGCTTAAACTACTGTTTATGTTTAATTTTGGACAACATTCTGAGAAAAGAACGGCGACTATTTTGACTTTTTAAAAAAATGCACATTTTATAAATATTAACAGAAGATAAAAGAGTTAAAGGCCGAGGAAATGCTGAGAAAGCTTTTCAGAGTGAAGGAACGAGATCTCAAACTCATTTACAGCAGCTCTTAATGGAGGCTGCACTTAACACCGAGCTCCCTTTTAAATTTAATGCCCTTAATTGAAAGTTGCATTTTACAAAAGGTTTCTTTAGCTTTTGTGAAAAATTTAACTGCCCTGAGCCACCACTACTGCAGCTTCCATGTCAACCATCAATGATGCCAGCAGGACAGATTTGTCACTTTGTACTGATTGGTTAGCCTCCATCCCAAACATGATGTTAGGATGAATGAATGGAGTAAAAAGAAAAGGCAGTTCAGTCCAAGCCACAATCTGCAGATTCATAGCTGGAGTGACGAGTATTTTCCATCATCCATTCACAATACTCTTCCACCTGTTGTCCTCCCATCACACCTAAATCTAACCCACTGTGATGGAGAGTGTGTGTGTAACACATTCAGTCTTTTCCTGGAAAATGATCCATTCTTGAGTAGCTCCTAACGAATGAATGGTCACGTAAAGGCCACGCCACAAAGGTGGGATGTGTCTGAAGCAAACTGACTGGAGGTAAGCAAGTAAAGGAACCTACCTGCTGAGCACAGGTGCAGACAGGCCTCCATCAATCACAAGAGGGAGGACGATGAGGAGGGTTAACATGCTTAATGATCCTGTCTGACCGAACATCTCGAGCAAACTGCTGTGTGAATTCACAACAAGTCAGCTGGTTCTAGAAGAACTATCACATTTGTTAGTTTTCAAAAACATGTCTCGTCTGTAAACTCCTTTTTTAAGAGGAGCGCAAACACACACACACACACACACACACACACACACACACACACACACACACACACAGGTGAACTTCTGGGGAAATGTTAATAATTGATAATGTCTGAAAGATGTGAAGTATTTTAAGCAGCAGGAGTAGGACAACAAAAACTCATGGATGAATAATATGGACCATTTTATTTTCCGAATGCAGTTTTTATCTGATAGTATGAATGAGAAGACATGAAAAATCCTGTGTGAAATACCTAAATCCTGCATGTGTGTGTTAAACTGCGCTAATTAGCTCGTCTCAATCTGTGTGTTCCCACCTGCAGTCATTAGGTTGCCATTGTGATGTTAACAGCATAATGACTCCTGGCTCATTTCATAGAGGCTCACCACTCGCAATCCTGCTTCTAGCACCAAGACTGTAACTTTTATTGTTTTAGTCTGGAAACTGTGAGAGAGAAGAGACCCTGCTGAAGGAGCTGAGAGAGATTTGTGTGCCTCCCTCCTGAAATTTCCACTTTTAGTTTAGACTGAAGCTAACACAGAAGTTGCTCGGCACTCTTTGAGCCGCTTTGAGGCTCACAGTTTCAAATGCTGAAGCCTGTTTCAGTCCATGCTTACATGTGTACAACCAATGCAAATTTAGCTCCATTTTCATGTAGAATAATGTATGAAGAGTGAAATTTGTGGGAGTAAGAGCGAGTTTAAGACAGGTCCTCCCCACTGGAACAATAATGTGACCCATTCCAGGTCTGAACATTCATTCATTCATTCATCTTCTATACCCCTGATTATCCCTTTCGGGGTTGGGGGGGGGCTGGAGCCTATCCCAGCTGTCAACGGGCGAGAGGCAGGGTACACCCTGAGCCGGTCGCCAGCCGACTGCAGGGCAACACACACGCAAGCATTCACTCTCACACTCACACCTAGGGACAATTTAGAGTCACCAATTAACCTAATGAGCGTGTTTTTGGTCTGTGGGAGGAAGCCGGAGTGCCCGGAGAGAACCCACACATGCACGGGAAGAACATGCAAACTTCACACAGAAAGGCCCCCACCTGACCCAGGGATCGAACTGGTGACCTTCTTGCTGTGGGGACATGCACTACCTGCTGCGCCACCGTGCCGCCCCTGGTCTGAACATTCCTGTGAAAATCTGAGAAGGGATGAAAGAAAAGCATGACTGATCAGAAAAAGTAGCATCAATGTGAGAAAGGCTCATGTGTTGTGAATGTTTCGGGTTTCAGAAAGCATGGAAGGTATGAATGAACAGCTCGAATGTCTTAATTCAGCTGAATCTTCTGATGTTTGGTCGTTTCTAGTTTCACAACAAAGGTCAACTGATGTGTTAGTCTTCAAAAATGTCTGAACTATTTCTTAACATGATCAAACCGTGATGTAATAGACAAGACCCTGAGATGTATGTCACACTTTTACAGTAGCCATGTCGTCATCGATCGTCATCCATAAACACCTGTTTAGATCATTCCACAGGTAAACAGGTTGATTGGTAACAGGTGAGAGATCATGATTGGGTATGAAAGGGGCATCCTAGAAAGGCTCAGTCGTTCACAAGCGAGGATGGAACGAGTTTCACCACTTTGTGAACACTTGATTGGATAAAGGAGATTATTTCATGTGCTTGGGAAAACCCAAAAACTGCTGTCGAAAAGTCACATTTAATGTCTGGAATCAAAGTTTCAAAATATCCATGGGTTTCAGAAACATTCAATGCCAGCGTTTATCCTGCCAATTGTGTTGGTTTGCCATCATCTTTCATTTCAGCGTCAGACCGGGGGTTCAAACATACACTTCCTGGAAAGCTCCGGTCATCTGGGAGGGGATGTTTGACCCCAATCTTTACGACCAAAAGCACATCGAAGGCCAGTCTTCTGTGGTCCTCACAGTATTTGCTGTGGGCAGGTTTGTTTCTCCATAAACACTGTTTGTTATTCTGAATGCTTTTTCCAAAGCTGGATGTAGACCAAGAAACGTTCCCTGCAGGCTGAATAAGAAACTGCGGAGCTTTATGAGAAGAGAATAACATTGAAGCCAAGCCTGATGCCCCTCGTCATCCTATTGAGTTATGAGCAACAACGACTGTCTTTCTCTCTGTCTCTACCTCAGATACCTTAAGACCTTCTTTACCTCTGCAGATCAACACTTTATGTTGGGATTACCACTGACATACTACGTGTTCACGGATTGACCAGAGAAGGTACCAGACATCGCACTTGCTCCTCAGCGACGCCTGAAGGTCATGCAGGTTGAGAAGCACTCGAGGTGGCAAGACATCTCCATGATGCGCATGAAAACGTTGTCTGAAGACATAGAATCAGAGATCTGTCACCACTGCAATTACGTCTTTAGCTTTGATGTGGATCAGGAGTTTAAGGGGAGACTTGGCTCAGAGGCTCTTGGGGATTCTGTGGCTTTGCTGCACGTCCACTATTACAAACAACCAAAGGAGAGGTTCACTTACGACAGGAACCCCAAATCCAAAGCTTTCATGGAAACTGGAGATTTCCACTACCATGCTGCTCTCTTTGGAGGCTTGTGGGAAACGTCAAGAGTTTGACAAATGCCTGCTATGTGAACAAGGAGGACAAACTTTAATGAAGTGGAGGCCCTGTGGCATGATGAGAGTCATCTGAACAAGTACTTCTGGCTACACAAACCAAGCTGACTGCTGTCCCCTGAGTACTGCTGGAACCCGAGTATTGTTGACAAGAGGGACATGAACGTCACTTGCCTAATATGGGCACCCAAACGTTACAACACACTTCAGACTATATGTCTGTAAATCTTTTCTGTCTCTGAGACTCTAAAAGTCTTCAAACTCTTCATCTGGATCTGCAGTACCCGAATGAGACACACATGAATACTGCATGTCCAGCTCACCCCTGGGCGGCCCACCCCACCGCTCAGCATGAACCACACAGCAGCCACCTGTGTCATTCAGCTGACCTCGGATCAGCTTGGACCTGTCTGACTGAAGGCAATGATGCATTATTCATAGACTGCCACCATCTGGCACATCAGTGCACCCTGCCACCTTCGCACTCACCCTGTCAAAGACATGCAGCACAAGAAAAGGGCGGTATATCATCAGAGCAGTGCTTGCTTTAGTGCCTGTAATTTACAGGACAAATGAAGAGGTAGCTCAGTTTAATGGTCTGTTAGTAGATGCCAACAATGTTTAAAAGGTTATTTATTTACCTTTTATGTTTTATCCAATCGACAGCTTGTGTGGGGATTATATGCAACACAGGCCAGTCATAGGCAGTGTACACCTGAATAAACAGGCCTGTCTTGGTGAAGAAAGGAAGAGGCAATGAGTCACATGAATACAGTTTGAAGAGCGAAAGGTGAATGCCAGAAAATAAGAAAAACAATAACATGATGAAGTGCACTTCAGCCATGCACCACTTGAGGGTGCTAGTGTCAAATCTACCTTGGATACACAACTCCACCTTCACACCAGACCTTCCACCAATGCACGTGTTGTTATGTGTGTCAGTATGTAAAGTATTGTTGTGTTGTAGGTCACACAGGATGGTGTCAAATACAATTGTTATAAATATAGGATTAACCTTTTTCCTGTGCATCCACACTAAGATGTCTGCTGCTGCCACAACAGAGCAAACAAACCTCAATGTCATTTTTCTCCATTACTGAAAAATAGAGATTATTTCATATTTCTTCACAGCTTTTATAATTAAAGGTTATTGCACTGTGATCTCATTTATTGTGTCTTCTTTCAAGAAACTGACACTAATCTCTAAAAATGTCTTGAAACATTGAAATAATCTTATTACACTGCCAGATTCTTTCACATTTTAAGAAAATGAGACTTTTAGGGCTCAATAATATATATATGCCACATGCTTGAAGTGACGTACAGTCTTCACAAAGTGTCCACACACCACATGGTGGCACTCAAAGCAAACACAGCTCACGTTACAGTCATACAGGGAGGAAGCACAAAGTACTCTCCAGACAAAGGAAAACACAAGTACTGTAAAAATAACAGGATCAGGATAAAAACAGCACAATTATTCAACAAAAAGAGGTTTGCGAATGACAGCTTTTTATTTCAACATGCTCAATTACGACAGTTCATTGTTGTTTACTACCGTCAGTATTCCAGCTGGCCTCTAAAAACACTTCTAAAACGTCTGGTGGACAAAGCAGCAACCTGAAAAATAACATCACATATGCGTCTATCTATTCTGACTAAATAGCATCTTCTCTCTAACTCCCCTTCACTGAGTTTTAGTCCAGCGTAACTGAAAACTAACTCCTCCAGAGCAGCTCTGCCCGTGCAGACACACAACACATAGTAAGAAGATACCCTGCTGTGTTCACATTAAACTGACTTTTCTCTATTTGGAGTGTCCGTGGTCGGGCTGTGCACCTGGAACTGGGTTTACAGACACAAGAAAAAGGGTTCGTGTGGGATGGCTCTCACTATCTGCCAGAAGAAGTCTCTACTGAGAGGTCTGCCCACAATTTTGCAGTAGCATAACAGTGAACGCACCTTGTTTTTAGCTATTCTTGGACCAAATGATGCCAACAGGGGCAGAGCTTGCAGACAGGCAAGCCGGGCAGTTGCTTGGAGCCCTCGGTCACTAGGGGGGCCCCGGCCACTTATTTACAACAAAGATTATTGATAGGCCTGGGCTTTCAGGGACCTCTGTTGGTCCCTGGACCTCACTTTGAGAACCACTAATCTATTTTTTTCAGTATTCATCTCAAATGTCCCAGAAATTGTGCATTTATGTGTACAAAAACCAAATTTTTGCAGTGTGCACAGGTGGGGTGGGGGCCCCATGGATTTCTCGCTTGGAGCCCCAAGAGACCCGAGCAACGCCACTGGATGCCAACTTCACCTGGTCTGCACTCATTCACCACACAGGCCTTACAGGTCATGTAGGATGCTGCTTTAGTCCTTTAAAGACATTGAATAAAAACTGAGCCAATGCAACAAGACATGTGTAACGTGACCAGTATCGTTACTAAATATATTATTTAACATAGAGAATATTTTGTCTGCATGTGTGTATGTTTGTATGCGGGTTTGTGTGCTGTGTGTCTGTATGAATTTTTCCCCTTGTAAGGCAATAATCTATGGTTTTGATAAATGCTAATAAACTCCCAGCAGTCCACCACCTGGGCACGGTTTCACAAAGACAGACTTTATTATGGCTTGGATCAAACTGAATTCACATGCTAACCAGTTAGCTTAGTTTTACATTGCTAGCCCACCAAACGACAGAGTGACAGCATTGCTGTGCAGTTGTGCCCAACGCTGCACCATAGCTGCAGATTTCATCTACGATCACCTGAAGGTGAACTGATTTAAACTGCTGAATGTCTAACTTTCACAGTAATATGTAAGTGGCACACACACAACAGCATTTTAAGCTCAAATATCGGATGTTTGGTACTGAAATGCACCTTGGAAGCAGTTGACCTTCTCCTTTTGTTTACATGTACACATGTTGGTACCTTTGACTTCTTATCAAAGAACTACATCTTTTCCAAAGCAGTTTTCCATCTCTTCACTCCTGATTCAGCGCAGTTCATCCGACACTTGGAAGTGCGCCAACGGTCCGCCACCTAACTTCTATGACTTCTAGTCTATGCAGAAAATGAACAGGACTTTCAGAAGCTGGACGGCCAAAATAACTCGTCCCACTTTGTTACTCCTCAGTGTTTCAGCAGATGACAAAACATTTTAGCCATTGAACGGTTCCACAAGTGGCTTTTAGTAGTGGCTTTACTTTAACCAAAGTATTGACCCTGTTGATATTGGCTTCACCCCAGGTCAAAAAGTAGTATTATTTTACTTATTAGAAATACAATTTAAGTATAGAAAAGTCATTACAAGTACACTTTAAGTTCTACATATATGTATGAAAAACAAATATACTAATTCTGCTATACTTATACAAATTACAATTACAAATACTTTTAATAGTAATAAAGTGTACTTATTACTCACAGATATGCTCATTTTCAAGTCATGTAATACACTGCTGGCATGCTTAATTAAAGTGCACTTTAATTTCATTTCATTTTTAAGTATATTTAAGTGTATTTCCAACATGTTCTTGATATAATGCAATTGTACATCAAGTGTGTTTTGAATACTCATGAATCCTGCTTTTCACCGGTGTACTTATTTATACTTCAAGTGGTACTCAGGTATTACTCAAGTGATACTGAAGGGCTGCTACTACTACTACTACTACTATTACTAACAATAAGAAGAAGAAGAAGAAGAAGAAGAAGAAGAAGAAGAAGAAGAAGAAGAAGAAGAAGAAGAAGAAGAAGAAGAAGAAAGAAAGAAAGAAAGAAAACGATTTACTGGTTTCCTTGTACAGGGAAGTAAAATTCCTTCTATCATAAACTGGCTTTCTACATTTAATGAAAGAGACAAAATGCAGAAATGGCCTTAAAAACATTGTTATTGCACATTAATATTTCATCTTTTACGTGCTATAAAGGCCACACATAAACCACTATTCATTGTGCTTGCCAAAATATTATTGACAGACAAAGAAATACACAGCTTAGAGAAAGGTCCAACTCTTTATGAACAAGTTGTTCTAAAACTTCAAGAAGACGGATTCTAGCAGACTGATTTGGGATTTGAAAGGGGCAGTGCTATGTGAAAAGAAGGTATGGTTGTAAAACATAGGCACAGGCACCCAAAAGGAGTATTATACACTAAACTCTGGTACCTCCAACCTTTACAATGTCAATCCATTAGAAAACCTAACAAGCTGTGTCTTAAGCAGCAGAAAAAACAGTGAAATGACGGAGAGGTCACTCACAGGTAAAAAGGAAGTTGTTACCTGTTGCTCTTAGCCATGCAGTAATCAAACACCTCCACTGAATCAATAGTTTGAACTGTTTCTACCCAGAGAGGTTGTTAATTTCTTCAACAGGTCATGTTTTCGTAAGCGGCAGTTTCAGGTCGCCACGCGCTGACATCATCTTGCTCTCGTGTTTTACGAGAGGTGACATCTACGTTGAGACCCAGCTATGAAAATATGGAGGTGAAGTGGCATTGCAGCCCACTGACACATAAACATCATGGTGAACGTGAAGTCAGTAGTTAGCGTTTGTACACCTGCACGCATGTCTGGTAGTTCCACACTGTGTTTACAGACCTGCCAGGCCTCCCTGTGCCCTCTCCCCCTGAAAAAGGTGCGTTCTTAAAAGCACTTCTGAGCAGCACTCAAACAAATATCCAACACGGATGAAGGCGTGAATCGAACCTTCTGCAGACCTTGGCCCTTTGCTTTCCGGCTGAAGGAGGTGGGTGGCTTCCATTTCGGTAAAACTTCATAGCCTAATTCAATAAGGTCAGAGAGTAATGGATCTCAACTAGAATCTCATCATGCATTTTTTTTAAAGCCGTGTTAGCAGCATGGCTCCAGAAACGGCAGTGTTTATTGGATGAAGATGACTGACTGTGGTCATCCCCTCATTGGGCGCCACTATCAGCTGTATTTATGATGCTTGCAACACTAATCCGCATCATCCTCAACTTCATGCTAATTAGCCAACATGCTAAAACCCTAAAATATATAATATAACCCTAAAACGCTTCACATCAACATATTGGCATTATTGTGAACATGTTAGCATGCTAACATTAGCATTTAGCCAGCTAGCATGGCTGGTCTTTTGCTTTTCAGACAAAAAGCTTTGTAAAAACATTCAAATGACCATTTATTTCAATTGCAATATAAAATCTATATAGCTTAACCAACAAATACTCTAAACCTAACAACAAATTATCTCTTTTGTCAGGTGAAAGCACGTCTTTCTGTGATCTCTTGCGACAACACATTGCGAAGGAGGCAGTTCAAGAGAATAGCTGCTGAATTCTTTTAGTGAGTTTGTTGTCATTAAACTCTGTTTATACACAAAAATAATAATGTACGAGTCTTCCCAGAGGCCAACAGAGAGCTAAGACTGGTCTAAAAAGGAATTCCTGTGGCTTATCCTCCTTATTTACTCTTTTTTTTAGAGTCTAATAAGACATAGTATGAGAGTTGAGCTTCTTTGGTGAAATGAAGCCCAGATTTGGGTTTTGGGGTTTTTACCCCCCCCCCCCACATACTGATCTCTGACTTTGAAGAAAGTTGTTTTCACAGAGCCCTGAACACAATAGACCCCCACCCACCCGCCCCCGCCCCATCTCTGCATGTCCTTGTGAGAGGATATATGTCAAAGCTGTAATATCATACTCCAAAGTATCATTTCGACTCTCCACGGGTCACATTCCTACCTGATGGTGGAGGGCGTGTGAATGGGTTCGACCATCATGTGCAGGGAGAGAAGGAAGAAGAGGGGAGTTAAAGAAAAAAGGAAGAAGAAGAAGAAGAAGAACAGAGGAGAAAGTTGTGAGGATAAAAAAAGAAGACAAGAAAGTGGAAAACCAGAGTTATGAGAGTAAAGTCCACCGACACAGAGCAGCATCTGGCACGGCTCATCCTTCCATCATACACATTCCTGTCTGACACGCTCACAAAGCACCATTGTAATGAACTGGATCTGAATCATATCCTCACAGCTACCTGCCCTATAAGCTACCAGCGCATGCACACAGTGACACACAAACACACACACACACACACATTTGGCCTTGAGCCACCTCCATTGTGTAGAGTTATGGGCTGACAGTTTTAATACACCTGTAAATGATTCTCTACTGTACAGAGAGGAGGTGTGGACTTCAAAAGATAAGGAGAAGAGGAGGAGGATGGATGAGCCGTGATATAGTGTTGCTCCAGTGTCACGTGACCTTTGGTCGAAGCGTGCTCGGTGTGTGTGTGTCTGTGTATGTGTGTGTGCGTGCGTGCACGGTGTAAGTCTTCATACCTGTCAGCTCCTTACACATCAGCCTCTGCGTTCAGAAGATCAGAGACTGAGCAGAAGTGCTGGAAGATGTGTTTTTAGGTTTACAGACATCGTAGTAGTTGTCCCATGAAGTGCATTCAAATCATTTCCATGAGTGAAGTATTGTGAAGTATTAGGCAAAAATGTACTCAGTTAAGGATGCAAAAAGTCCCATATCACACACATATCACTGTCTGAAACAAAGACCAGAAGAAGAAAAGACAGTAACGAAAGATACGGGATGAAGATGAAGAGTCCTGGTTCAGCAACAAGTTTCATTCATGCACATCACTAGTTCGTCGTGAATGAGGAGAACTGACCGAGCTCAGCCTGTTATTTTCTGCTCGTCACATTAACTGTTTGTCCCGCAGTCATGAGGAGTGAGCAGGTTTTATTCGGAGTGCTGCACCCACGGAGCCGAACGTCCCCGAGGCAGAGGTGTGTGTCCACTAAATGGGACAAGGCAGAAAAATCCCCAAATTCCCCCTGTGAATGGCACTGAGTAATTAATCTCCAGCAGGGGTTTGCCCTCCTCAAATGAGTGATATGTAGGCTCTGTGTGTGTGTGTGTGTGTGTGTGTGTGTGTGTGTGTGAGAGAGAGGTGTTTGATTGCCTCTCCCCTCGGGCCTGCTCCATCATGTCCTCTTCGTCTTTTGATGTTTCCCCTTTATTTTTCCTTCCTCTCTCCTCCCTCTTTTCTCTCCGCCGCCTGCTGCGCTCGGCGTCCTATTATCCCTCTTCTTTTTGTTTTTTGTTTTCCGCTGTAAAAATGGCTCTTACATGAATGTGTGCGTGTCGAGTCAGAGCTGGCGTAACTCGTAGGAGGTAAAACGCTCAGCTGACAAATCACTGGCTTTAAAGCTGCTCTAATCAATATTGTTTGTGAACATTGGCTCAAATTACCACGCGTGATGTGAAAGAGGTTCACACACAGAGAATCATCACCCAGCTCCTTTTTGGGGTCTTCCAGTCCATTGTTTTGGTTTTCTGGTCGAGAGCCTTACTGTTTTGGTTCAAAGCTCTCAACGCTGGTCAGGAGGCTTTAGATATTGTATTTCGTATTTTGACTTTTGCTTTATTGATGTTTTCTGGTCTTTGGTGATTTACATATAGATAATTACACCTATTCTGGTCATTCTTTGTTCTTTACCTTTATTTGTTCAGTTTTTGTCGTCCTTCTATGTGTACACATACTTGCATTTTGTTTGAGACACTCATTTTTTATTTCATTACTAAACATAAAAACTGTGTGGACACAAAACAAATGTGAGGATATATGCCCATGAACACGTATATCCTCTAATTTCCATCTTGCTGAACTGTCCTACAGGGCTTCCCTCGTTTTAATGCTCAGCTCCACTTTTTCCGTCCCTTATTCTCTCTTTCACCTGTCCACTCTATCTCCTGTTCCTGACTGTAGCTGCGCCTTGTTGTTTTCACCCATTTCATTTAGTATTTTTTAACACTAGCGCGGTGCCTCTGTCATCAGAAGCTAATGTTGCCTGAGAGAACACTTTTCACCACATACAGTGTTTCCTAAACTCCTCTTTCCTTGCTTATTTCCACTGCATCTCTCCCTCTTCAGTGTGAGGAAAATTCATAAGTGAGGAACTCTGTCTTTCCTAAACCTCTTTTCTGCTAAAATCCCACAAACCATCTTGATGGGACAGATTTCAGCAACATTTTCTTCAAATCAAGACCAATTCCAGCCCTGCTGCATTACTCTTATTACACTGAATGTGCCTGGAAGACCAAAAGATTTTCAGAAATGTTCTTCTTAAAATGGGACCACTCAAACACAGTCACGTGTGTCAGCATTTATCTTCTGTAAATGCTTGAACATTTTATTTCCCATAATTGTGCTTCTTTAAATAAATCTTACTGGTGACCAACAGCGACGGTCTATGGGCCGTAACTTGAGAACCAGCTATTTGTGAGTAACACAGAGTGTGTGTTAGTGCTGCAGAGGAGGAAGGAAAGAAAGGCTGCCACATTAATGACAACCACACTTATGTAAAGCTCCACACAGTATTTATAGAGTCAGCTGGGCTTCAGAAGGCCGCAGTCGGAAAGTCCGCAAACCACAAGGCATGACACACGTACAAAGACACACAAACACACACACACACACACACACACACACACACACACACGTCCACTCACTCACAATATGTTTTAATTCGTCATGTGCAGCACACAAGAAAAGATCCAGTGATGCTTTCATTCTTCCCAATTATAAATTTGTTTTAAAATTGTTTCCTCCTCTTTGCTTAACTTCCCGTTTCGTACCCTTGTAACAACGTGTTGTTTTTTTCTGTCCTGGTACAGTTTTTACAGTGTAAATTGGAAAGAACACTGGTTTCCTGAAATTTACCAGAACATAAATGGTGTGTTTAAATGAGGCTACTGTACATGATCTGTGCATCAAGCTGTGTCTCCATCAAGACAGGAGGATTGGGTGAAGATCGTCCTCATATACTGTTGCACTAAAATGAAAAATATAATAATAAATCATTGCGCATTTTTGCTTTCTATGCAGTATTCCTGTTACCACAGCAGAGAGAAGTGAAGAAACTTCTTATACAACCTGTTGTCACTCCCAGCTCTTCACATATGAACACTTGATCAGGACCCCTTGGCCAGTCTTTGCACCAGGTACCCCTTTAGCGTCATGTTTCTATAAGCAGGGGCGTCTGTGTGCAGTCTGGTCTCACTTGCAATGTGCCAAATGACATTATATAAAAAGCAAGAAAGTCCACCTGTGGAGAAGGTTGGGGTGGTTGGACGGGTCAAGCACAGGACTTTCACCCTGGAGGCTGGGGTTCATGTTCTGTGTGGAAGTTTGATATTTTTGAAAGTGAAGTAACAAACATAAGTCCATGTAATATTTTAAGCCAAGCTTAGCATTGTTCTCAGCAAGCTTTATTTTGAAATCTAACTGGTTGTTGCTGACCAGATGTTGCATATTTATTATTGCTAACTTGACCACCCTGCACATTGAAAAATGATGCTATAGCACCCAGTGCCTTAAAAAGTGATGGCAAAGGATCCTGCACAAGCATCCATATGTGATGAGTTTGAGAATTGTGTTGTCTTGTGCAGTTTAGCACGTGGCATTAGCATGTGACACATGTCAGTGTTTGTAAACAGCATTACACGCAGTACGTGTCGCTGTGAATCAGAGCAGATCAGCGCTGGACAACAGGATCAGCCCTGCCAGGATGTGTGCTTACGATGACTTCAAACTTTCTCTGCTGTATTTACCAGAGTTCCATCTGTGTTTACAAGGCTGCCAGGGCAACTATGCACACAAATATAGACAACATCAGTGCTGACACATCTGTATCTGTATACATTACAGAGAACATGGAAATAAATGCGTACAACTCGGCCGTAAAGAAGGAAGGAAAGGGAAGAGCTGCCCTCACCCCCTCTCTGCTCTCCCATCATGCATTCTGTAATTTTCCTTGCGCTATTCTTCCTTTCTGCAGAGTGCCAGCACTTTTCTGATCCCTGATTGACTTACACCAAAGTTCAATTAGTATATTTCATGCTCGCAGAAGAAGAGAGACCAACAGAGCTCAACTTTCACTTGAAGTTTTTTCATGCACTACACAACACATAGAAATGTCAGGGATGGCAGGAAGCAGTGCTTATGGCCTCAGTGCCAAAATGCGTCATCAGTGTTGCACTGCAGGTGTTTGACAGCTGACATTTGAGTTTAAAATTTTGACCTTTCATCATAGCGTCCCCGTATGGCCAATTATTGTTAAAAGCGTTGCTGGATGTGTGCTGCAAGATTAATGTCAATACACTGTCAGCTTTTCCAAGGTGAGCAATGGATTAATGCACTTAGCCATTTCTTGATTTAAGCCACTTACTGTAAAAACAGCTCCCAGAATAGGGTGTGCATAAGACCGAAGAACATTTTCACAGTTACAGAAATACTGTAGTTTGAATGAAAATCCTACAACTGGTCAACACATAATCCTCCATTTAGTGGCAGTTTAACAGAGCTTTTTTCAAGAAGTCTTAACTGTGCTTAACTGTGCAGTAAACATTCTCACGCTGCACATTTAAACATATGTAGTTGTCGCTGATGATAAAAACATGTTGTGATAATGACGCAACTGAACGTTTAGTTGTTGTAAATAATTCCCACCTTCTCAGTTGTGAGATCCCTGAACCGTGACAGGTTTATACGTTACAAATGCATCATGTGTTGATTTGTATTTTCACTCCTCATAAGTTTGGGTTCAGTTTTTATTCTTTAAGAGACTTTGGACTCTGCATCAGGTGAACATGCCTGGCCAAATATTGTAAACACACTGAATCTACAGTGTATGAGAGAAGCTGTTGACTTAAATTCAAACCATGCCTACAACACAGGAGACAGCATGAGCGGCATGTTAGCAGAGCGGCAGCTTCAGAGCTCTGTCTGTGTCCACGCTGGATGCCTTCAGGCACAGTATTAAGTGTAGGTCACCCCCGTTTTGGCAGCGCTCAACACACAATCACTGCAGCAACACACGTGAAATAAGATACACTTGAAGCATAAAAACACGCTTTGGGTCGTGTTTATGAGCGTGCAGTGTGAGTGAAACGCTTACTTAAAACAAATCCTTCTTTAACTTGGAATTTTGGATAAAGAATTTTGTTTTATGCAATCAAATGTTTATAGATAACTTGAAGAAATAGCAGTAAGACTTTGCTGTATATAAAAGTGTTAGTAGTTACTGAGGAACAAATCAAAAACAACCTAATTTATGACCTAATTTATGAATCATTAATGAGCAGTTCCTGAGTAATTGAGGACTAAATGGTAGATAATGATGAATTACATGGAGAACAGACTAGAAGAAGCTATTTTAATGAACCATTAAGTAATGATTAGTTCATGATCTGACAATTAGAACAAAGAGCACTTTCTTCATTAACAGTTAACTCTGAATCAGGCAACACAAACTAGTCATGATACAGTCATTTCTAATTATTTAATTATAGTTAATCATTTTGCGCAACCCTGAGTAAAATGATACATCATACTTAGTTACTAAGTAATCTGTCATCACTTGACCATTATTACATTTTAATGTGCTCCCTCAAGTAAAGTAGTACATCACCACTTGCTACTTAATAACTGCTCACATTCTTCTTTCAAGTCATGTAAAGTGTCGCTGAAATAATCCGCGTTTGAACTCGTGTTTTATCTTATATTTTCTCATTCGCTTAGTGCTCCAGCTCTGGTGGAAATTACCACAGATTCAAAAGTTTCCAAAGTGGAAAGTCAAAAGAAGATAACAATCCCACATCTCCATACGAGGGCGATTAAATTTTTGTCAGTCCTGACACCTCCTCAGGGGGATGAAAAGATGCTGCCGCAGCGGGGGGTCTCCGTAATTGGCCCGACCCAATGGATGGTGGATGGAAGAGGATTATGGGGGGTGGCGTGTGTGTGTGAGAGAGAGAGTGTGTGTGTGTGTGTGTGTTTGTGTGTCAGAGGGCACTTGCTGGCCCATTCAATGGAAGCAAATTCACGAAAAACACAGTAAAATGTTAAAAACTGCACACGGACTAAAGAGGCATCCCTTTGTGTCACAGTCAGCGACAAGCCTGTCAGCTGTTTTTGAACGTGTGTTTGTATGTTACACACACTCTAAACTTGTGTGTGTGTGTGTGTGTGTGTGTGTCTGTTTGTGTGTGTGTGCGTGTGTCTCATTGCATGCTCTAGGAGCATAAATTTACAAGGAAGTCTGAAGATGAAACAGATTGCTTCATATGATCTCTGGAAAATGTCTCACAGCTCACAAAGTGTTTAAAAAATCTTCTCTATCAATTCTCTATGGATCTGCTCTTGTCTCCTGGGGTTTTTCATGTGTTTGGCCTCCTGCAGAGCCCCTGCAGACCCACCGGTTTTAGACATAGATGGAGAGGTAGAGAGCCCCCACAGCCCTAAATGCCAAACTTTGTTACGACCCCTCCTCCATGACACCTACCGTGACACATGCTTGGCTGTATTTTTGTTGCCTTTTAGGATGAGTGTTTGGTGTGTTTTGGTTTTGTCTATCCACTTGTTGTTCCTCCCTCTTGCCCTCTGTCTCCCTCTGCACACCTGCTCAGCATTAGTAATCAGCACACCTGCCTGCCATCACGCCATTACCTCTTGACTACAAGAACCCTGCACTGACAGTCTCCACCAGCCCGTTGTGCCATGCATGGTTTGTCTGTGTGCCACATGGCCAGTTACCTGCCCGGGTTTTGCTTGCTTGCTTTGCCAGGTATTAGTTTGTTTGCCTGCCTGCTTGAAGATCTACACCTGTTCTGTCTGTCTTCAGAATCACCAGCCAGCCAACCCGGCTCGCCAATTTGCCAAGGCCATCAGTCAGCTCACGTACCTGCGATACTTTCCACCAAGCCTTCTCCTCTCACCTTTGCCCATCTCCAGCCAGCCACCTCCACCAGTTTACAATAAAAGCTTTGTTTTTGCCTCACCTGCAGGTCTGTGTTTAGGTCCTGCCTTCATTCATGACAAACTTATCCTCCTGCTTTTGGAGATGATACAGATACACACAGAGAAATATATTTTTGTTTGTTTGACTGGGACAAAGTTGTCTTTGTTCGTTTGTTTAAACTTGTGCATACGTACCTCTGAACAAAACATCAAACCTTTAACACACAAATTCACACAGCCAGCAGACACATTTAAAGTTAACTAGAACCCCAACTCCAAAAAAAGTGAGTCACTGTGCAAAACTTAAAAACAGAATACAATGATTTGCAAATCCTTTTGACTTTATATTCAATTGCATGCAGGACAAAGACGAGATATTTAATGTTCAAACTGATTAACTTTATTGGGTTTGTGAAAACAACAAAACACTCATTCTAAATTTGAGAATGCAACATAAACGTTGGAACAGGGGCATGTTTAGCACTGTGTTGCATCACCTTTTCTTTTAACAACACTCAGTAACTGTTGAAGTCTTAAAGACAGGCTCTGCTACGAAGTCACGCCACTGTAACACATCCCAGGAGAAAGATGTCGTCTGGATGGCAGCATGTGTTGCTCCAAAACCTCCATGTACCTTTCAGTATTAATAGTGCCTTCCGTTACCCACGCCATGAGCACCAACACACCCTCATACCATCAGAGATGATGGCTTGTGAACGTCTGCGCTGGTAATTCTGGATGGTCCTTTTCCTCTTTAGCTCAGAGGAAACTTGTTTTGTTATTGCTGTAAGGAAATAAAACTGTCAGCTGCTCGATGCTAGCTCCCCTCGTGACTTACCACTCTTCAAACCTAGGTAGACGTTATTGTCTCTATGATTATAGTTGGTTAGGAGTACACCACCTCGGCCTGCCTGCTGATTGCTGCTTACAATGGATTTTCAGCATCTTTAGACTTTATTCCCACAAAATAAACTGCCCACTGCTATAAAAACGCTTCCTAGAGCTCAAGGGAACTGCAGAGTTGAATGATAACCCTCTCTAATTCTTTGGCTGCACTGCATCCTGGTATTTTGAGTCTTCTGGTGTGAAAATTCATCTCTCGACTTTCTCAGATGGATTTCTTCCTATAGATGGTCGTCAAGATAGCAAAAATACAAAAACAGACACTCCAACACAGTCAATAAACACAGACAACCTTGACAATGTTAGCAGTGATGATGGAAGCCGACATGCTCAGCCAGTTAACACACACTCACACACTTGAGGCAGCGCTGCGTAAACTGTAATGCTACACCGAGGTAAATGGGTTTCACAGTTCACTGCTGACAACTTAGACTCCACCAAAATCCCTACCAACATATTTCTTGGCTGTTTTGTAAGGTTCTCAGGCAACCAGCGGCAGGATGTGCACACCATGACATGACTGGGAAATCTGTCCACTCGAGCCTCATTTCTGTCCTCCAGAGAATGAATAACCCTCGTTTCAGCCATCCATCCATTCATAATCGTGTTTAGTAGTCTGAGATGTGTCCACAAGCCTTTTCCACGCCATAAATCTGCTTTTACAGCTGGGATATCCATTCATACCGCTGCACGGTTTCAACCATTTACTGCTTGTTGCATAAGCAAAGAGAATCTATCACCAGTGTCTAGGTGTGTGTACACAAAACCCAGGGGTTTATTGTATAGCTCAAGGTCTTTTGAAGTATTTCAGTTTGCCGTGTTCATGCAGTTCCACAGTGAACTGATCAGGAATGCGTGTAAGTGATGACTGACATCAGAATTCAGTGGAAGTGCTGCACAATGTACAACACCAAGAAGAGGACTTTTAACAAAGGCACAGTGTTGGTCGCTGAACGGTTTTGTCCCAAGGAAACTCTCTTTTCTTTAAAACAAGCAAGGCGGAACTGAAGGGGACATACACGGACTTACCCTCACCATAACCATAACCACTACTTGCCTAACCTTAACCCAAACCCAAACCTTAACCCAAGTCTTCACATTGAAAATGAATGATTTACATAACAGGGACTTGCGTTTTGTCCCGATAGGGAAGGCGAGTCCCCACAATGTGACTGTGTAAACAGATATATGTCGTCACAACATAAGTCATACACATCCACATAGACACAAATACACAAGTTTGTATTTCTATACTCCTGAGGACCCTCACTGACACAATCTATTCCCCAGCCCATTACCCTAACCTTAACCATGACAACTAAATGCCTTACCCTGACCTTGACCTAACCTAACCCTTAAAACTCAAAAATCCCTTTGAAAGTGTGAGGACAGGCCATAATGTCTTTACTTTCTGAAAAAGTCTCACTCCCAGCGTCTAAAACTCAAACTGGTTCTCACAAAGATAGCTGCACAAGTACACACACAAACATACTCAAGTACAATGGCAACACGAAATGAAAGGAGCTTCCCATGTGATCCGCAAGGACAAACCAACAAAGCAAATAAAAATCTCTAAAAGTGTTTTGGCAGCCTCTTTCACTACCTCTCACTGTTTCTGGCTCGTTTTTCTTCTCTGTTTTGTAACTATTTTCTCCTTCTGTTGTAAACTCTGTGTCTCTCAGCTCAGCGGGCGTTCTGCTGCAGTGGCAGCATGAAGATGGGTAGTTTTGTCCTGCAGCTTGACACCTGGGAGGCAGATTCAAGCTGCTGGAAGTTCAAACACACACAGACGCGATGCCCCCTGAGTCACCCTGACAAACACAAAGACTCTGCAAAGACAAAGGCTACCTCTCTCAGCTCCTTTCTCTTTATCTGAGTTTCAAGGCCAGAGGGGTCTCTGATCCAACCAGTTCTACAACCCTGATTCTGAAAAAGTTAGGATGCTGTGTACAACAAATAAAAACTGAATGCAACCATTTGCAAAGAAATTGTGTTTGCTGATAACGTGTTCCTCAGCCCATCCTATGTTCAAATATGTGTTCACAAAGTGGTGAACCTCGCTCCATCCTCACTTGTGAACCACTGAGCCTTTCCAGGATGCCCCTTTCATACCCAATCATGATCCTCTCACCTGTTACCAGTGAACCAGTTTAACTTTCCCAGTCTTTTGTCGCTCCTGTCCCAACTTTCTTGGAAACGAGGTTCGTCATTCCGCTGCTCATCTTCCTCTTTTATTTCATCCTCCGCTCTCAGAATCAGAAACAGCTTTATTTTCCAAGCATATGTACACTCACACGGTTGCTCTCGATGTACTGACACATTTCATTAAAGATAAACTCCCTGGTTTGTTGTGACGTCCACAATATTCCACCCAGCTCACTTCACACTGGAATTATGAAAAACATGAATACATAAATGATATAAATGTAAATAACAATGAATTAATGATGCTTAATCTCACGTTAATTGGCATTTTTTTAACGGGGTGGGTTGGGTTGGGTTCACACACATCTGGAAAACTTTAAAAAAAGCTGCTGATTTTTAAATGATAGAAAAGTCCAGTAAAATGACAAAATCACAGATAAAGTCTTGACTTGCAAGTTTTTAATGTGACAAGAAATTGTGACCAATCATATGAGCAGCTTGCAGTTCTCATTTCACACTCTGAACACCCTGGAACGGTGAGAGCTCTTGAACGCTGCCTTTGCAGTTGGTTCAAGCACTCTTACTATAAAGAAAACATGTCAAGAGCCAGTGTGGTGATTTCACAATGCGTATGACTTCATGATTGATCCGAAAAATAAAAACTGACAACTCGGAATCAACTGAATGCTTTGATGATCTGTCACACGATATAAAAACAAGCTGTACAAAACATAAAAACAAGGAATGTGTGTGGGTGAAAAACTCTGTTTAAGCCAGTTTATACAGACTAATTACTGACTGGTGACAAATTCAAGGAAAAACCTGACATGAGTGGAAAACCGTAACATAACAAATGGTTATGAGTTTAAAATTATATCGTGTGTCACGGCCTGTGCCGTCACCAGATCTCCACCCAACATGAGGCAGATTTTGGAGTTTGGTGTCAGACAGCTCGCCACCACCATCATCAAATGTTTTTGGAAGAATGATGTTCATCCCTTCGGTGGCGTTCAGACTGAGAGTCTCTGTGACTGTTGCTTTTTCCTTTAATTTGTCATCCATCTGTATTTACTCACAGACACTAATGTATAATATGCACAGGCACACTTTCTGTTGCCAGTTATATAGAAAAATGGATTTAGAGCGATGTTTTTTCTGGCTTCTCAGTATTTGTGCATGTTGTTTATTTTCCAGGATCCCTTATCGCTAACAGTCAGCAGCTTTGGATGCCATCTATCCATCACTGTCAATGAGCAGCTAGCCTCCTCTCTCTCACACACACACGCATACACTGCACACAGATAAAACATGCAAACCTCAGATGTGCTGATTCACAGCTTCGGACTTTCTTCATGGGCTGTTTTTGCAGACTGTCCTCAGGAGAACTTTTGTTTTTGCAACCCATATTTACATTTTGCTCCTTTTGTCAATCATTCCTGTCAGATAACCCGTCAACAAACAGAAAGTGCTGAGGTCTGCGGAAGCAGCATTAGAGATTGTCAACAAATCTACAGTTTAAACTGCTTCTCCAGACCACTTAGGTGGCAGTAGGTGGCACGGTGGAACAGGGGTAACACTGTTGCCTCACAGCTAGAAGGTCTGGGGTTCGATTCCCACCTGGGGCGCTGTGGGCGTGTCTTCCACCATGCCTTCGGTACCTGCTGCTCAAGAAAAGGGGCCTTTCTGTGTCGAGTATGCATGTTCTCCCCATGTTCACCTGGGTTCACCCCAGTAAAAACATGCAAGAAGATCACCACCTGACCAATGGTGATGACAAAGGAACTGGGTCCCCGGGCGCCGGCTGGCAGCCCACCGCTCCTGGTCTGCCATGGAGGAAGGACTGACCAAGGATGGGTCAAAAGTGGACAAGAATTTCACATAAGCATGGCGTGTGCAGTTTCCCCCCACAACTCTGCATGTTGTGTTGTTTGTGACTAATAAAGGATGTCTTATTCTTCTTCTTCTTCTTCTTCTTCTTCTTCTTCTTCTTCTTCTTCTTATTTGGGGATGAAGATGGAGTTCAAAGTTTTTACACCTGTTTGACCCACCGTACTTTATGTCATGTGACTTAACTGTGGATTTGCTCACCTGTTTTCATGGGTTGATCCACAGGCAGGGCCAAAGGGGCATTGGCTAATCCTGAAGTCTGATTGGCTACTGAAATGCCCTGGTTCTCTTCCAAGCTCTTCATTGGCTACATTTTGAGAGAATAAATGATATATGAATAAATAATGTTGTTGTCTGGCCTTATGCCTTTTTGAAGACAATTCCACCCCATCTTGTTTTGCTGTTAGGTAGATTTGCGGTCCCTTTGTGGCCCCTGATTTAGAAAGATGCTAGACCCTTCCAGAAATGCTGTGTGTCCCCAGATTTCAGCAGTGCAGTTGGTGGGTAAATATTATTAGAGCTGATCAGAACCAAGGACGAAAACAAGTCGTGGGTTCTGGAGGAAAACACAGAGTGGCCAAGTATTCCTTTGAGCCAAATGAGAGCAAGAAGCTTCAGTAACGTGGATTTGCTTTGTTTTTTTAAATACTTAAATGAATGTAAATGGTGTGTTTCCCAATGAAAAATCAGTGCTGTTATTTGCATGAATATAAAGGATGAGAGATAAAAGGCGATGAAGCTTTGAGTTCATCAGACGGCTCATCCACCCTTTAAAAGCTATGAAATAATTCAATTTTTATTGTAAAGCTTCTTACCAAGCCAATGAAGCTTCTTAAATTTGAAGCTGGTATCATTAAGATTTAATATTCTGGCTAAAAAAGTCCAGCATTCTGCATGACACACCTGTCCTTTTCCTTAAAAGGGGCTTTCCAGCGCACTGCATCTCCCCCGGTCATTCACATCATCCCCCACCCACACTTCACACTGCCACCACGCTGTGAAGACAAAGAGGTTTATTCCATCCGAATGGCTCTGACTGTGCACCAGCCGTACGTTCAGTGTGTGTCCGAGGCTGCTCCCGAGGGTCTGAGTAATTCATCAGCAGCCACAATAACAGATAAATGATTAGATTACATTGTGTGTGTGTGTGTGTGTGTGTGTGTGTGTGTGTGTGTGTGTGTGTATGTCATGACTCAGTGAGTACATCTCAATGTACAGCGTTGAACAGGCAGACCCTCCCAGCCAGACTTTTTTTTTTCCTGTGCAAACACAATCCCCCAAAGTCTCAGGCATTGCCGGGGTGTTAGAGGGAGATATGAAGTGGCTCTGATTCTACAGTTGCTGAATAGTTGCTTGGAAACAAGGTGTTGTGAAAACAGTGCATGCTGCACAGCCTTAAACTAAAGACTCAATGATCTATCAGATTCTCTTTCGTAAATCCATTATCAAAACAAAGTCTTCGTCCTCCTTCTTTGTTTCCTTTTCTTCCTGGAAAAGCAGAAATTCTGAGCGTAAACAGGCTCATCAGCGAGGAAGAGTCACATGTGCTGCGAAGCAAGAGGTCGTGATTCTTGTGCTCACCTGAATTCATTTAAGTAATTAACTAGGAGTGCCAATTTCCACCAGGCTTCTCCCCTCCCAAACAAAGAAGGGTTGACTCTCACTCAGTTGTCCCTTGATGCTCCTTTACAGTCAAAAATGTGGTGAAAGATGACAAAAACAGGGATTTATTCAACGCATATTGAGTCTATGTTAAGTGGATCGTAACATATCAGGTGGAATTCATCTGCAGATGAAGATCAGACCAAACTTTTCAGTTTCTGAGCCACAACAGAGGCCAAACTGTGGCTGCATCAGACTAGGTAAGCCTTGTTTTTACCCGAGCTGATGTCTATGTCATAATGCATATTGTAAAATGAGGAATACTGCTGAAGCACAGTATAAAACAGAGCAGTCAATGAAATATGTGTTTCAACAACTGTGAGAAGTCCTTGAGCATCCAGTCAGAACTGTGCTGAAAATATTTTGGGCTGATGGGTCCAGTGGTATGCACGGTCAGCTGCAGATGAATGCATGGACGCACGGCCAAACGCCTCCAAAATCTTAAATATTTTAATCTGATTCTGGATTTGAAAAATCTGAAAAATGTCCTGAATCTGAATCGAAGCAGGTCATCGAATTACGCTCAGATCAGATTTCAAACAAAAACCTAAACTCCTTGGCAGAGATTAAAAAAAATGCCTTTTAAACATTATAAGAAAGAGGAAGAAAGAGGTTTCCTCTGTACGCACTAAATCCTAATCTTCATCCCAAAACAAGTACTAATCTGTTCCCTACTCAATGGCAGATAGACAGTCTGACCAGAGCTGAACTGAACAGTATTCATCAACATCAAGTCTTTAACCTCCAGTGTGGAAAGCTCGTGAGTCCTCCGTGCAGGGTTTCTGATTCTTAGCTGCCACTTTCAAAGAGAGCGTCGACGTTATTCATTGAGGACAGTGCTTGCTGTTGTTCCTGCAGCGGTTAACGCAGATCAGAGCATAAAGCAGGTCTGAAAAACTCAACACGATAAAATGAAAGATGAATGAAAAGGGAAGTTGATTTGTTTTGTGTGATGGACTTTTTCATTTGTTGGAAACTGTTTTCATTCTGAAGCCTCTGAAGTAGAAAACCCTGATATCTGGATCATTCAAAACAGCCTTGATAACTTGCACATAGCGTTTGTGTCTGCTTGTGTGTGTGTGTGTGTGTGTGTGTGTGTGTGCGTGTGCGTGTGTGAATCCTGATTGTGCTCTAGCTGTTGCGTGCTGGACAGGGATAATGGCATTCTTCACCCTGTATCTGAAGGTGGCCCCCCAAGCACAATTTGTCCCTAATAGCTTTTCCCCCCTCGCCGTCATTCCCATGATGCTCGTCGCCTTTAGTCCCCGTTGCGCTCCTGTCTGTGACTGCCCAGCTCCTCATTGTGAAGTTCTCGCAGCAGATGGGGGCCCTTTCAGCGACATCAGCTGGGGCTTCAGTCCACCAAGACATTAGTCATGCCTCCAGGCTACCGGGGACACAAGAGGGCTAATTGGAAACAGATCACACACACACTCACACTTGTGATCACGTTTGCACGAGCAATCACGCACACAGACGAGCGAACCCACATGCAGGCCATTACGCACGCACGCACACACACCGACACACACACAATATCACACACTTAATTACTCAGACCCTCACACTAATACACTCTCGCACAATGCGTCACACACACTTGCACTCTCTGTCTTTCAGAGGCCCCTCCGTCTCCCCAAAGGAAGCACCTCAGGGTGAGGGGAAGGGGGTCAGTTTATTGTTTCTTATGAAGAGCATGCGAAACAAACAAGGGACTCCACAGACGGGTAATGAGTGAGGGACAGAGGGATGGAAAGACAGAGAGAATGAGAATCCTCCACCTCCATTAATGTGGCTTTTCCTCTGGCTGTATAAAGGACAGCTCCGTCCCCGTTCACATTGTGTGAAGTCGGCCCAGCGTGAACCCTTAATGGCTAATAGCAGAGCACACACAATCCCCGATCTGGCCGCACATCAACTCCGCAGCTCCCACAATCAGCTAACGGCCTCTTAATTAGCTCATCAAAGCTTGACAGGTAGTTACACTTCAGCCATACAAAATTACAGGTTATGTCCAGACATGTCTATGACTGAGAGAATCTGAGTCATGGGAGGTGGACCAGGTGCAATTTTCAAATGATTAACAGTTCACCTTCATTCACTGTTTTACTCTTTCTTTTATTCAGGAGTTTCAAAATGACAGTTTTACATCATCTGGAATCCCCACATTGCAGCTCCCATTTAAAAGGAACGGGGACGCCTACACTGATGTGTCATGACAAGACACAAATACACAAACCCACACTGGGTACAAATGAACCAGAACGGCTGACAGCTGTGGAAAAAAGGTTCGGCTGCGTTTTGGAAAGGCCAAAACTCTTGGTACAAAATCCAAACTTGTGCAAATGTAAATAATAGAAAATGCATAATATAAATAAAACAAGCCAGCTGAGCAGCAGGGTAGTGAGCCAGCCTTCTGATTCTGACTGAAATTTAGGAATATGTCGTCAAAATGACTTTATGGACCTCTCCACTTTCTCCATGTAGTCCCTCTTTGTCAAATAGGTTTTGCCTTTGAGTGTAAGTGTCTAATTAAGAAACAATGATTTCACTTAGAAATAAAGTAGCAATAGCATGTCAGCGGGTCCTCCCTCAAAAGGACGTCGGTGAAGACAGAAAAATATTCAGGTAACGTAATTCACTAACTTTATTTGGAAAAAACAAGCAAACAGAAATAGCATTGTTTTTTTTCCTAGTTAACACTTTGGCTTTACTCACAGGAATTAGGTTACGAATCATCCATTAAAGCCATCGAAGCAACATCCCTTGCCTGTTCTGTCCTCGTTCTGTGTGAGCTTTGATCGGCTAGAGCATGCGAAAGCGGCCGCGCTCGGTCGGACCCAGTTCTAAAAATTCTATGCCTTTTTGGATGCAGCAGGCTCCCGTTGCTGCGGGCATTATGGGAAATATTGTTTTGACTAGCGCGGTAACTCCAAAGATTAGCAGCACGTTATTAGACCATCGGTTCAAAATGAGTCGTGGCTCAACATGGAGCAAAGAGGAGGTGAAATGTCTTATGGAGATTTGGGCAAAGGACAACATAAAAAGTATGCTGGAAAACACACATAAAAATACCAATGCAGTACCAGGATGGGGGAGAAGAAGTTGAAGCGTTACCCCGCCCCCGACCGTTTTGTCCAATGATTGAACGATCTTTGCACACATGTGGGTTTGTTGACAAATTCTGGGGCTCTTGTGAAAATTGCAATGTGAAAAGGAACCGCACCAAACCAAAATAGGAACATTGTATTTTGGTCCAAACCAAAGACAGTGGACCAAAGGAACTTTCCTGGTCTGAATACGCCCTCAAAAAGCATTTGGGATGGTGACGTAAAGTGGTACTGGAAGCTTGTGAAGGTGCAGTCGTACTCATACAGCATGATGCAGAAAAAACGTACTTTGCAGCGGGACACAGTCCCTCACAGGCAGTGACATTGAAGGAAAAACATACATCTGTAAGTGTGTCTGACATCACCCACAGGCTTCTGGGTTTTCCACTCACTGCTGCCATTTTTGCTGGTTACGGATGCCTGAGGTGAAAAGAGAGAATGGTAAACATCGTGGCATCGGTCAAGCAGACATGCGTCTTTTCAAGCCATTCAAATTTGAAAGCACAGTTGTGAAAGAAATATTATTCAGACCCAAAATTGTACTCCAACGCTGAGATTTCTCTGAGCTAGCACCTAGTGGTTGCTAGAAGAACTGCAAGCTTAAGGCATGAATCTTCAGTGCTCTCTGTTGAGGATTTCTGCATGGACATTGCCATGCTAAATATTACAATACAGCAAACACACTCAATCACTCCATCCCCGTCAGGGATAGCCAGCAGAAAGCCTGAACCTTGAAATGCGTGAGCGAGCGTGCAGTATACATTTCTCATGGGCAGCTGCAGTAAATACAAATGCTGAACAGAGCATGTGAATGAGGTGAGGTGCATGAATGTAAAATATGTGAAAATAATATGCAGGAATATATGGTGCAGGATGGGGATCAAGGTTAAAGCCTTCTGGTTTGAGCCAAGGTGACTTGGCCCTGCCTGGGTTTGTACATTTCTCACTCGCTGCCAGATGAAGAAGACGAAGCGGAGCAGAGGATGTCATTCAGAATCTGCCAATTAAATGATGCCCTGCAGCATGCCTCGGTAACGCAGCTAATTTGTGTATATTTAGAGATAGCAGCTTGGCGGCACTGGTGGAGGCGGGGATCATGGCGACTGTGCCGGTTTTCCGGATCAGCCAGCTCAGCAGCGGCAGAGCGGGGGCAGCCATGATGGACAGCGGCTGATTAGGGGAAGTCCAGAGCAGGTTGGATTTGCTCCGATGCCCCAAGGCTTTGTCAAGACAGCAAACATCTCAGCCTACGGTGCAAACACGCCCCCCATTACTTATTTATTCATCCTCTCCGGATGATGTGTTGACGGCCAGGGGTTGCACAGAGCCGTGATGAACAGGATATTGTTGTTTAGAGCTGGTTCAGTGACGAACTGCTCTACAGTCCACTGGGCTTACCTCTCACGCTGAAAATTAGGCAATGAATGACATTAAGGAGAGCAGAGAGGGGCGTAGACTAACACACAAGAAAACTGAGCTCTGAACCGTGCAGAAACTGACAGAAATTGGACAGGTGTCATGTCATCAGAGGACAGCGATCTGGAATATGTCCTGAGGCTGTGGATACCTTTCCTCCTCTGTGATCAATAATAGATTTGGTAACACATTAATATCTAATTTTTCTACTTTGCATTTAGGTAGTCATTATTAGTCCTTTGTGTACATATTTGTGTGAGGCACCAAAATGATGTGCTAGACTAGCAGTGCTGTAATCAAATAGTGGATATGTTGTAAACTATGGGGTGATATTTGACAAAGACACGAAAGAAAAAATCTTTCAACGCTGATGCGATAAATTAGTTATAAGTCTAACAACATCATAAGTTTTTAAACTTGATCCAAAAGGCTAAACAATCTGTTCAGCATACAACATCCTTTGATTCTTGGTTCAGATCAGGAAGAATCTCCCCCAAAAGTAAAGACGTTTCAACAGAAAAGTAATGCAGCCTTTATTATTTGACCAAAATAAGTACGGATATGTTTGTAAGCAAACTGTTCATATATGTGCAACATTTCATTTGCTTTCTGCTCTTGCAATGCAGCATCTGCTTGTTGCAACTGCAGCATGAATAATATCTTTTATGGTTATGTTTAAGCCTTCAAAGCACCTGATTAAGTTTTGACAAGACATTGAAAGTCTGTGTGATATTAAAGCATTAAGGCAGTTCACTGGGAGGCCGCTGAGCCTGGTTCCATTGCTCATGGTGGAAACACCATCGATCCCTGGTGTTCCGAGCTCTCGGGTGGGACAGTCAGCTATTAGAACCACTAGCTTCATGGCTAATTGAGCTAACTAGATACAGCAGCTACAGCCAAAGGTAGCTCAAGCAAAGAGAGCGAGCAGCAGTTAGCCGTTACTCTATTGATATGCTGCCCGACCATGTCAACTAAGTTTTGTCAAGCAAATTGGAATAAAAAGTTAAAGATCCATATGCATGCCACCATATTCACAAACACACACCCACACACAGACACGAGAGATGGAAACAACTTCATAAGAATAAAATAAACAAATTTGCTGTACCCAAACCAGAGACCGCATACAGCTGTGCCCTATACAGCAGCACTAAGAGGATTCAGTTGGGAATTGTGCCCCCTGAACTGATGGAGGGCTTTTAATGTGAAGCAGATGCAGGAAGTGTTGAGTTAGCATTAACAGCAAACAGCAGCTACAGCAAATTATCACGATTAATGGTGGCACACCGGGAAAGAGAGAGGTTCAGAGGAAAAATATGGAAAAATATATGTACAAATATAACAGAGGAACACATAAAGACTAGTCTGTGATAACACTGTCTCAAACAGAGGTCAGGTGAGCCAAATAAGGTCAATAATAAGAATATTTCAACCTCTATTTTACAATGCAACAGACTTGAAATGTTAAAGTCTTTGCAGTACTTCACCTAAATGCAGCATTGTGTGTGTAATTATGTATTAACAAAACAGGATGTCAGGTACTGACAATTATATTTCTTTACACGTTGAAGCACAGTGGAGCACAGATAGTGAGGTCAGTTGACAATAGAGTCACTGTTTCATCTCGCATATAGTCCTGAAATATCATCTTTGAAATACAAACACAATACTGAAGCTTCGTGTTCCTGTTGGCTCTCATGACATATTCCATATATTGATTTCCTAACCTCTTCCTCAGGTTATATCCCTGGAAACACCCACAAATCTGTGAACTCATCTGCCGCTGAGACACTGGCTGTTATTCAAAGGGCAATCCATAGACGTACGTCCACATATTCAGTTTGACTAGAACTGGAGCAGAGCTGTGTTTGTAAGAGCTGTCATCTAACTGTGTAGTTTTCAGATCATGTTCACTGTAATAATACACAATTAGGCTGTGCTGTGTTTACTGACCATTTGGACATTTAAACTTCACACAGCCAGCAACAAACCTGTTCCTCAGAGGTTTTACAAGCTGCTGCATTTGCTTAACGAACCTGAAGACGTTAATGTGTGTTTACAGCCAGCCTTGGTGGTTTGCATGTCTTGCTTAATAATGTGCGAGCAGGGAACAGAAATATCCTGGGACTAATATAACTGTAATTTATGACAGCGTGGGCTTTGAGTGTAGCCACTTGGGGGGGGGGGGGGGGGCACATGCATTCAATCAATTTTCACAGAACGCAAGAGAGCATGAAACTGGGAATATTAAGAGAGCGTTCTTCAGCTGTGCAAGTAAATACATAAATTGAATTATTCTTATAATCAAAGGAAGAGCAGGAATTGCATTAGGTCTATGTTATGCACGAAAGCAGAGTCACTTATTCTATTAGTCCACCACATGGAGCCAATGCAGATTACTCAAACATCCACTCAGAGCCTTATTGGTGCCTTTTGTAAAGTGACAAAAGCTGGATTTCTACACAAGCATCTGTATGTTACACATTCATTACTGTTCAAATGAGTTTACAGACACTGGGTTTTTATGGTTGTTCTGCAGGTGTAAAATTCTAAACTGTCACATGAAAGATCATGTGTCAAAAGGAATGCACTTCATGGAGAAAATGTGGAAAAGGTCAACAAAAGCAGTCATGAAACACGACATAGGCCGAGCTATCAGGCGGTGAATAAAGACCACAGTCAGTGGTCGTAACGCTGCTGTCATAAATATTTATGCAAACTTAACGTCTTCCTGATCAGATTTGGAAAGCCACTTTAATCCTTACTTCATTTCTTCGCTGCAGATTCTCAGATGACATATGTGACTCTCAGAGCATGAAATTGATTTACAGACTGGGGACATGCTCTGCAAATAACATAAACACAAAGGTGACAGTCAAAACTAGCTAGTGTCCTAAGTCTTTCTAATAATAGCCAGAATTTACAAAATGCCCTCCATAAGGTAGTGTGTGTAAATACCAACATGATATTAAGTATAATATATAAAAAAAAAAGTGCAAACGCTATATTAAGACCAAAAAAGGACCCAAACACTGAATGGATGCCCCCCAGAAGAAGAGGGAGGTGAGCCCTGAGCGTAATTGTACTTCATAGAATCGGCTCTTTGGGAGCTTCAGTGTGTGGGTGCCTTTCTTTGTTCATACTGTTCATTAAAAAGACATAAAACACACCCGTTACCACCACACTGCCTGCCTTGATAGCTACCAACAGCATCAATACCAAAAAATCTATGGAATCTATACTAATACAGGAAGGTTTCTTTGTCTCCACATCGTGTTACGATCAAGTAACGTAGATCTTATTTTAAAATCACAGCGATGTCTGATCCAGATGGACCTCACATAGCGTGGTTGAAGGATGGTGCGCAGCCTGTTGCAGCCACGGAGCTCAAATGATTTGGGCAAACGTTTGCATAAATATGCCAGACTTGTGAGACTCTAACCCCTAATCCTAACCCTCCTAACCCTATAATCCTCAGGTACACCGGGCTGATTTTTATAATGATGCCCTAAGTACTGCTAACATGATTCCTATCTCCACCCAAATCATCCAGAGTGCACACTGTAAGAGTTTGCCAAGTCTGGCAGCCATGTCAGGACCAGAGCTGGGTCACACCTGGTCCGCCAGATCAGAACTGAGTCAGCCGACATTTGCCTGACCTGGCTGGCTACCTTTGTACAAGAGCCTGCATGTCGGATGCGGATTCAAAAGAAGTAAAACACAAAGTGTTTTCCCTCTCCTTACCTTCACTATTTCCTCACCTCAACCGATGGAAACACTAATTAGAGTTTCATATTTCTCTGCGTGGGAGCAGCAGAGCTTCACCACAGAACGATCCATGCGTTCATTAGCGGTAATCTGTCTGCAGCCTGCAGAAGTGGCTGAAAAACGTTTTGTTTTCCTGCTCGGTGTTGGATAAGTTTGACTCTTCTCTCCCTTGCCTGTCTCTGAAACAAATAAATTCTCATTTCCTCTCATTACCCAATCAGATTGTAAAAAACACCACAGGGGCAGACTTTCCCTGTAGGGCGAGAAGGGAAAAAAAGAGAAAGACGACAAGAGACAGAGAAAGACAGAGAAAGGAGGGAGGTCAGACAGACTTCACAGGCAGATTGGAGAGGAAATTTGAGAGTGAGAGGAATAAATCTGAATAAAACTAAAGAGAGTTGTACAGAGGGCACTTAACTAAGTAAGAAATAAACACCAGCGTATAGATAATACACTGTTTAAACAGAGTCCCTTGTATTCAGCTGAGCGATCGACTAGTGGCACTCAGTGCAGTGAAGTGGACATGAATGAGTGGCAATTAAAGAGAGAGGCGATGAAGTAAGAAGGAAAGAGAAAAAAATCAAAAGAGAGAGGACAGGGGAGGTGAGCACTCCTTAAACTTCACCCCGAGACCCTCCAGTGGGATGACAGGAGAGGAGGAGAGCGGGGTGACCGACATCAGAGGGATTATTTCTCACTGCCAAACCACTGTCTCCTCACACTCTCGCTGTAGACAGTGGACGGTTTATGGTGGAGATGGAAACAGAGACAGAGAAAAGAGACTTGGGCTTTAGCTGGCAGGATCCTCTGCAGTAGGAATATTCTTATCTGGGACAGACAGACTCACAAACAGAAAGATTTACAGTTTAAAGAGAAGCTCTGATTAGATTTAACCAGTTTCAAAGAGCATTTAATTTATAAATGAGACATTTTTTGGATGGTTGGTCAAGTACATGCTGCAGACTAAATATTCGATGTCTGGGTTTGGATTAGCGTTACATGGTGTGTAGACAAACAGCAAACAAGTCGTCAAGCAACACTTTGAGCATCAGCCCTTTTGTCAGATTATGTGAAGGAGCAATGTCTAAACTTTTCCTTTGGAGGGTCAAAACTGAAACTTAAAAAACAGGCCAAAAGGAGAACACCGGGACCCCAGATTCCCTAAACTGATTGACTTCCTGCACAAAGTGTCAATGTAGATTCATTTTCTGAGACATCCAGGTTGTAAATCACTAAAAAGTTTGATTAACATCCCTGGACTAAACAATGGAGATGCTTCTCTGTTCATCCACACACCAACATCAGTACTAAAGAGTAACACAAACACAACAAATACACTATGGTGTAAGAAATATAGTCTATTTCTCAATGTTTTCCTCAATCAAGCCTATAAATGAACAGCTTGTTACACACAGTCTAAGATTTTGTTTGAAGCTCTACAAGAGAACAGAAATCATTAAGGACTTCCAATATCAGCCATGGGAGAAGTACTCAGACCCTGTCCTTATACCATAATGTAAAACTATAATATATATGGTCTAAAAGTACAATATTTAAAGTAGCATCAAATGGGGTTACTCAAGTGCATACAAACTGGGCACAGTGCAATATTTTATGAAATGTACCATCTGACACAATCTAGTTTACAAAGACTGACAAGCTAACAGCATGCTGCAGTCAGGCAGGTTCACTCTGGAGCAGCTAAAACAAATACACAGTAAAACCTGACAGACAGCGGGTTTGTGTACTGCACCATCAATCAAAGTCACAATCACAATGTTTTCTCAGTACTTTCAGAAGTAAAACAATCGTTTGCTTGAATTAATATCATGGTAGCTGTTAGCTTTCATATTAACTCTGTGTGCAATTCAAATATGAAAGCGTACAAGTGTGTTGATTTATAGAGATTTCCTTTTTAACCTCATCTCAAACAAATGTTTACACATTTCTTAGTCTTCTCCTGCTCCTGAGCTTATTTTCTCAGTTTAAAAATCTAAGTGGAATGACTCTTATTTTATTTAGTTTAAGTTATTTTATTTTATTGTTGCTCAGGACGCCTGTATGGTGTTTTGACATAAGACCATGCAGATCTGTAGTAGCGCTGTCAGAGCCGGTGGACATTCTGACAGGACTGTCACACACCTACACACACACACACACATACATACACACACAGTTAAACACAGCTGGGAGAAATAGAGTCCAAACTCAACCACTGTTGCCATTGTTACTGTGTGTTGCTGTTACCACTGCAACTGATACACAAACACACACGTCTAAGCTTGTGTTTGCCCTTGCAAACATGTCCATACCCCCTGCCCTCAACTGTACCCTCCCCTGCACCCACACACACAAATATTTTGGGAAATTACTTAAGCTTACACTCATTTCCTAGACACTAACCCTAACTACTGACCCAAAAATCATCTGATTTCCAATCAGAGACACAGTTTTTGTCCCCAGTTTCACCGGCCGTCCCCAGTTAACTCCTCTTGATTCTGAAATGTGTCCCTGAAAGTAGCCTAAGCCATGGAAACACACACACACACACACACACACACACACACACACATAGCAGTGTTGAATGACGGTGCTCTCCTGACCTTGGCGCTCACTTGGAGCCCGTCCAAGCGAGAGGCTGCTGGAGGTGCTGAAGCCTGAGCGGAGCAGCGAGGTGAAGGACAGGCAGTGCTGTCAACACTAGAGCTGCTCCACTCTTCATTCTTCACCTCACATTCCTCCTCCAGTAGAGGCACTCGTCAAATTATTTTGACTCTACATTCACCCACACACACACACACACACACACACACACACACACACACACACAGCGGCTTGTTACCGCTGCTGCTGCTCCTCCATGACTTGCCGTGACACCGGTGTTCTGTTGACGCTGCCATTCTGACTCCTAAAACAAATGCTCACAGTTTGTGAGAGAAAGTGCCAACCGCAGCTATTCCACTAAATAACACACTTTACTTCCTGAGGACCAATTAAAATGCCTGTCATACACTGTGCCCTCTTTTGTGATAATGGTGTCAGGGAGAGGAGGAGGAGGGTCTCATTATTTGCCCGATAATAAAGAGAGGTGTGACATAGCGGCATTCATTTATAAAGATGATGTTATTATATCTTATCAGCCTGGTAATCAGGGACGTTTTTGTCTTAGAGTTGAACAACTTTGGTCCACATTCAACCTTCAAAGTGACAGCAAAGTGCTTCAGTGCTTTTCAGTGGTGTTCCATACGTACTGCCAACCACTTCACAAGTGGAGTCATTTATATACATGTCCGGCGTGGCCACGACCTTCAGCTTTAGTTCATTTGAAATAGAAATAAATACAGTAACATAAAAGTAAAACACAGGGGCTGTTTAAGTTGATTTAGAACATATTACATTTATTTGGTCGATGTTTTTGTCCAAAACAACTCATATTTGGGGATCAATGTCTTGCCCAAGCACAGGAGTAGCTACAGTTATGGGCTACAAAAGCCCAAAACATTTCTACGGAGCCCCTAAAGTGCCACGAAAAAAAAAAACAAAACTATATCCTGCTCACGAGATACTAAATCGAGCGCAGGAGATACTAAAATGTGTGCACAAGATGCTAAATTGAGTGCACAAGATACTAAAACGTGCACACGAGATGCTAAAACATGCGCACGTGTAAGCTAAATTGTGCGCTCGATTTAATTAACTCAACATTTATACAGACAGGCGGCAACACATCTCATGTCTCAGGGCAAGAGCAACAAGAATGTCATTATATGACATTCTGAGGTGAAAATAAAAGTTAATTAGCCGAGTTCTTCTCTCCATTATATCGCGTGTGTGACTGTGAACATCTGAAGTGGTCTCTACGGAGAGCTGCATGCGCAGACAAGTCAAAGCGTAAAACGTTTTAGTATCTTGTGCACATGATATAGTTTTTTTTCTTCGTGCCACTTTAGGGGCTCCGCACATTTCCTTTCGGAGAAACGTGCAAAAATCAAGCTGTTCCGCTTAGTGCTCCCCCTAGAGGCCTGGAGCACTTCTGTCGTGTTGTCTGGAAATGAAGCCTTTTTCTCTTGCATTTGTTTTCTGAGTTTGTGTGTTTTAGACTTTTGCATTGTTTCTGTATTTGCAGCACGGTTGTTTACAGTGAAATGTTTTGGGTTTTTACAGCGGGTTTGCACTTATCAGCCACTGAGATTGAACCAACAACCTTACATTTATTGGCCCACACGCTCAAACCAAATGGGCCACAGCTGCCTGCAACACTGCTGCAACAAAGTCTGATCAGGCAAGAAACACAAACAAGCAGACGGGTTGTAAGAACACTTCAGACAGATCATTTAAAACTCATTTGGAGGTCAAACTCAAAGTGAGGGCTCTGGAAACATTGACAAAAAATACCTCAAAACTGCAGTATGTGCACAAGGTCAAAGCTGAACCAGGAAGCTGCCTGTAAACAGTGATGGGTGTTTACATCTGACAGTTTGACTGACCTGGTTTGTTTAAAATGCGTCCCATTGTGTGACTGCTCGTGTTTCTTACCTGATCAGACATCATTTTAGCAATGCCACCACACTTCCAGATCAGGAAAGATGGCCGAAACTATAAAAATGAGACCCAAATTGTAACAAACTGGAATTATCTTCTAAGAATTAGCAGCCGAACAGCGACTATTTTGATGCAAGAAAAAAACAAATTTACACATTGCAATTTAAAAAATGTTTCCTTATTGTGTCTTCCTCTTTTAACGCGGCTTGTGACGTAACTAAACGTTCACTGTGATGGATCACCAACCTCGAGCAAGTCCCTGCAAGCTGCTTCTCATGGCATACTGAGGTGAGCTGAAATCAACGGCTGCTCGGGTGTTAAGCTTCAGTGCTGCATGAATCACAGTCACCTCTTTCTTTTCTTTTAGTAAAAAATGCACTCTTGTGATTTATAGCACGTACTGGTTCTGTAAAAAAAAAAAACGCTGTCCCACTTTTTTCGGTGGCTTCATGTGTTCTTAATATAGATTTTAAAGATAGAAGCTGCTTTTTCAGAATTCCTGCTGCTTATAAGGGGACGCCTGGACAATAGGAGATCCATCTTAACACGTTTGCTTTAGAAAATCTCGAGGTAGTCCTTCAGAATATGAGGACATGTTCCCCAGAAATCAACTGAGATGCTTGTTGGATTTATCTTCACATCAATTTGGGATTTAACGTCAGCGCTGACGTCGCGAGTCTGACGCACATTGTATTTCATCGCTCCTTCCGTTCTGTTTCCCAGCATCATGAAGTTTGGAGTGAACTTTTGCCAGGGATTGACTTTGCTCTCTCCTCCTTGTTCTTTGCCTTGTTGCTCTTTGTCAGCATGTCAGAATAATGAGGGCAAGAAAAACACAGCATTTGGGCCAGAGCGGGGACAGCCAGCTTAGTGCCCGCATGAATATTCAGTCCTGCATATGGCGCTGCGCATAAGGATCTGCATTCACTTAAAGGCAGTAATTAGGATGCTCAATTTGAAAAGAAGTGGCTGCGGTTGCTGTCAAAAAGCCTCTCGAGCTTAGTTAGTAGCTTTTCTTTGCTCGAAGGGAACAGGGAGGGCGAGAGAGGGAGAAGGTGGATCTCCTCTGGAAGTGGATTATTTAAGTGTGGACTGACCTGTAACAAAACACTGAGGAGTTTTTATTTGGGAGGGAGAGAGAATGTCATGTCACATCATGCCATGGATCACTGAGCTTAAAGCACTGACTCTTTTCAAAGGGTAATGCTGGTGTGTTTTCTTTAGGTTAGTGTCAGCGGTTCAGGTTCACCTCTCCGGAGCCGGCATCGTTACAGATATCAGGACAGTTTTTTTTTCCTCTTTCAGAAAAACCTATTTTGTCTCTTGATGAAAAACAGCGTCCACGGAGTGAGATAATCAATCACAGTGAACGTGGCAAATATTTCTGTTTATCCTCCTCTCACAGGCGCTTTCATTTCAGTCCAGTCAACAGAGGAAGGACAAAATAATTTGGAATATCTTACAAGATAATGTGATCCAAACACAGAAATGCAGTAAATTATGGCCAAGATTAGATTTAAATTAACACATTTTAGATAAGAAAACAGAATCAGCAGAAGCTTCATGAGTTTCTGGGATTTTGTTGTATTTCCAGGCACAGCTGCTGCTTTTACCTCCCTTAAGTCAGCCTCTGCCTGTCACATGGATCCCCACAGGAAGAAATGCGAGCCTATTCCAGGATTTAATCTGAAAACAAAACGCCGCCTTGCAGTTTTTGTTGTCATTTTTGTTAGCTGTCTTTGATAAAAGATAGCTGACAATTACAGCTAACATGAAACATATCTATCTCCCAAAAGACTCACAAATATGTCAAGAGCTTCCTATAAAAGTTCTTCTTTATTAGATTAAGAAAAAAACAGTGTTTGAAGCCCAGTTTAGCTCTTTAATTCTTCCTCACTGGAGAAAAAGTCCCACCCAAACTGAAACTGTGGCTGCAACCAACTGAATAACACACACCCAAGCCTGACTCAAGATAATACAAACTGTACAGCATCAATTCAAATTGTAAATGTGTGGAATAACCAGAAATCATCAACATCAACAGTAAGGAAAGGAAAATGGTCAAATAACTAAATATATATGACAGTGCCAAGAGAAGAGGAAGCGAACCTGAAAACAAAGTAAATGTAAATCTTACACATTAGATGGAGAGGATTTTGTATACAGGGGAGTCAAAAACTATTAAATCCATTAAAACTATTACAATAGTAACTAAAAAAAAACCAAAGGAACCAAATGTAGATGCACAAAACTACTGCAAATGCATCTCAGCGCACTGGAGAAAATGTGAACCAGATTCAGACAGAAGTAAATGTTGTACAGTGTGCTTCTAAACAGCATTGGTAGTCCCCTTCGGTGATGCATTCATTTGTTTTACACAAATGCTTGACCCTTTCGTCTGTGCAGAGTTCAGTTTGTCCCACAAGCACAATAAGTCCTCAGATGGAGGATTGTAAATTCTTGACCACATCCTGACTCTGAGGTCGTCTCTTCGGCAGGAGCCAACCTGTCATGTCCAGCACTCAGGATGAGTTAAACTCTTGTCCTGCTGTAAATATCTTGCAACCCACTAAATAGCTATTTGGTGGTTTGAGGCCATCTCTGTCCTCCTGATATATATATGGGTAGTTTGTCCATGTCATCTTTCATCACAGTCACTGCTGGTGAGGACAATCGAGAAGTTTTTTTAATTGTGCGAGAAAAGTCCAAGGCTACAGTTTGGCCAACTTTTTGCTCTCAAGTTTCTGTTTTACAGCTTGGCAATGATATTATGGCCACTTACAGTAATGCCTGTTTTCAATCTGTGTAATTAGTGCATAATATGGAATTAATTCTCTCTCTGTTAAACTACCACATTACAAGTGGATTGTTTTGACCCCTGTGCAGTGAAGATGAATGTAGACTCCTTGAGCAGTCGTCTGTGTTTCTGAAATGTTGCCAAAGACTTGCTGAAAAGTGTCTGCAGACATTATTAACAGACACTCTGTGCAAAACTACAGGCTTTACATGCTGCTTTTTAGCTGCGACCCTCAGTATAGCCAGATGGCAATTTAGACTCAGACATATTATAAGAGACAACAGATGATATCACTTAGAAGGCTTTTCCTTTGGAGGTCTCATTGATTTTCATCAAAAAAGACCCATATAAACAGTATTTTGTCTCCACTCATCTAATCATAGATATGTATAGAGATAACACTGATCGCCATACAGTAAAGAGGCTCCTTTAAAGAAAAGCATATCAGAGGAGAAAATGCAAATGAACTAATGGTTGCACCTGAATCCCTCTATGTACTTCTCTAGTTACTTTTAGCTACAGTCCAGTGTTGATTCAAGGTTCAGCTTCAATTTTTCATCATTTTACAAGTGCTCATCCATTCACATCCAACAGGGGAGCGAACTGAACAACTGTACTTGATTTGATTTCACTCCATCACCACCTAGATGTCGGGAACATACACCAGCAGGAGACACACATAGGACAGGTGTGACAGCAGCTAACAGATGGTCCGTGGCATCACTAGACCTTTATCAGCAGAGATTTTATTTGCTATCTGCCAACTGCAGCTAGCTAGCAAAGCGAGGAAGCGTTGTAACTGGAGCTACATGGTGTAAATTCTTCTCTCTGCTCTCAGTTCACAGTCCCAAAAAATTAGCTAGTAAAGGTTCATTGCATCCATTTCCTCTTTAAGCTGCAGAGGCTGCAGATATTACAAATGCAGTCTAGTGCAAGCCCATTAATCCTATTGCTAAAATCTTTAAGTTGTTGTGTATGTTAACATTAGCTCTACATGAAATAATCAGAGTATATTCCAATCGCTCATGTTTTTCACACTACAATATGGCTAAATACAGTTAGCTAGTTGCTAGTTAGCTATTTAGCTTTGTTGAAATCGTCACATGGTTCACATTGTGAAACAGTTGGACTTAGCTTACGTTTAGGCATCAAAACTATTTGGTTAGATTTAAGCTAGTTTTGGTTAAGTTAAGGAAAAGTCTGTGGTTTGGGTTAGAATAAGTACGGTTAGCTACATGACGAAACTTATGTACATTATGTAGTGTAACTACAGCAGCTTCCTGGGTGGACGTCCTGTGTTTGTTTGACCCATCTATCCACCCCTCCTTGTATGGACTTTCTTGCTCTTTACACTACATCACCTGACTTTGCCCCCATCATAATTATTACCGCCACTACAAGTCATCGCCTAACAGCAACAAATGTAAATATGGGTCATGCTAACCTGCGTGCACAGAGGACCTAGACAGCGTCAGGGTTGCAAAGAACTAGAGTAAGCACCAGTGGTGGTTTGTCAAATTTCAGCAGACATCTTGACGCTCTCCAATGAAACTGTGTTTGTTGTCCATTGTCCTGCTGTGACTCACTGCCGTCCTCAGCTAAGAGCAAACTTTTCAGAGCCACCTTTCAAGCGTGCAGGAGGTGAGTGAGTGGGTTTTTGCTGGATTCCAGTAATTAAGGGAACGGCTCTAATGTCATCATGCATCGCTGCTTTATCACAGATCTTTTGCATCTTGTCAATGATTGTGTAAACACAGCGGTGGGTTGGTGGTGCACCAGCAGCGATATCATACTGGAAATACAGTTTTTATAATCCAGGTGAAGAAAGGTACGACTGTCCTGCTTACAGGAACGAGGGGCCAGCTGAGAAACGCTGCAACACTAATTGAGGCACTTGATTTAGGCTGATGATCAACACATCCATGTGGGGATTTAATGGATTTGCTTATAATCAAGTGAGGTTATGATTCAACACAAAGAGCCTCTCAGCTGGAAAGCCTTCAACTATGCTTATGTAATATGAGTGCTGTTGATACAAAAACCCTCTCTGTGACTAATGATATCTGAGCCTTGGGCTTAATCCAGTATGACTAGTCCTGCATGTAGAGCCTGGAGCATGATGAAGTGACTGCTCTCTCTCTCTCTCTCTCTCTCTCTCTCTCTCCCTCTCTCTCTCCCTCTCACACACACACACACACACACACACACACGCACGCACACACACACACACACACACACACAGGTCTGTCTGCTTATTATACTGAACTTAGCATGTAAATCCACTTTACCAATTATAAAACCTACTTTTAGACTTGTGACTGAATTTCCTTTGTCTTTCTTAATCCAAATATTTAACATAATTTCAACCACTCTCTCTTCCAATACTTCAACATCTTTCAGTTTTGTCCAATTCCTACATTAGCTGCCCAAAAGTGATCTAATTAGAAATATGGCTGCAGATTTGACACATCACAGCCAGTTTATAACCAGTGTCTCATGTCTAGAATCAACGACGATCAAACATTACCTTCGGCTGCAACTAACCAATATTACATAAGGTCATTTCATTATCAGTTAATCTGACAGTTACTGTCTTGATTAAACTATGGTGGTCTGTAGAACATCAGAAAATATCAGAAAATGTCCATCACTTTTGATATCTGCAAAACATTTTTGTTTCGTTTTGGGTATTTTTTTGTCTGACTAACAAAGACATTAAAGTACAATAAAACATTCATGTTATATTACATATCTTATAATACATGTAAACCAAAGAAAAGCAGCAAATTCTGCCATATGAGAGGCAGGAAGTTGCTCACTTAAAAAATTACTAAAAACAGTTTGCCAGTTAGTTTTCTTCCCATCAACCATTCATGAATGAATCGGGTAATTGTTTCAGCTTTAGGCATCAATAATTCAATCATTGAAAGTCTTTTTACTGAAGGCATCTTCCCAGACAGCAGAAATGACTACCAGACTCCTCTAACAACCATAAATTTACCAATTCCTGGATGAAAAAAATCAAAGTTTTGGGCGAGATTTTGCTCTTGGTGCTGGTCTGGGTTCAGTTGTTTACACACTGTGATATTAAGGGCTATACAAAATAAACTGAACTTGAAATCCACACTGAAAGATGCTTGAAAAATGCTTATTTTACGAGGTGGATTTATGTAACTCATGATATACTATAAATCCTTTCCCCAGTCGGAGCTGCAAAAACCACCAGCTGCACTTGAGCTGTAACTCAACCCATCTAATCGCAGACAAGACTTTATAAGGCAGTGTTATCCTCAAAGCGAAATGTTTGGACCTAAAAGAGCCTCGGAGAAATCTGTTTATCAGCGGAGTGCCGCACTGACACTGTTTACTGAAAACCACAGCAGCACCGAGCAGCTTGTGGAAAACAAATCCCCCTGAAGGTTAATAACGAACAATGTGTTTAACTGCAAAGGGAACCAGGATAGAAGATGATCTGAATATTTCCAGTCCCTTTGGCTTTTCTTATCTCTCTACACGCTCGATCTAATTGTCTTTCCTTTATTTCTCTGCCAGTTTTTCTTTCTCCGCCTCCCCTGTCTTCTCTCCCCCGGCGTGTCTGATCTCTTCTGAGGCGGGGCCGTGCCTCCGGTAAAGCCGGTTCGACCCGGCATTGTTGACAGAATCAGGATGTCTCCTCCCAGAGGGATGCAGGAGTGTCAGACTGGGACAGAGACTATGGAGGGCAGCAGGTCTTGCATTAACAACCCTGGACATGCACACACATACAGACACACATATTTGTCCCATATGCTCATCACTATTCATCACCAGTCATCTGCATGTCCTCATAAGCTGACAGGAGGTGGAGAGACACAGGAAGAGGGAGAGGAAGAAAAATGAGGTGAACAGAGAGAACAAGGGGGGATAAAAAAAAAATCCTTGTTTTAAAGTTACAGGGATTTTCATGGTTTCTTTCTTCTGTGACTTACATATTTCTGACTGAAGCAGCGTGTCAGGGTGGGACACAGCACAGTCAGAGGCTGCTCAGGGATGCAAAAATGCATCCTAAATATTCTTCAGCTGTCACAAATATGGATTCTACGAAATGAATCATTCTAGGATGTAAGTGTGATGAGATTTTGAAATAGAAGGGAATCATTTTTTGCCATTTGTTAGCCACACTTCTAGCATAGCAATGAAGACAGCAACTGTGGTCTTTTGGTTGTCCACCACTTTGGTCCAGAGTGAAAGATCTCCACAACTTTTGGATGAATAAGGATTTAAGGTTCATACAGACGTTTGTGGAAGTGGAATTGGATATTTGAAGAAGCATTCAGCATCACAGACTCATACAGCAGCCAGTATGGTTCATCTCCAATCATTCTCTATGGGACAGGAACAATTCCCTTCTCAGTGCATTATGTTCTATATCAAATCCTACACACTTGCAGAGTGTTGGCACTCCAGAAAATCAACAATTTCAACCCTTTTGCTCCCTGGTTTGACACATACACATTCCAGCTACTCTATGTCTGTCTGTATGGTGCACCTGATGTGTGCTATGGGCGTTGTTAAATTATGCAGCACTACACGATGCGGTCAATGAAGAGTTTCACGGACAGCCGCTCTCAAGTGGTGCAGAGAGGAGCAGAGAGGTGCTCAAGGAACTGTTACATTTTCATCCCACTTGAGTTGGAGTTGGACGCTGCAGTTTGTGATGCTGTTGAGTGCTACTACAGCATTTTGAGAGATGTTTCTGGCATGTCATCTTGGACAAAATGTTAGCGAGGTGTACCTAATTAACTAGTAACCAAGTGTAAGTGTGTGTTCTGATGTGGGGCATTAGCAAACATGGTGGTTATGCATTTGTGGCCGAACCACTGTGGTTCTGACTGAGCAGCGTCCTATGAGGAGCTACAGGCGGCTATAGCTGTGGCGGAGTTCATTCATTCATAAACATCAATGGCGGCTCCTGAAAAAGTTAGCATAGATGCTGCTGTAGCATCAGATATATCAGAACCGGAGAGTCATTTTCCCATAAAGACGAGCAAAGAACGGCACTGAAGGCTGCTGTCAATGGAAAAGATGTTTCCGCTCTTCGTCCTGAGTGGCCTCGGCTCTCCTACTACATCACATGGTTCGATGAGCTGATTGGTTGATGGTAGCCTGTTAATAGACAGAGAATTCATCCAATCACTTGCTGAGTACTTTATTTTTGGAAAGAAGATTTTCCAAACTGTTTCTAAGTTTCTAACCTAAAGCGTATGAGATTGAAGTCACAGTAAATAAAGGCAAACTGAAACAGATGTTGCATGAAATAGAATCTTTTAAATAAAGCATTAAAATTGATCATTTTACAGCTGTGACCATGTAACCATATAATGGTAGCAAAGTGGAAGCTAGACTGCTGGTTATGTATTGATCCATCACAGTGTTCCCACATAAAAACTGAAGGTCCTCCCATGAAAACAGCAGTCAATCAATCCTCTGATCCTCAGTATCATCAGGAGACACGTTGTAGCGCTCCTCCATCGACAGAGAATTATGAGCTGGACTCGTTGACACTGTGCCAAAATGTTTTCCGTCAATACGAACTCTCTCTACAAAGAAATAAGCTTAAACAAGCTTCCCACACATCCTTGAAGATGGTGTATTATTTATTACCAATGCTCCAGAAAACTCTCCTTTAGAGGCCCTGTTGTGTAGCTCCTAGTTTTAGAAGACAATCGTTCACAGTCAAAAATATTGATCTAATTACTCTGATTCACTTTAATGGAGGGTGGGGGGGGGGTGGGGGGGGCAGCAAAAATAGAACCCAGCCTCTGCAAACCCAGAGGAAATGTAGCTCATGTTTATCTGAAATCCAATCACTGGCCGCGCTAACTCCGACTGAACAGAGAACTCTGTTCTTCTCCTTCCCTCAGAACTTTTAAGCATTTGAGCTAAAAAATAAGCAACTTCCAAGAACCACATGGTAAAGGCAGAAAATGGAAACAGCCCTTCTTGTTGGTTCAGCAGCACAATTTTGTGTGTTTGAGTTGAAACAGGGACAACTGTTGATTCGTTTCTGCGCAGATAAATGTGCTTTCTTAGAGAAAACGAGCCCAAGAAGAAATTACCGGCACATAATAAGTAGGTTGGTGATATAACGATACACACAACATAATGAAACACTGTCCTGAGATAACCCACCCCTCCCTCCCACTAATGCCCTTCTCTTTTCCTTCAGCGTGCCTTCGATCCGTTCCAATCCTCCCTCTGCTCTGCCCACTTTCATCCCTCTCTCATATGATTTCCTTTCATGTTGCAGCCTGCATCAGTTGGTGTGCACAAGTGTGTCTGTGCGTGTCCACGAACATGTTCTGTACATATGAGCATGTGCATGCCAAACTGCGTTTAATATTTGATTTATAGATCCAGTCAGGACACATCTGCACAGCATTAGAGATTCATCATCCGACCAAACTCTGCAAACCTTGCAGAGTGAAGGAAGTCAAGCAAAGAAAATGGATAGTACATCCTTTCTGCCTGTTTAGGAATAGTTAAATATAGACCTCACACTGGTGGTTTTTCCTGGTGCGACTGGTCCCACGCAGGAGGAAAAATCTTTCACACATTGTCACTTTCTTCCTGACCTGTAGGCTCATCGCTGCCTGGGATGATGGAAGCTAATGAAGTGTCGTAGTGCTTCACTACTGGAGACACAGCCAAGAAGCTGTGGGAGTTATGGGGAGAAAAAAAAAACACAAAAAACAGGTGAACAAGAAGAAAAAGTAAAGAGTAACAGGAAACGTGGGAGGTAGAAAGTTCGACAGAGATAGAGGCTCTTCTTGGCCCCGCTGCTGCAGACGAGTGGAGGACAAGCATCATGTCCGCAGCCCTCGACTCCAAGCTGAGTCTCAAATCTGACATCTTTGCAGCGTTCTTGCATTGCATCCTAACAACTGATGTCAGTCAGCACAATGAGCAGGAGATGAGGACACTGATGCTCACCGCCAATCAAAATGTTTATTACAGGCATCAGGCAGGACGAGTCTGACATACAGCTTTTGAAGCACATTAATTAACTGTAAATCATTAAAACTATAACATAAAGCTGCATTACCTCTTGGCAGTAAATTCAAAACACCTCTGATGTATTACTGCTTTAAAATTTGTTGTAGCTAATCAGTATCCACACTCTCTTCTCTGTTTTGGTCTCAACTTTCGGGAAACAAATCCGGCTTTTTAGCTGCTAGCTTAGCCAGCTAGTCGTTAACTTTGTCAGTGTGCTGGTAGCATTAAGTAGGTTCATCAGAGCCTTTTTGGTGAAAACAGCTGCTGCTACTGCTGCTGAAAATGAGGTTAATAGGAGTGCTGACACTGACCAAATAAATGTTCTGTAAAATAAAAACAATAAGATAAATGAAGCTGAAGTGCAGCGATGATGTGATAGTTCTTTAAAGAGCGACCTTTTTCACATACATGAAGTCATGTGATACAGTGTTAATATGGAAAAATAGATTAGTTGTGAATCTTTGGATCTTTAGCAGCATAGCTACCAACATCTCTTTTCAGTGTGTCTGACTCATGCTGATTCAGGATATAAGCTTTGTCAAAAACTGATTTAAAAAGTTGAGATACTGTATTTGCCGCATTGTGGACGTGAGCCTCAAGGCCAAACAAAAGTTTGAAAAGCAAGAAAGAACTTGGTCAACAAGCAAAAAATGTGTACTAAAATATGAAACAGTCTTGGTTGAAAGGATGCAGAAAATAAATTCACTGCAGGAGTTCAACAGTGTTTAGAGAAAGTGTATCTGTGAGAGAAGGAGAGAGACATATGTTGGATCATTAAACCTGTATTTGAAAGGACCATGACAAGCAAATTTCATTGAACTACAGGCAGAAGTTGTTGAAATATCTTGCTCTGGACCAAAGTGTTGGACTGACAGATGGACTTCCTGTTTCTTGTGTGTCAAAAGTCGTCAGTTTCATTCATATAAAGGTAGACAAATTTCACAAATCACAAATACGACCTCTCTCCTCAGACTGTTGATACGGATTAGTAAGAAACCCCAAAAAACAAACGACAAAAAAAATTTTAACAGGGGAAAAATTGTAAGAAATCTCAGGAAGTGCAACCCAGGAGGAATCAACCCAGGTGTCAACCTTTGGGAAATGGGTGTGTAGCCTTCAGCCAATAGCGGCAAGCTGGGTGTGAGGGCGGGCAACCATCCAAGAGGACAATGCTGGGTTTACATAGCTCAATCCTACTCATTCCACCTTTAACGTAAATGTGAATGTCATTATTTCACGTCTGACTATCTTGTGTAACTGTTGTATAAGAGCTTGAGAGGAGGAGTTTGGGTTCTGGTTTCAGTTAATGGTTGGGGTTAATCTCTGGTTAGAACTACACAGATGTGACTAATTGCTCCTCAGTAGTTGTGCTGTTGGCAGAGAACCGGAGGCTGACTGTGTGTGGCGCTCAGGCTGGTTCAGTGGATATTTTCAGGTGTTTTCAGGAGTACATTTCAGGTCAGTCATTACACAGAGATGAGGCTCGGTTAAATGTTTCAAGGTCCAGTAACCCTCTGCCAGTCAAACAAAAAGTCGCTCTGAGCACTGAGCTGGACTGCTGTTTGGAAAGATACCATCATTACAGTGAAATGAAAAACATGGTTTCCACTTGATTTACCTTCCCAAATGATAACATACATCACACTATCAGTAATTATCTCAATAAAAATAACTCAGGGGCAGATAGCTCATGGTAAAATTAGCATTAACCCAAAATACAGCTGAGACTGATGGGAACGTCATAACGTATTTACAGTTCATACTGAGTGGATTATGAGTATCTTTCATGACGATCCATCCAGTAGTTTTGTCGAGATATGTCACTCACACTCACAAATGTAAACCTTGTGGTGACGTCAGAGGAAAATTCTGGAGATCACCTAAGTCAGTACGATTTATCCTCTAGGGAGTAAAAGGTTCTGGACAAATTATCATGCCATCGATAGTTGTTTGTCATAGTGTGGACCAAAGTGGTGGACTGACCGACGTCAGCAAAGCCTTCATGTGGACAATCTTGCCCACGAAGCTAATCTACTGTGCAATGCACAAGACTTGTTAACATCCCTTGAGAACCCTGCAGCCAAGGTCAGTCTGTTTGTCAACACAAGGAAGACCGAGTGCATGACCATCGATGAAGATGGAAGCCACCTGCCAATATGTTCCAACAATGGCACACAACTCAAAGAGGTCGATGACTTCAGGTACCTTGGGTCCTATGTTGCTGACAGTAAAAAGTACTTCCTGACATGAAAAGGACGAGCCTGTAGTGCCTGTAACGAGCTTCACAGCATCTGGCAATCAAGTATCTCAAAGTCAGCAAAGCTGGCCGTCCTCGGAGCTTGTGTAGGGAACATTCTTCTCTATAGAGCTGAAACCTGGACCATGAAGAAAGAGCCTTGAGATACGTGGTTGCTGAACATCTCATGGCATGAGCACATGGAGACATCCCAGCCATCCATGCCACTGTTGCTCACTTGCTGCCACTGCTATCGTGCTGAACACAAGGTCATATTGGATGTTGTATTTGGGAGACTTGTTTGCACTAATAGAGGATGCAGACCACTCAACTACACTGACGTTATTTGAAGAGATGCACAACCTGAAATTGAGGAGCTACCAAAGTTAATGAGCAACAAAGACTCCTGCAACCTTGTGTTGCATACATGTGCAGACCTTGTGTTACTGCTAAATCAGCAAAGACTGTAAATTCTAATGCAAGAAAGATGAAAAAAACAACAATTGCTGACGAGGTGTTTGTCAATCTGACTGAATATCAGCGGTTAGTGCTTTGGCGTCTGGCTTTAGTTCCATTTGATTACTGAGAGAGTGATTAAAGCAAGCAGCTTACAGTCCAATCAATCATTGATCAATTCACTTCAGACGTGGGAGGCTTGTGGGTGGCCATGCTGGAAAGCAGCAGCACTGGTATGTAACAATGAAAATATCAATCCCACTTCTTTTCCCCGCTTGTTATTATGACAAATTGCTGTACTTATGGGATTGAAATACATCAACACATTTCACAAAACATCTTCGTTCCTCTGCTGCACTTCCTTATTCCTCACGTCAATCACACCCCTCTGTGTTCCTTTTTCCCCAACCGATCACCACCATCATCATCATCACCATCACCATCATCTTTCCCCTGTTTCTTCCCTCCATCCCCCCCCCCGTCTGCACACAGCCTTTCTAAGCTAAAATCAATATGATATGGAGTGTGACCACTTTCCTCTCAGCTGCTGTCAATCCAAGTGATTGTCACACACAGAGAAATGAAGACAGCCTCTATTATGTTTGATTTAGCCTCACAATGCCTGCAGAGGATTTCTTCTCGCTCATTCAGGCAGGCAGCGTGTCTGCATACTTATCCTGAGTAAAAACATGACATTTATGATGTTTTTAATACCTGCAAAAAAAATGAAAAAGAATTCAAAACAGATAAGCTGTACAGGATTTATTAGGTGCTGTGTGCCGTATAAATTCACACAATCCTACTTTATATTCTATGTTGTTTAAAGGCACAATATGTTACAAATGGAAACAAGACCAAGCGTAAATACACCAATGTAATGATGAATATTATAATAAGAAGAGGGAGCATGCTGTGGATGATGGGGCTGGTTTGATATTCAGTGTTGGAGAATAATGTTAATACAATTTCCATACTTATAGTTCTGTGTAGAGCACCTCGATCACTCGGTTAGTGGAAAACCAGCTGCACAATGAAGACACATGTTGCGAATACATCACAGTTTAGTCATTAGACATCAGTCGTTTGATCCATTGTTATCATAAAAATACTGATTAGTGCAGCTTTAAGTGAACTACAGCCCAGAATCCAGCTTCAAGTGTGTTATGGCTGCAGTCTATTATTGCATCCTCTGTATTTGCATTTTAGCTGCCATATGTTCCACTGGGTAGACTTGTGAGTTTACCCAGTTCTGAAATGAACTACGATTTTTCAACAGGCAGCTTTTCGATTACCTAACAAAAATAAACAACATCGCACAGCAACCTGCCGCGCGTCCCCTGCTTGATTTGATTTGGTTTCGACAAAAGCCGAGGCGCATTTCTGAGGCTCAGATGTAATTGTAGACATCTAAGTGTCGCATAATGATGGTGATTACATGAGAGGCACAAACTGGAGCTTTATGTGCCCTGCGTCTCTGCTGGTGTTGTGTGATGTCTCGCCATAATTTTGATCCTCCGCGTTTGCTGTTGTGCAAACATCTTTTCATGTCCTCTTTCTGAGAGCAGTGATAGTTTTAAGTCTGCCTGCTATTTTCGCCTAAAACTGAAGAAGTCAAACACATTTAATACAAACTCCTGGATGTATAATCAAGTTTTCATGCAATCATCACCATGATGACAAGCTAACAAAACACAGAGTAGATGTTTGGCCTTCCAGATGAGCTGACAGGGTCTTCACAAATGGGTTTCTGATTGCAGGAGACAAGTTTCTACATGATTATGAGGATCGTGCTCAAACTGAACCTTGTGCCTGTGATGCTGCTGTTTACTGACACGTTGTGCCGTCTTCAGTGTTTCAGTTTTTTGTTGTTAAGGCTCTTATCTTCCCACATGAGGAAAACAATCCAGTGTTCTACAATAGCCATGTTTCCATCTACTGTCAAGCAAATAAGCGAAAATTTGAAATGTGACAAAAAAAAAGAGAAAATGTGAATTAGGTGCGTTTCCATTAAATGGTTTAAAGTGAATAAATCGGGCTGCACAAAGTGTGGTTTTGTCAGAAGGTGGCGGTATAAGCTACATAAGTTTTTTTAATTTTGACATTTCCATCAAGCCTTTCAAATGCGATATTTTAAAATGCGCACAGCTACTGATCATCAAATGCCAGTTTTTTTACATAACATACATACTTTTGAACGGCACACATGCATTTCGATTTTTTGGACACTGACTTTCACTAGTTTGCATCACATTATAGATCCAAACATGGCAGAATCATGACACTGACTGATGCCCTGCCTAAATATAAGGGCATGGATATGATATGATTTTAAAGCAGAATCTGGTCTATTCTTCATTTTTCTTATTGTCAACCAATCCTACGAAAAGATCAAAACCAGCCATGAATTGATCCTACTGCATATTCCCATGCAGTTATTACATTTTTGGGAAATACACTTACCTGCTTTCTTGCTGAAAGCTACATAAGAAGATGGATGCAACTCAAAACATCTGTCCGTTTCATGTAAAGCAACAGATGGTTATCTTTGCTTTGAATAGACTAGAACGAGGAGGCTGAGCTGTTTTAGTTTCTAGAAAATAAAACTTTTGTGACTTTTAAAGATTTACATCTGCAGGAGGAAACACTGGGCTTGGAGCTCAGTAAAATAAAGATGTAGAAGGGAAGTCAAAAGGTTTAAGATTAAGATTAAGACTTCCTTTATTAATCACAACACAACATGCATATGCCATGCTTCAGTGAAATTCTTTCTTCCGCATTTAACCCATCCTGGAAGTCCTTCCTCCGCGGCAGATCAGGAGCGGTGGGCTGCCAGCTGACAGCGGCGCCCGGGGACCCAGTTCCTGTTCGTCACCATTGGTCAGGTGGTGATCTTCTTGCATGTTTTTAGTGGGGTTTTTTATGGAGGATACCCCAGGTGAACACAGGGAGAACATGCAAACTCCACACAGAAAGACCCTTTTTCCTCGGCAGCAGGCACTGAAGGCATGGTGGAGGACACGCCCCCAGCGCCCACAGCGGGAATCGAACCCAGACCTTCTAGCTGTGAAGCGACAGTGTTACCACCGTGCCACCATAATTCATTGTCAGTCAGACGATCGACAGGAAGCAGAGAACAGTGTACGACAGCTCTGATACAGCGAGAAATACTTGAAATGAAATGAGAATGAAAACGGGTTTCTTGAATCGAAACACAAAATTTACCTTTCAGAGATCATAAGACAAAAAATATATGGTTACTGTCTGTGCATTTTGCCAGCAGCAGGCCTCAGGTATGGGTACAGTCATGCAGGTAAATCAAAGTCATGATCCCAGATGAATCACTACATATTTATGTGCTGATGAGCTCCTCTGTCTCCCTGTTTGTCTCTGTGTCTGTCCTCTGTTTTTCAGCCGGCTTTCCACATCACATTGACCCGTCCTGCTGTGTGTGTTATGAGTGGATCATAAAAACTGGTGAGTGTTTTCATTGCCATCCCACCCTCCTCTTTATTCCCTTCATTTTACAGGCCGCGGGGTCTGATTCAGCATTGCGCTGCGTCTTGCCAAAACCAGTGAAGGTCAAGTTTCCCAATAAAATCCAAACAATGCATGAGGCTGTTGATGGCAAAGAGGGGCTGAAAATAAAGGCAGTGGTCCCACATAGAGTTCACAGCCAGAAAGTTCTGGGCAACTTATTTGATCTTTGATGTTTTTCAGGCTTTAGTTCAGCTTGTCTGGCCAGGTTATGGTGACAGTTTAGACAGTGCAATAGAAATATACTCACTTCTGCTTTATTTGTGACATTTTGACCTAAAACGGGTCTTTCACAGGCAAATACCCACATTCTTTGATTATATGAATCTAGCAGCTCTCTCGCTGTTTTGTGGACGTACACAGAACTGTTCAGCATATGATTACATTTTACTCAACATGCTGAGATCTTAGGACGCGGCTGCTTCGCTAGATAATGACATAGTGACGTAACGGAATTCTCAAAAGACGTTTTGGTTGAAATTAGTTTTTATAGACGCTGAGATTACCTGTAATCATTGTTTCAACAGCAATATCTCAACGTGTAGTTACGACCTGATTCACACTGAAATATGCAGCCTGTCCTCGCCACAAAAACAGCTGTATAGTCAACTATGCAAGTAAAATATTATAGAGGAGGAGGTTAGAGGCCGTAGTATTAAGAGCAAGAAAGTCTGCGTTTGGAGGAAGGTGGGTCAAACGAGCACAGGACTCACCCAGGAGACCTCAGTTCGTATCGAGTATGAAACCAAAACTCAATGCTGACCTACTTTAAGTTGCTTCAGTGAAGTACATTTCCATAACACACTTATTTTAACCCAAACCATTTTGTGGCCTATAGTGGCTTTGGTGACTAAACTTAAGCGAACTGCGAGCATTTCACAACATAAACCACATGAGGACGAAGGTCAGGTGTGACCAAAGTCTACCTTCATCACTGTCCAGCAGTCATTATGTTGTTTTGGGAGCCATTGGCAGTTGACCTGTTCAGTCACCTAGCTCGGAGGATGTGTTGAAAATACAGTCATTTAATGCTGTTGGAAAAACTGTCAAAATCTAACCTAGACCTCTACAAAATGTTAACTTTTTAACCAAATTTTGATTAGTTTTAATCCAGACACAGAGATGTCTTTTGACCTCCAGATCCCTAGATCTCAATATCTAACACACTTTCCTCATAAAATAGACGTTGACATGTAGAAAACCGAGCTGAATAAACAAAGTCAAGAGTCTTTTCTCTGTTGCCAGAAGCAAGCTCACAGGGTAAAGGGTCATGAAAACTGTATCCAGTAAACAAGCTACCTGTTAGTCCATGTGGCTGCTGTTTACAAGTCCTGGCTGGCTTGTAATTGAAGAGTGTGAAATTAAACGGAGCACGTACAAAATTCAATAAACTAAACTTTTCCACTCCAGTTTGTACCGAAGAAAAGCCTTTTTTTTCTCCACTTTGCCCTTTTGTTAAGATTTCTTTCCATCTCCCAGCTTGCCTGTAAATTCTCTTGAACTGCTCTGCAACTAATCTTTGTCAGTCTCCGATTTCTCAGTCCCTCTGTCCTCACAAACACCCTCCGCCCCCTCCACCCGAGTAGCTGTAGCTGTAATGACGGTTGATGGAATTAGAGTAAAAATATTGATCTGCGGCCGGCTGAAACATTGAGCAGCTCTCTGGCTCGGCTGCCAACTTTCCTCGGGTTTCAAGGCCTGTTTTTGTTCCTGGAGAGCGTTAGAGGAGGCGAAAGACCACCTGGAATGAAATTATGATAACATGATTGCAAAACATGGAAATGTGGATGATTGAGTGTTGGTTAGAATATCTCAAAAATGATTTCAAATATGGTGGAAAGTCGAGCCAAGGAACAAGTGATTAGTTTTTGGTTCTTTGTATGTTTTTGAGCTTGTCAGTCAGTCTGATTTACTCAGGTTTGTGAGATCTCTGTCAGCCTACTTCTCTGGTTTGGTTTGATACAGTTCAAGTTAAGAAACCTGATTTTTCTGTCAGCCATAGCGGACATTTTCCCATCGTGCTGCACTACAGAATGTGTCATCTCCTTCCTCTGCGTCTGCCCTTTGTTGACGTCCAAATTTAATCAATGCTCGTATGTCAAGTGCAAATTATCCTGTCACTGTTCGCATAGCCACAAGGGTCTGCCTATGTTTGCGAGGCCAATGATTGGAGTGTATCCAGTCCTTTTTCTTAGTGTCAACAAAACCAACAATGTGTGTGTCTCTTGCTCAATACTCTCCACTTTCCTCAGCATGTCTTTGCCACTGACCCCCAAGCCCATTTGTTACTAGAGAGCCAAATCTGTAAAAATGGGTCACAAATAAATTGTTTCTTCTTTTAAAAAAAAGGCTACTGTATATAATTTTTAGATCTTAGATTGGATGAGTTTCAACTTCTGATTCAAGTACTGAGACAACAAAATGCTGTTTAGCATCTATCTAGAGGTGCAAGTGCAGAGTAATGTACATATAGAGAGAGAGGATTTGGTGAGCTAGCACGTATTTACAACAGGACAGTTTATGTGGGATTGACTGAAAATAAACTACCATGTTCATCATAATGAAGGAGCATGTTACCCAGAGTGGCTCACTGATGAGTTTGTAATAGTTTCCTGACAACAATGAGCTCTATGGCAGAGAGGACGGCGCTTTATCGGGCTACACAGGCAATACTTGTAAGCAGGATTAGTTCATTGTCCGTTTTTGGTCTTTTCAAGGAATTTGCTGACAATAAGAAAAATGTAGAATCTCAGCAGACTTATTCTTATTTCCTTATCCTGTATTTCTCAGGTGGATTTTAACGTTTTGTCAGTCTCCAGAATATACTTTGTGTTATTCCCCCCAGGTCAATTTAGCGCTGACGATGCAGAACCTTACGTCAACAAGACTTTCATAAATGAGTTACCTGTCAGTCCATGAGAGGTAATGTTTACCTGTTTGCAATAAGTCAAAAAAAAAAAAAAAATGGCCCAAAATGGACAAAAGCTGAAAGTCTATAAATGATCATTAATCTCCCTCAAAACAACAGACCACAACCACAGTCCCTGTCAGTCCCTGCTGTGCCGTTATGATGAGAAAAACATGTCGAGGTCTAAATTATGTTCCTATGCTTTGTTTCATTTGTGTGTGTGTGTGTGTGTGTGTGTGTGTGTGTGTGTGCGCGCGCGCATGTGTGTGCATGTGTGTGTGATCCATTGGAACAGGCTGGCTCAAGAAGAGAGGAGGATGATTGAGTCATGAATGCGGAGTGTTTACAGCTTTTCAGCACAGCTATGCTTATTGTTGTTTTATTGTACCTATAAAACCCTTTTTATCATTTTATAAGGCCTATAAAAAAGAACACACACACACACAGAGATACAGTTTTTTCCTGTGCATTTTTAAGGTGAATAATCTCTTCATCTCAGCCCAAAATTGCAACCCTTTTAAGGATAATGATTATTCCCTCCATAGCTGCTCCAGCTGTTTGTTTCCAGCACAGCTCTGGGCCGTTTGGTTGGACCCAAACTGAGAACTTCTTCAGAGTTGTATTCAGCTGACTGGATGTTCACTTTCCCCCTTTGTCAAACTGAGATGATCGAGTTAATTGAGGGACGCAGAGGGAGCTTCGACTGCTGTTGCACTGGAGGTATCTAATCTTCTAGCCATCTATGAGATGATGTGTCTGGAGACAACAAAGCCACTTTCCCCCTCCGACCGAACAAATCTAATTGTGCTGTTATCCTGCTGCTGCTTCCTGTCTTTTTATCTCCGTTTACAGTGTCAGAGATGAAGGCTGCAGTTTCCAAGTTGTGCGTCAGAAATTATGTTGTGAGGGTTTTGTTTGTTTGGTTTTTTACAGCCTGAATCTTGTTGTCATAGTTTGTAGCGCTTACGATGGTGCTTGTCGCCCCACATACACATACAGTCAGCTCATTGTGTGCGCTACAGTTTCTTGTTGCTGTTAAATGTTTATTGCTATGAATAAAGTCAACGGTAACACTCTCCAATCCAGGAACATTTTCTTAAACAGACATCACAGTGAAAAGGTCAGGAGTGCTTAGCTGATAGTACAAACCACATGGCTTTGATATCAGAAACACACTTCTTCCATCTCAGTTATTGTGAGGGTTTGGCCCCTAAAACACTGGGTTCACATAAGGGAAAGATGGCTTTGGTTCAATATTTAGACATCTAATTGTTGGGTTTCATACTTTAAGTCAACCTTGAACTCTTCAAAATGTAACCATGACCGCAGTCTTTCCATAACATTTATCAAGCATTAATCATAAATCATATTCCAGAAACAATGTTTTCAATGATTTGCAGATGTGTTCAGTATGAACATTTCACGTTATGTTTGTAAAACTTTTTGGAAGAAGCTGTCAATAATGACCGACATTGTCACATTATTAAGTTCTACATTCACTCTCCCCGAGATCCGACCTCACTCCATCCTGGTATCCATGACAACCAGAGGAAGTCAACAGACATGATCCTTCACCAGCTTCCCACCAGGCGGTGATGAGTAAACGTAGAGTACATTAAAAAGGATTAGCAAATTACCACATTCTGTTTTATTTCTGTTTCACACAGTGTCTCAACTTTTTGTGGAAACTGTGATTTATGTCTGCAAATGATTCTTGTCGCTGTCGTCCATCTGAAGGAACAGATAAAACCAAAACCCTTCTTTGACAGTTATTGAAAAATGGAGCGAGATTAGACGACATAATCATACATAACATTTTCAGAAAGCTCATTATTCACCTGTCCACGCTTCTCCGCAAACCCTGCGCTTCCAAATGTGTCTCCCTTCTAGCGCGGTTTCAAAAACACTTGTTTGTTGGCTGAAAACAATGGAGCCGAGGACCACACATCCAAACTTGTTGACAAGACCAAACTGTTGAAAGAAAGAGAGCAGAAAGAGTCTTTCGAGATGACAGCCATATGATACCGATCCATTCCCTCTGTGCATGTTTTGGCTGTTTTACGTGCCACTGAGCTGCACCAGAAGTTTCTCTCATTGCGTTAGCAGTAGCCTGTTGCAATCAGCGCAACGGCAGCTGTCTCTCATTGCCGCCCACCTCACCTCTCAGCTCCCAGATGGTGGTGATAGTGGTTCCCCCCACCAGTCTGATCAGAACCACCCAGCACACCCGAGAGCAACCTGATCTGCTGCTGCAGAACCAAGCAAGCAACAGAGCTCAGCACACAGGTCTGCAAACAAACAGAGACAGACATGGGGGGAAAGTCAAACAGAGAAAGCTTTATTGAATCTATTAACTTATTGGGTGTTATTGCACCTCGCAATGACGGAGAGAAATCAGAGTAACATTCCCTGAGGCACAAACAAGGCAGTAACCAATGAGGTCATCCTACAGATGAACTGTCAACAAAACAGACGCTGGTTAGTCTCGTGTTAACACATGTATGTCATAAATTCCTTTCCACAGCTATACCGGTTTGGCCCAAGGCTTTGCTCTTATCTTTTTTCGCTTCCGTATCACACTTCTTGGTCAGGCTGAGCTGCTTCCACCGGAGTTACTAGAGGTCATTACGCTCCTTTCTCTTCTGTAAAGATGGAAAAATCTTGGCAGGATTTCCTATGGGGAGACTCCTCTCGCTGCTATTTGACCATGAGTCATCAGACTGGAGAAAGGCAGCTTTAAATCACAGCTGACAGGGAGGTCATCAGCTTCACTGGAGCCTGTTGTTCCTCAAAGGCCTTCATCCTTTTTTAGCTGCATATCGTTTTCGGACTTTATGATGTCACCCCAGCATTTGCTTTCTGGCTGCTCTGGTTCAGTTTTTAAAGCCTGCCATTAGCCAACCAGGAAGTAGACACGGTAAACCAGTGATTCACCCCCACCTCCGCCACCCCATGTTCATTTATGTTCTGCTGCTCAGAGGAAAATGATACTTCCTGGAGTTGAAATGTGTGTGAGGGAGAAGAAAGATACCAATCAAACTGAGCATCAGCAGAGAGAGAGAGAGGGAATCGAGGAAAGCAAACGAGATGGATTTTCAGCTGAATGCAGCAGAGAAGTTTGGTTAAAAGACTGAGGACATGGAAGCCGCTGAGCTCATTCTGAATATATGAATATAAGGAGTAGTAAAAAGTGCATTTACCACATACTTTGAGGTCTCCCAGCTTCAGGCTACAAGACCACAACATGAGTGACAACATCAATACAGCAGTACTGCAAGAATACGCTTCTGCATGTTGCACATCGCATCTCTGAAACACTTATTTTTAGCTTGAAACACACTGTGGCTCTAAACCCAAGATGATTTAACAGTAACTTTACATACAACACGAAAAAAACAACAATTAATAGCCATTGAAAAATTACATTTCGCAGAAATCAACAGCAGTTTGCCAAGAAATGATATAGAAGTATTGTCTCCAGATAATCCACAGAACAGTGTTTAGTTATACTTTATTATCAAATGTGTCTTTGTGTCATATCCCACCCAGTCTCACATACAGTCCCTGACCCATATGCATTTTATCAGAGAGGCAGGATCCCTGGAGCAGTTTTGGGGTTCAGTGCCAGAGATGGTGGGCACCGTAGATGTGTTAGGAGCCACCCTGGGGATCGAGCTAGCGACCTTTCGGTTATCCGCTGGCCTCTCAGCCCCCCAGCCTCAGCTTAAGACCCAGCTCCTCAACACAATGAAGCTTTAAACTGCTCTTCATGATCTCATTTGATCTGACTATGTTTGAGCACAGACAGGAGTCTGGAGTCTCCACTTGATGACGCCTGAGCCTGCTCCGCTTGCTGATAAAGATCATGGCGTGCGGTTGAAAACTCAGCAAAACCTTGAAAGTTTGTGAAAGATACTGATGCCAAGGTCAGCATTTTATTTCTATGCCCGGCTGGGGACTATTTCTTCTCTAGACACTTCCAATGAAAACAGTTCCCACACTGTTCAAAACACACTGCTATTGATTTTTTTTAAAACACCATTTTTCAGCATGTTGAATATATACTCAGTTGCCAGATTATTAGGTGCACCAAGTTACAACAACAACCCTGCAATAGATCCTACCTTCAGGGAGGTTATAATGCTCAATTCTGTTGAATTTTAAAGGTGTTGGTTCAACTTTATAGTCATTTTCAAGGTTGTAGTTTGTGGTGCTGTTGGACTGTGTTGTGTTATACTGGGAAGTGTTTATAATAGAACCTCTCACCTCTCAGTGCTGCTGTGTTAGACCGCAATAGTTTTAGATGTACCTAATAAACTGTAAATCAAATGAAGGTGTTTTGAATATTTCACCTCCGTTGTATTGTGGCAGTGGCAGAAATCTCAAAGACAGAGGAGGTAAAACCAAACTATAAGCAGTGATAGATGCCACTAGAGGTACTGTAAGTGAGAACATATGTTGCGGTTTTGGTGAACTGAACCTTTAATGCCCCTTTATTTATGCACCTATAACTCCCTCTCTGCTCCCTTCACTGACTCAGAGGCTGCCACTGCTGGATTTCCATCTGTGTCTGCTCGTATCTCCAGCAAACGCGTCATGTTGATTGGATAATGATGACTGATTGTTGCTGTGTGGGAGTCTTGAGACGACTTTGGGTCAGAGTTTCTTCTCTTGTATATTGTGGAGCTCCAGTATACAGAATAATCCATCACTTTACTCTGGTCGGGCTTCCGATGCTGGAGTTGCGTGTTTGCCAAGGTCCAGCCACAAGTTATAGAAAGACAATAAATCTCATTGTGTTCTTAAACATTCTTTCCTCAGGGGTGGAAGGAGAAAGAAAGAAGGAGAACACTGGTTTTGTATTTTTTCCACATTAAATTTCCCATCCATCACTAAGCAGCAGAGAAATACTGTAAGTGAACATCTGTTTCAGGTTTGGCACCACGTGGAAACGGAGACAAGTTAGATACTGGAGGGTTTTAGACACACAAAGAGATGAAACAGATGATCCAATCTACTCTAAATGAGCATCATTATGTGCCCTGGAGAACAGGTTCTGGCGGACTGCAGGGGAGGCACATACAGATTAATTAAAAACATGCCAGCTAAAGCTGCTCATGTCTGCCTACAACCCTTACAAACAATTATACTCATCCTGCACATTTGCACAGCACATCCTCACCAGAAAAACGGACATGTAGGCCGTTTGTGCAAGCAGCTTATTACGGCCCATATTTACAATTATCTTTAGGCGGCAACTTCTTAGTGGCCACAGTAATTATGTTGGAAGGAAAGGAGGAAGTCATGTGATGTAGTTTAAAAAGTCCACTTACTTCACTTACCTACTTAATATCCTTAAGTTACATAATGTGCATAACAGTCACTTTGTTAACCCAAACCACGATCTTTGTCTAAATGTTTCACGGTGTTAACAAGGTGGCGATGAACTTCTAATACATGTATCGCTGGAACTCACCAAAGATCAGAGCTGTCGTTTTGGGACCAGTCATATAAGTCGGTCATTTATGTTATTTTGGGAGTAATTCGAAATCAATCTATTCAGTGCTTTGGGTATGAGGATTGTCAACTTTTAAGACAACATATTTTTAAAGCTACTATACTAATCCATATGAATCTATTTAATGAATATATATCAATACTGTATATTAACAATGGATCAAATGAGTATGTGTCATGTGAAAGGGGTCGCTCCTCACCTTACAATTCCTCTCAGCTCTGTGGAGCTTTTTAGCTGCGTTGTCTTGGTTTTACAGTCTGCAGCTTTAATGTTTTGATTTACTGCTTTCATCAGGCTCGTTTTCAGTGACAAAGAGCTGGTAAACCCACCTGTTCAGCACCAAACAGCAGATAGACAAGGTTTATGAATAACTGGTGAACGTGGTGGAGCATTTAGCCGCTAAAGAGCCAGATATTCCCCTCAGGAGTTGGTGGAGACCAAACGAGAGCTAAATGAAGAGTGAATATTGGATTATTTTCAGCAAGTGGGCAAAAAAATCAGCTAATGTAGGTTTGAAGAGCTCAGAAATCTGCACTTCCATACACTGTGTGACCATGACTGCCACAGAAACCACCTGGTCTGGACACAATTAACAATGTTTAGTTAGCAAAACTCGCTATTGCACCTGCTGAAGGGACTCAGGTCTTTTGCAGTGCACAGGACACTCCTGGACAGTCATCTCACTACTCAGCAGACATGGTGGGAGAAAGGAGGATGCTGGCTAAGCTCTCATCCCTGACGGAGAAATGTCCCACCACATGCGGCACCGGACAGCTGCTTCACCCACAGTGTGTGAAGGAGATACTGCAGGTCCTTCCTTCCTGCTGCTGTCAGACTTTATAATCATACCACACACACACACAAGGTGACAAATCCCACTCATATGCATATCAATATGCATATGATTCTTTCTTTTACACTATGCCCTTTGCTGCTGTAACACTGCAGATTTCTTTCTGTGAGATTAATAAAACATTAGTCTCATTTTATCTTCTCTTATTAATGTTGTCATACTGGTAAGCGTTTCATCTACCAGCACAGCCCGTTCTGCTGAGACGTTATTGTAGCTGGACAGCAGCAGCCTGTGGCGTAGGATCAGAGCTAGCCAGGAATCACACCCTGCTGCTGCCAATTCAAAATATAGAACATGGCTGCTGGGCGACAGTCTCCAGTGTCCTACGCAGACCTCCTTCCTGTGTCTTCTCTGCAGTACAAGGATGCAGCACTTCATTCCTGAGAAAGACATCAGCAAACATAATCCAAGATGTGAGTATTTGTCCTTCAAATTAAAGTTCGATCGAGAATGAAATCAGATGTGACACAGGTCACATTTGTGACGTTATTTTATTCACTGCCAACGCTGCAGGTAAGGACGTTTTCTTTCCTTGCGACTAGATGACACAAAGAAAAAAACAGCTGGCTTGTGCTTTTCTTTTCTCTCGTCTTGAACACTTGAGCACTTTTTACCAGTCTACTAAAAGAAGACAATAGACAAAGCACAGCTGGTGCCGAATGCCTCTGCCAGAGTGCTGACGAGGACAAAAGACAATGAACACATCGCACCTGTCTCAGCCACCTCACACTGGCTTCCTTTTTCTTATAGCATTTATTTGAACAGCCTGGAACTTGTTTTTTAAAAGGCCCTACAAAGCTCGCCAAACAACATATCAGATTGCCTAAAGGACCGTCGTCCTCCTCACAGTTTGAGATCAACAAACAAGAGTCTTCATTGTTTAAAGAAATTAGCAGAGAAGCTTTCCTGATCTGACTCGCGCAGTCAGTTCAGACGCAGCTTTCCTGCTGTTTAAAATTACGCTTTGATTACACACCTTTTGATTGACTGACTTTTTCTTCGCTTTTAAATCGTCTCTGTGTTTATTTTTGCTCCTTTCTATTGTCTGAAAGCTCCTCAGTTCCCGCCTCGTTTCTATTGTTTGCAGATTCCCGGCTGATTTATTGGGAAGCATGTTGAGTTGCATGAAATAAAAAAAGGATGAAAGATGTTATAAATTAAGCTGATTGAAAACATAGAATGGGGGTGCGTGCAGGGCTGAACACAGAGTACCGACTGGAAAGCCATTTGTCAGTCTCAGAAATCTTGGATTGAAATCGATCACTAACTCAGTCAACCTCTGCAGACACAGGATTATGATCCTTTTGTGCCAAGGAAAAGTGAAAATTTCAACTATTGCAACTAATTTCAAGTGTTAACTTGAGGAATGTGTTTCTTGACCTCTTTTAAAAGTCAAGAACAGCTTAGTGTCGACAGTCATTGGCTTCAGATGAAAAGTCCCATGAGTCTCTTTTTGCACCATCACCACTTTTGTGTTTATTGCATGTAGCCCAAATGCTGCAATTATCTTCTCTTCTTTTTTCTTTTCTTTTGTAAAATCTCACAGAGGACAGTCACACTGAGATGAGTCACAAAACATAATGTCTTCAAGATCCTTACTTTCCTGTGATCCAGCACACATAGTATACACTTCATGTTTTCTTCAGACGTTTTAAAGTTTCTCGGGCACGTGGGGCCACCTGCCATTGATCTTTTTAAAGACTACATCATTTCAGAAATGTAAGCTCGGCTTTTAATGCCTCAATGGCAGCAGCACCAATATGACAAAGACTGTTAATGTCATGTAAAAGTTTAGTACACAAACTGCTTCCTGTGATGTTTCTTAAACTCTAATTGTGCTGAAATCACAGACAACTTTCACCCAAATAACCTCGTAAAAGTCGTGCTTAAAGCTGAGTGAAGGTTCAACAGGGGGGCATAAACACAGCTCCAAATGTATGCTAATGTGGCTCCATGTCTGCTTGCATGTGAACTGCCCTTTTTTGCACATTAGCCATCACAATGTTACCGATGCTCGGTCGCACCAGCATTTAAAATGGCAAAATCAGTCTGGTTAAATGGTATTTCTACAATTAGTGGTTTCACTCACAGGCCTGAAGTTCAACTTTGGTGACGTTGCAAATTTGTGCCTTTGACCAAGAGCAAAGTGCTCCATTTCGTAAATCATTGACTTCTCTAAAAATGTGGAGTAGTCACTTATTTGCGAGATATACAGTATTTTTTTTCCCAATAAAAATGAATATGTAAAGTGGTAATTAACATAGGCAGAGCCAACTGGTGGCGAGTGAAATAGCATGATTGGTTCTGAAAGGCTGTCCACAAATGAGCTGCGATCTGATTGGACTAAAACTCAGCATGCTTGTCTCAGCAGGAGACGACTGGAGGAACAACCTGACTGCCCTCTTGCAGTTATAGTGGAAGACTTTCCTTCTCCTTAAAAAGGAATCAGGTAGAAGATTATTGTTCAGGAGACTCAGTTAGCTAGCTGAACTTGTAAGAAACAAGCTAGCTAACAAGCTTTATCGAATCTCTTTGGGATGACGTCTTCTAAAAGAGAAAAACAACTGCTCAATCTGTGTGCACAAACTGACGTGAAGAGAGGAAACGAGCCACTGAAATCCAAAAAAAAAAAACACCAGTACCTTTTAAAGTGAAGCGTTGAAGATGCCTCTGGGAAATCTGCACCTGAGAAGATGGAGTGAGATGATGATGAGGGGAAGCAGGCTGGTGAAACCTCAGCGGAGACCTGCTGCCTCTGGGATCACCGGACTGGACTCTGCTGCTCGCCCTGTCAATCAACACACTTCGCCTCAGGCTGAACACGCACACATACAACACGCAGTACACACACTCAGCCTGTTGAAATAGCTTAAATGAAACACCCAGCTGTGTCACGACATTGTTAGTTGTGGCTCATGTAAAAACTCCAAAAACCTAATTTCCAATGCGAGAAGCTGAAATCCATCTGGACATCAAAGACGCCGGCTGCCGAATCAGAGAGCAGAGGTGACTGTATGGAAATACACTCATATAAAATTCCTAATGCATTCAATTTAATTCATGTGACAGCACAGAGCCTTTGTTTCCAACAAGGTTTTGCTGTTTCTGCCCTTGTGTGGAAAAGCCATAAACATGAAACTGCGCCATAAAACTGGAAAAACATGGCCGTGGTGTCTGTGACAATGACCCACTGGTTTCACAGAGTGTGAGTAAATAATACTAAGAAAACCGTAAAATCGTACTCTCTTTAGTAATAATGCAAATGACTGAAATGTCACCCCTACATTAGAACTTTGCTGAACAGGAGCTCCTGCAGTTCACTCCATTTGTCAAGACGCGGAGGTTAAATGAGCAAATATTAATATTCTGTAGCTTGTGTTACTCAGCTGATACTGATTCTTTTCTGATAACACTCAAGCTTCAACCACCACACACCAGACTGAATAACGTGAACTGAAAACTGGTCTCCAGTGGTGACCTTCTGTCCGCTAAACCTCCAACCAGCACAACTATCAGCGCTGCTGTATTTTTTTCCCTCTTAGCCAATCACACTGTCTGCTTTGCTGAGGTTTTGAGGCAGAAATCATATCAGAAAAACTCTCTCAGAAGTCCTTCTGACCAAAGTATATCCAGCAGCAGCCTGTAACCCTGCAGATTATCCTGAGTAACTGTGGCTCTGTATTTAAGAAGAGTAAGGCAGCAAACAGGATCCATCATGATTCTGTGATTTCACATCCATTTATAACATTCAAGAGAAACTTTTCTCTTCTACCACCCAGGAAAAATTGCACGTAATCTGCCAAATAATCACCTTTATAGACTTTATAGATTCCTTGATAGACACCTGATACTTCAGAATACTGTTATTATGTTCTAAAAAAGTTTGCTTAAAAAAAATTAAAACTACTGTTTCCAGTGTTTGCAATGAACCTTTATATTGATCGGTTTTAGCATCCCTTTAGGAGAACTGTCTTCTCCTCCAAAGCTGTGAAATTCTTTATAGCACTTCTTATAGTATATATTTCGTGAGATCATATGCTGTATATGGCACTCATGAATGAACCTTATTTCTATGTCGTGCTGCCTTTAACTGTGTGAGTGGCTCCTCTACAACCAACCGGCTGGCGGCTGAGTGGCGTGAGGGCGATCAGAAGCAGAAGGGTGAGAAGTGACAGGCAGAAAAAGGTGACGAGGGTGACGAGGGTGTGTAACCGCAGGAGGAAACCCAGTCTGTTTACCCAAGCGATATTTTAATTTGAGCTGCGGGCTTCAACCTCGTTTTTTCTCTGGATCCATTCAGGCTTTTTTCACCTCCTGAAATTGGGCCTGGGATGTTAAGACAACATTGACTTTGGCACGAGGGCAGCAACTGGGGAAGTGACGGGACTCTTAAAGAAGTTTCCTCCCTCCGCCTCTCGCTGCCTGCGCTCTGATCAACGTCAAATCACACTCGACATTCACAACAAGCAGACACGCCGCCTCGTGTCCCCTGACGTCGCTCCGTGCCGCAGTGATGAGGTCACAGTCTCCTGCAGAGGTCAGATCTAATGCAGGAGTCAACGCCTGTGGAAATCAAACACATACCCGAAAGACTTCTGTTTGCACTGTTCACCGTCTAACTTCTAAGATAAAAGTGTCACGCTCAGCTTAAATGTAATGAATTTCCCAGCTGTGAAATTGAAAATTGAATACCTGCAGCGCAGTTAAGGGAATAAACTTTGAGGAGATGATGTCCCATCTACGGTATTAAATTTTTACATTAGGATTTCCTGTTTGTATTCATACGTTTCTTACATAAAGCACAGTGGTTGATACACAAATTCTCAATGGGTGGCAGCTGTAAGTTGTTGAATGTCTGCAAACCTCTATTCCATAAACACTGAATACTGCTACACACCCAGTCAATGTAATTATTGCATTAAGGCTCATTTAAAATATGATTAATGGGTCAGATTGATTATAATAGTAGTATATCACATTTTTTCCATTCAAGAGGTTGAATGGTACAAGATTTTGCCATATTTACGTACATGTAATCAGAAATGTTGACATAAAGTGAACAGTAAAGGATTGATGGTTAAATTTCACTCTGTGTGTGTGTGTGTGTGTGTGTGTGTGTGTGTGTGTGTGTGTGTGTGCATGTGTGTGTGTGCGTGTGTGTGTGTGTGTGTGTGTTGATTTTCCACGACAAACTGCAGGAAACACATCATGTCTGAGCCTGTTCTTTGTTGGCTCCCCTCACGACAGAAATACCAAAATCCATTCAGTCACATCAGCTTTGCGGCACTGGAGAGCTTCCACGCAGCAGATTTACTTATTTGAATTAAAGGAGTTACTGTCAGCGGTTCAGGGCCCGGGATTTTAACGACCGCTCGCAGCAGTGACGCAAAATTGTACAGATGCAACGGATGCAACTGGTAGATGAGGTCAGAGGTGATTCATACTTGAACCTCCGAGCCATAGATGGCAGTGACACACTGCTTTTCAGCCCCGGTAAGTCACCGACTGGGATGACATCAGTCAGTGAACGGCCAGAGAAAGATCAAAGAGGCCATTCAAAAGACCACAAAAGACCATCTCTGCAGAGGCAACGCCTTCTACTTATCATAGGACTGAAATTCCATTCTTAGATCATGTGGTCACACCTGAAGCGGTTCCATCTGCTGATGAAGACCACAACATGTGGCTGAAAACTCTGCAAAGTGGACTTTTGATCTTAGATTATTAACCAACTTAAAGCTCACTGACAAGCAAGCAAAGCCACGCAACTGAATCCTACAGTCCGTTTTGTATTTATAGTTCGGCAACCAGAGGCCAAGCTTGTCCGATATTTGGGGGAAAGAAATGCGAGATTTAACTTTGACAGGGGAAGGATAGGCAGAAAGAGGCTGACACGTCCCCTCGCTGCAACAAAGGAGATCCAGGGAGTGTTCTCACTTGGCAGGCAGATGATGGAAACTGACAAAGAAATTGATTTCCGTTATCTCAGGATGTCTGACGATCTGCTCCATCAACGTTTGTACGCGCATCAATCACTGCAGCACTGACACCAGCCAAGCAGATGTTCGGGATTGACTTCCATTCACTTTGATTTGGTTAGGTGATAGCTTGTTGACATTTTGTAGCTTGAATGTTGATGTTTTTCCTGAATAAGTGGCGACTTTGTGGTGAGGGTGGCACAAGAGTGAAAGTGAGGGGACAAGGATTCGTCCATCCGGTGGATACCATGAATATCAGTCTGGACAGTAGTTGTTGGGGGCTTGGGGGCAGAATTTTTTTTTTTTGGCACTGACACACTGTCATATTAGACTGTCTTCATGGCAAATGCTTGGGCATAGAATGGCCTATTTACAGCCCCAGCAGGAACAGAGCAACCATTTTGGTGTCATGTTTGTGTCCATCCTATGAAATTAGCATTCCTGCAAATATTTACTTTTTCCTCTAGTTTGGTCTCCACCAAGAAAAAATAGCACCTCTTTAGCTGCTAAATGTTCACCAGCTGTTTGCTAACTTTGTCTGCCTGCTGTTTGGTGTTGGGCAGGCGGCGTATAAAAAAAGATTTTCACTTCCTTGAGAGGTTCAGAGCCACAAATGTCACATTCATGGCCGTGTCTCGATCTTTTCCCTTGTGTTTCCTTACGTTTCACCCGTCCCTGTATCTCCTTTGTACCTGTTTGTCACTCCTGCATCCCTGCTGATGAGGCACACCTGCTGAGCCTGCTCACCTGTTGCCCATCAGCTCATCAGCCTGGCAATATTTCAACCCTCGTCCCAACTCCCACTCATCTCCACATCGTTGTTTCAACCACAGTTGTGGTTGCGCTCCGGGCCAAGTTTGCTACTCTTAGTGATTTTATGTTCGGCATGACTAACCTGTTTTCCTCTGTGTCTCAAGATCATCTCCCACCTGTTGGTCCTCCTGTCTGCCTACCAGCAACATCCTAACCTTCAAGCCAAGCTTCCCTGCATTCCCTCCATCATCCTCCCCTCCATTCTCTGCCACTTCTGTCATAAATTACTGCACCTTTCCTCTGTCTGCGTTCTGCCTTTGGCTCCATGCTGCAAACTGTAACAGCAAAACCAAAACAGTCATGTGAAAGTGGCTCAAAGGGTGGTAACTGTGGGTTAACATAAAAAAATTTAATTGGGTGGATCAAACAGATTTATTTAAAAAAACAAAATGAGGAAAATTGTCGTTAAACTTTGGAAACAAAGTGATGAGAAGTTAATTACGCAGAAACATTCATTTAATATTAACAGAGCGGGCATTTGCTGTGTTTGTGGGAGTTTTCTTTTTCTCTTTTTTTGTAACTTAGTTTTGATTTGTTCAGGCACAAAGGGTGATCAGGCCAAACTACAGAGGACAAACTGATGAGTTTCCATCCGTCTGTAGTGGTTCCTCCCTCGCTGAGAGTGGAGATTGAAGCTAAACCGTGTCCTGAACACAGACTAATCGTCGTCTCTCTGTTTACAGCACCCAAGGGTGAGCTATAATGAGGCTAATGGTGATATGACTAAACATCCTGCAGCCTTCATCCATCAGGAGAGCAGCAGGCCCAAGGCTTTTGAAGCCTGTCTGAGCAGCAGAAGAAGCAGAATCCCTCCTCCTGTCCTTTCAAATAACTTTCGGATGTCCTTGTTGAAGTGGAAATATGAAATGTCACAGAGTGTGATGTGCGAGCTTGGAAATGTCAGAGATACAGCGGTTTGTCGTCCGTGGATCTGCAAGAGGCTGGTGGGAGATTAAAGAAGAATCAAGAACAGGTTTGTTAGAAATAACCAAAACAAGACTGCAGAGGGTTTTTATGCGGTGCTGACATCTCTGGCTTTAAAAAGGCACTTTCTGGCCCGAAATCTATTTGGAATATAAACTCTCCAACATGTTTTGCTCTCCAGCCAAAAATGCAAATGCACAAGCAGTTTTGTTACTTCTGTGACCAGCATGGTAATGTTTTAGCCTTCATGTCTGTTGGATCACTGCTCTGATTCGCCATTCGAGTCCTCTTTATAGTGAAGTTTAACATGTTTTGTCATTAAGAGGCCACTAAGAACTGTGCTCATCAATGTTGCTGAACGCAGCTGCGGTAAATGTTGCTAATTTATGATTTATGCTAAGGTATCAACGTTACAGTGGACACATCAGTGGTGAAAAAAAGTGTTAAAATCCTTTAAATATGAAAATAACATCATTTCACCGGTAAATGCACTTAAAGTTAACTCCAAGAAGAAAATAAAACTGTGTTTAGGCTGAAGACAAATTACAGTAGATGGAGGTATTTTAATGCATTTAACTGAAGGGAATAAAGTAATTTAATGCCACAACAGAGGCACTTGTTTTTGGTTTACAGTAACAAATTACATAATTAGACATTCTGATTATGTGAATTAAGAAAGAGGATGGTACTGAAGACATCGTTCTGCTACTTGAAGGAATTTTTCAGGCATTTATCGAATCTTTCCTCCACAAAGAAACATCCTGCTGTTGTAAAAATTCGGTACGATTTATTTCCTGTGTGAACTGTCAAGGGCAGGCTAATGCTGCTGATATTGGTCTTTTATTAAATGATGGGTGTTACTGCCTGGCCTGCAGTAAAATACCTGCAGTGAAATGTCATTTTGTTCTGGAAATTGAAGGTTTCTCTGGCCTGGAAGGGGGTCACTATGCCTGGAAGAGTTTTTAGCCATAAAATAACTTCACCAGTCTCTGTGTGTTTGTGGGATTTTTACTTTTTTGTGTGTGATAACTGGCTTAAAATTGGTCACAGCCTCAGCTTTCAAAATCCCATATTTAAACCTTAATATTTGGAAGTTAGTTGCTGTCCTTGCCGTCTCCTGCTGTTCCACAGTCAGTGTCCCCGACTCAAGGCTAATGCATGCACCGTTTGGGGGGGGGGCGGACCGCTGAGGTATGGTGGCCTCCTCCAAGGTGAGTCCACCTGCGTGAGGAGGACGAAGAGCAAACTGTTGTGAGAGTGGACCTATCAGAGCGGTGATGAATATGGATGCTCTGAGGCTGCAGAAGCTGCTGTCCTGCTGCTATAAAACATCCTGTTACTGAGATTGAAGAATAAAACTGATGGACTGATGCAGTTTGTATGAAGGTCTGCTGGAAGCCTGCCTTAACACACCAGGTGGATTAGGTTATAAATATATCAAGATCACTGGCTTTTTGTTTAAGAGCACCTTAAAATATACTTTGCATTGAACCAAACTAGTGTCACCATGTTCCTGCCTAACAAAAGAGTAGTTTCTACCTAAAACCTGCAATGTTTACATCGGCTTTCAGTCCGTTTCATTGATCCTTTGTGAAATATTACCACTGATTGTCAACATGAGGAGGCCAAAAGGCAGCACACAGCTGTCCCCTCACCTTTTATTTAACAGGGATGTTCAGGTACCACCAGTTTGAGTTGGTTTGTACATTCTGTACAATCTAAACGAGCTGCCTAATGATTTCAAGTGTACGGTCTATATGCAGATAACTTGTGGATATTACTCTTACTTCTCATTGCTTCGTTTTTGTTTTGCAACTTTTTGGTAAATTTGGCTTTTGTAAAACCATTTCTAATAAAAATAATCTACGATATATCCTCTGTATCCCTGTTTTATTGTCAGACTTGATTTAAAAATGTAAGCGTGGCTTCTATAAACCCACTGAACCCTGGTTATCCACAGCGTACCGCTATAACAGTGTCAGGTATGTTTTTATCCCCGGGTTCAGGTGGTTGACATCGAGGTGTATATCTATATTACTATTATTGGATGAGGGGGGTTGTGGTATATTGCAGGATTTTTTCCCCCGTCCACCCAGTCAGAGCAGGTCATAATGGTTTCATGGCTAAGCCACAGAGGCCCGGCTGAGGTAGAGGAAGTCTGTCTGAGCTGAAGTCTTCATCAAATTGAAGTTTCCATTTTCCTTCCCTCTGAAATCCCGAAAGTAGTGCCACGTTGGATCCATTTCACACCTGGAAATAGTTTCCTCTGCGTGTGGGTTCACGACGGGCTTGCAGGCAGGCGGACAGGCGGGCGGAGGAGGCACGGGACATTTAAGCCTCCATCAAATAATAGCTTTGTAATTTCACAGCAAACGGCTGCATTGAGCCAATCTCAGCCGCTGCCTTTCTCTAATTTTATCTCCTCAGCTGCCTCCCTCTCTCACCTTGTCTTCCCGTCTGTTTCCCCCCGCAGACGTCGCCCCCTATCTCGCTCCGTTTGCCCGAGCCGTCTCTATCTCTGACAGCTACAGACTCTATTAGCTGTGATTGGTTACAGTTCACAGCCATGAAATGATCCTCGGAAAAAGAAAAGCACCAAACGTGAACAGCTCACATTAGGTGCAACGTGAAACCTGCTGTATCTGTAAACGTGGCATGTGACAGGTAAGTAATCTGACGGTGTCACTTCAAAGGCTTAAATAAACACCTGTGCTATCTCACGCCTGGCTGTCCGACGCCGTGCTGCTCTTTGTTCAGCCGGACTGAGGAGAAAAGGGGGGAAATCGCTCCATCGCGAGGAGTGGAATTTTCTCAAAGGTGTTGTTTATATAAAAGTAGACCCCCCCCCAGCGTGGTTTGTTTTAACTGTTGTCAGGCTGTTTAGGATTCGATGCTTTTTCAAAAGAAAGTCGACAGTGGAAATGTTCTTTCAGGTAGCGAAGCCTCAGAAATCTGCCCTCTGCAGCACACATGGAGCCAGACGCATGAAGCAGAATGCTCCTACACACCAGACCTCAGCAACAGTATATCATTATACTATACAAGCCTGTTTCCAGGCGCTCAGACCGGAAAGAGGCCTGTGTTAACACAGCGCAGGAGGGTGCGTTGGTGGGAGTGTGTAGCCTCAGATATAGATGAAACACGGAATATGATCCTGGAAGTTCACCTTTCCGACGTCAGATTGGGGTCATGTGTGGGTCAGTGTCAGTAACTTTATGAAACTGACAATCTGACACTCACACCCACTTCATGCTTTGATTGGCAGGGTTTTAACTTCTCTCTTTCACCCTATTTGTGGCGCTTTCCACGTGAGCAGCGGAGTGAAACACTATGAATGGCTTCCAGGAGTGACTGGGAGTAAGGCTTGTGCCATTATAACCGTATTTAAACGATATCACGTCTCCCACCTCTGTGATCTTTCCGCCTTCAAGTGTGACCACTGGGAACCAAACGCTTTTTCTGACGGTGTCGGACAGCATGTCTCATGAACTAAGCTCTCTTTCAGCAGAGGCTGACCCTTGGACTGATGTAAATCAAATTTGTCAGGTGGCAAAGGTGCAAATTAAGGTGAAGCTGGAAACATTTTTACTTTCAGGAAAAATTTGCTCTTATTTTCAAGATGTTCAACAGCACTTAATGAACATACAATGACAAACTGGAGGAAACAAACACACACAGGCTCATCTGCACACACACGGTCGCTGCATACGCCGTTAGCAGGCTAACAGCTACAGCTAACATCTGTACAGCTCACATTTGATTTTGCTTGTTTTATCCAAGAGCGACCACTTCACCCCTCCAATAGGAGCCACTAACGCAGTGACAAGGGTAAGATCCCTCACCAGCTTCCCACCAGAAAGCACAGCCAAGCTGGATGTATTGCAACTGGAAAATGCATTCTGGGTCAGATTGTTCAACATCAGAAACGTGCAGAGAAATGCATGAACGCTAGCAGTATTTCAACAAGTGTTTTCAGCTGGATTTTCCCTTTAAGTCCCCCTTCTGCTCTGAGAAATGTGAAAACATTATTACCATAATTAAACACTTCATAGAGATTAGGTCTTGAAGCGAAGAGATTCCACTTTCTTGCAGATTGGTGTGTGCGAGTGTGTGTGAGTTAATGTTAGTGAGCATGTAATTCACGGACTACTGAGGGTGCAGCACATGGGAGATTTACTCATGATTTAGCGCAAGCAGTCATCGTGTGGAGAAGTGGAAATGTTTTCCTAGGGCTCACGGCACTTAACAGCCACGGGTTACTTTCACAAACACACACTCTCCCTCTTGCACGCACGCACACACACATGCACAAACACACCTGACTTTCCCACCCGCTGGAGTGCAGGAATAATGAAGTGCAGATTGAAAAGCATTTGATGTAAGAACCTGGCAATTATATGCATTCACACACAGGCAAGCCTACTGTACTTTTACTATCACATGTACTGTAACTACACTGTATGCAGCATTTTTAGCCGTGGGATATCATAAACAGATCACGGCATGCCTGGACTAACCGCGACAGCACTAGCAGTGATGACAAATATACTGGAGAGAGAGAGATGCTTAACTTTTCCACTGTCAACATCTTTTAGTGCCTTCTTCTGTTCGTCCACCTCCCTCTGAAACTCAGCTCCTGGGCGCTTCCACCCTTAATCATCAGTGCTGCGCTGAAGGCCTTGCAGGCTTTTTGAATGGAAAATGCACAGTAACGCCAACATCAGGAGCTGCTATTGAGCCTGCTAACAGCAAATGTTTAGTGTTTTTGAATGTTAGGTTAAAATTTCAGTATATAAGAATAGGTAGAAGGCTAATCTCTAGAACTGGCTTGCAGCTACATTAAAATACTCAATATCAATGCTCAAATATTATAGTATTGACTGTGATTAGCTCACTTGTTACAAAAAAGCAAATTAAAACATGAAAAAGCACTTGTACTATTGATGTGGTGTGACTGCAAAGTTAACTATGGTGGCCATTATGGTAAAGCCATCTTCAAATGGCGCTTGTCTGTCTGTGCGTTGTGTGAATGCAGCATAAAACAGTCCGTGGCCGGAGACAGGTCACAGTTTGTGATGATGGCGTCCTCTGTACACTCTGCGACAAGCTCGGACTCGTCGAGCTGCCACAGCACAACTGAACGATGCTGCAACACTTTTTATCTCCAGGTGAGGAAACAAAATATTCACAGCACACATAATCGGGGTGAAATTCTTTTTAGAGGTTGTCATATTAACATTTAAGGTGTGCTGACTGATCCACAACTTCAGCTCATGCACTGAGCGACATGCAGGAAAACATTCCCCCTTGAAGGTTGCCTGTAGCTGCTGGTGGCCTTTGAGCTGCAGAGTGAGTTAAATTATTTTTTCTCCAGCTGATGTTAACTAGCAAGGATGAGAAAGGCACCGCTGTTTCTTTATTTGTAATGCATTTGGTAAACTTGGCCGCTTGTGCTGCATCCACAATGCCTGCAGGAAATGAAAGCTTGCTTAGCTCTGTTTTCAGAGCCCATTAGATGAGCTTGACCTCTGCCTGTACTGCTCTCACAGTGGATGTTTCAAATGCAAGTGCTCAAGTAAGTAATGAAATTATTGCAAACACAAACTGCTTGTGTTCTTTGCCTTGTACTGTTTAATGCTACGCTTATTAAAACCTACTACATCCATGGTATCGCCAAACACTGCTTAGCTCGAAGTTTGACTGTCGCTGAAACTATTCCTAAAGTCAGCACGACATTTGATCGTGTGGTCAGTTATAGTTCACCAATGTGTGTAAACCTGCTGCAGGTAACAGTGGTTACATAACCTTCGAAAGGAGACACAACTGTGCTCGGACTGAAAATAACAAGATGATATCAGTCCGTCTTTATGAATGTCAGCCATCGCTAGAAGGAGTTTCCTCTTTTTTTAAGGTCCTGCTTTTAAGACAGAAATAAAAGATAATTTGACATACACATTTCAAATGATCTCCAATGTGACTTAGAAAAGCAGCTTTCCTCTGCATGAGTTTACAGCTGCTAGTGTCCCACAATCCACTGTGGGCCGGTTCCGTGTTTAATGGTGCATTTAAGTGAAATTGCAAAGTCATCAAACATCACGCAACCACATCCTATTAACTGGGTATTTGCCTTCAGGCAGTCATCAGTCATTTGTAAATAAATAACATGAAGCAGACCAATGAAAAGCCATTAAAGGATATAAATAATGGAAGGCAGGCGACTTGTTCAGCTTGGACATGTTGTTGGCAATATTCTGTTACAGATAAATACAAGTTAGACTGTATTTACTATTTACATAACCTGGAACATTATTGTCTCCATCCTGTATTGACATAAAACTTGTACCTTTAATTTAGGATACTTCATCAAATTTCACTTCACCAGAGCAGCTAAACTCATTTTGATGTTGTTCTCCGGGAGGCTGCCACATCTTTTTTGGGAAGAAGGTGCAGATTCAGCCTTCCCTCCGCGTACTGTACATACTGAATCTACAGCTGAGCACATGTTTACACCTCTTGGTTGGCATTGTCAGAAGACGCTCTGAAAAATCCACCAACTGCAGGAGATGCAGCAGGTTGAGGGAAAGTAAGCTCACCCAAAGTGTAAATTTCCAGATGATGAGAAAGAATAACTCTTGGAATGCATTGGACATCGTAGACTGATCAGATTCAACCTTATAAAATTATATGAGGATGAAATTGCCTTCCTCAATCTGGATACCTATTTCCAAAAACCCTTTCTACACCACTGATTTGCCTGCTGGTGTGTAAAATTAACCAGAAAATGTTTTCCCATCATGAAATTTGTTTCTGTGTGTTATTTCTCAATCAAAATGTGCAATGAGCACAACCTCTTGGCGGCCAGAGGCGATTCCTGAATAATTTAGAATTTAAACAGCCTGATGCTGCTTCTATCACCTCATCACAGATTCAGTCACGGAAGCAGGTCACCAGCCCTCATCTATAATCCACAAAGAGGGCTTCCCCATCCATTAACACCCTCACTGCTGAACACATGCAGGACTTGAAAACCCACACAAATTACAGGGGGGTGTATATGTGTTTGTGTGGGAGGAGGTTGTTGTGGGGGTTGTGATTACATTAGGGTAAATTCAAACAGGATTTCTTTCCTGTTTTCAAGGCAGAGCGGCAGCCACTTTTCAAGTGGACTCTGTTGTAAGATCTTTTCCATTATCCTGATTAGCTTCAGCCAAATTCTCATCAGTTGCTTCAACATAAAGCTACTTCGTTCTTGCTTGACTGGGTGCATTTCAACACAACAAACCACTTCGTGCCCAGAAATCAACCACCAAAACTCTGAAAACATGATGCCCAGCCCAGAAGCACATTGCTTCCACCAAAGAAAAACATTTTTTATTATGACTTATGAATAATGACTTCCATATCCTGTAATTATGATCTCTGGAATCTGGCGTCAGGCAAGCCTAAGGAAGCTAATCTAAGAAGATAGAAAGATTTCATGATTATGAAATAGATCTCAAATTATATTCCTCCCACAATATGAGATTTATCTCATAATTATGTATGTGAGATTTAAAGATCATGTAATTATCAGATCTTAAGTCATAATTAGGAGATACAGAAATAATTAATACAAGAAAAGTTTGGAAATGTGTTTTTCTTGGGAAGCGACTTATAAACTACATTAACTTCCCTTGGCTTCACAGATGATTGATTAATAAGCAAACTGGCTGATCAAATGACCAATGACGAATGACAGAATTATAATTTAATCAGCAGACCAAAACAATCTGGCAGTCGGATCACTTTCCTTCGAAGACACCTGGCTGCATTCATGGAAAACAGCTTCATAGCAATGGCAGCAATTGGATTGGTGGATGAGATCAGCGCAGCAAAAGTATGAACAACTCTTAAATCGACATGTTTCTTTGATAAAAGTGAAATACGGTAAGTTAACTGCAGCCAGCAACTGCTACTGTAGCTTTCATGTCATTGGAGGGATGAACAGCGGCGTTGATAGGGTCTCTTGGGGCTCCAAGGGGCCCTCACCTCACCCCTGCATGCCACAAAAATTTGGTTTTTGCACACATAAATGCACGATTTCTGGGACGTTTGAGATGAATACTTTCAGGGACCAACAGAGGTCCCTGAAAGCCCAGGTCTATCAATAATCGTTGTTGTAAATAAGTGGCTGGGGCCCCCCTAGTGGCCGGGGGCTCCAAGCAACTGCCTGGTTTGCCTGTCCACAAGCCCCGTCCCTGGGGATGAGTTTGTCACTGGCTGCTGATTGGTCAGGTCAAAAACAAAACAAACAGCTCCTCCCAACAAGAAACTGACCAACGTGAACACAATGACTGCCGAGCGAAGAGTTGAAGAGAAATGTCAGGTCGGTCGGATTAGCAGGCTCAATGCGCACCCTCCAGGCCAGTCGCAATTACTGAGTGTATTCTGTGTCACTTTGCTGCATGTGATCAGGGAGAGTTTACTGCAGGTGAGCGATGCAGCCAACGCAAAGCTGCCTCCAGATCCCAGGCACTATTGAAGTCAATGGGAAACACTTCACAAGGTGTCTGTAGGAACATCCAGTATGTTTCCTGTGGAGTCAAGTCTTGGTAGGTGTGTCATGTTGCCAGTTGAAAAAATATAAAAGGATATAAGAAACTCTCAAATAGCACCAGGATGTGCGGCCTAAATAAAGACAAATAAAAACAAGGACACCAGGCAAACACAGGAGCCCTGGTGGTGTGTACGTGGTGTGTATGAAGGTTTGGGTGGAATATTGGTCTGGTTGAAGTGAATATTTCGAGATGAAGTAATGAAAGGCTGCCCTTGTTCAAACATGGAAGCTGTTCTGTTTTTAGCAGTGATGTTGTACTGGATGTGGTTGCTGCTATGTTGCACAGCTATAATAAGAATGGAGAAATTTGTCGAATATTTCTGTTTACATAATCACTGCCTTTCTCCCTCTTCTGATATCAAGTGCCAACACCATGATCTCTCTCTCACACAAATTCTCCCTCTGTCTCTCTCTCTCACACACACACACGCCAACACACACTCACAAAGGGAAGATGTTGTAGTCTTACAGCGCCCGAGTCGAGGATTTATAAATTCTGACCCTGTTGACTCATTGTGGTTCTGTGAAAACAAGGCTAGTCCTGCTGGAGCTTTTCATGAAAAGCCAGAGGATCACCAGAATCGTTCTGGGACCATGAATGTCTGTCCACAATTTCATGGTGATCCATCCTACAGTTTTCAAGATTTTTCACTTTAATTTAATGTTCTTTTTTTACTGCAGAAACTCCTCTAGCATGCCCAAAAAGACGCTGCCAAAAGCCTTACAGACAACATAGCAGCACAACACCTTTTTCAAATACTCCACATACAATTATCAAACACACCTGCATCATGCTAAGGTGTAACCCGACAGGTAACAGCTGCCCTTTGTGAAAAATCGCCAGCCTGATAATCATGAGTGACATACAAACCAGCTTCACAATGTGCTTTGCAGCAAAAAATAAAGATAGAATTCATAAACATTTGCTAATAATTGTTTTTATATGGTCATTTCAGCATCACAGCATTAGTTATATTAGAGTAATGTGGCCATGCCATTCCTAGTTTAGTTCAAAGTTTTATAATAATATATATGTATGTATAATGTAAATTAATGAGACTTAACCTGCTTCAAACCAAATCCCTCTGCAGACGTGATTGGGCTTTTCATTTTCAGCACACACACAACAAAAAACATGGAAATTAGAAAGAATTTTGAATTCAACAAATCTTAGAAATGGCATCAGCCTCGTTCCGGACCTATTTTAATCGCTTGGCAAATTTTAATGTCGGAAAAATTGGTCTGGAATCAGGTTTGTTGTCATGCCCAGTTGGAGAAGCAGTCAACCAATCCGAGGCTTGTAAACAGGATTAAGAATGAGGGTGTCATCTTCCTACATAGCGACATAATAAGAAATAGCAACAGAAACAAGGTGTAACTCAATCTGATGATTAGGGTAGGAAAATATACATGATTGGAATAGATTGGTTAGAAAATGGAGAGAGTGCAGGATTCATTCAGGGCATCTGCTTGAACATCTGTAAAACGCACCAGTCTTAAATTCTATACATGCAAGTAACAAAACCTCCATTACAGCCCTCAGAGCATTCATCATATTATGAAGCGCAAAGCAGCCAGCAGCGTTGTTCACTGAGCCTCTTCGCCGTTGTCATTATAATAACTGATATCATGATGTATCATACAAAATCACATACAGCAGGCTGACATCCAGTAAAATGTTCTGTCAAAGATAATAGCAGTGAAGAAGATCAAAGTCCATTTGATGTGATTTATTAACCTTAAAAGTGCATAAAAAAGTGCATAATTGAACAGATCAAGGGGTGATTACTTCTTGTTTCTTTGATGTGCCTCACAGTTCAGCTCACAATGTGGATTTATGAATCCTGAATACTGGGAGGGAGCTTAATATCTCTTTCTCTCTTTCTGTCTCTTTTACAACAAATCGCTCCGTTGAGGCAGGTTCAGACTCGGGTCTTGTGCAGCTTCTAGCTGAGGTGTCCCCTGTGTTCAAGACAATCAACGACTATTAAGGGACTGCTGGCAAGAGACACTGTGTGATAATGTGTGTGTGTGTGTGTGTGTAGGAGGGTGTGTGCCGTGGTAAAAGTTGCAACGTGAAATCCATCAGCAGTGGGAGAAAAACTAGCCTGCAGGGCTTTTGAGGCTTTTGTGAGTTTCCACCTTCAGAAAAAAAAAACTGGCAGCAGCAAACTTAATCCTACTCCTACAGGGCAAGAGGGGGCCCGACCAACAAGAAAGAAAGACAAAAAGAGAGAGAGAGGAGACCAGAGCGAGGGAGGAAAGTGAGAATTTCTAATGTCAGGAATACAGAGCTTAACAAATCAACACATGATCAAAGTGCAAAACATGCAGGGGTTTTTCCCTGGCCTTTCTGTTCAACACAGAAACAAAGCAAACATGGGCATTTTGATTGTGAATAAAACGTTTTGTGGATGACAAAAGTTGCTGACTGCCTGACTGTGTGCTTTGAAGTGGGTTAGCTTTAAATTTTTAGCCATGCTCACAACATGCAGCGCATGGCAGGGATGGCCGTGTCAGTCAGTCTGCCGGACGCCGCTTTGATCCAGACTGACGTATTAGCATTAGTTGGATTGTTATGCATTGTATTGCGTGGTCCCCAGAGGATGAATCTTAATGATTTTGGTGATCCCTTGACTTTTCCTGTATCACCACCATGAGGTTTGGATGGAACTATTGCAACGGTTGGTTTCTGGCGATCTCTAACTTTTCCTCTTGAGCCATCATCAGGTCAAAATAGAGTTTCATTCAATACCTTTGTTTCTGATCAGATACATGCAAGACTGCTGCCATATTGGGTGTATTATATGTTCTGTTCAAATTGGCAAATATTAGCATGCTAACATGCTAAACTAAGACGTGAACATGCACCGCTGACAGCGACTCTAAACATCAACAAGCTACCATAGTCACAGTGCGAATGTTAGCATGCTGATGTTAGCATTTAGCTCATGATAGCATAGATCTGCTAGCTTGTCTGTAGACTTTTGTAATCCTACATGTCAGGATGAGGCTTCCCTGCAGGCACACTCTCCGTTTCAGATTTCACACACTGATATGACACGGATATGAAGTGCAAAAGAAAAGACATAATTCACATGTTTTGCCAAAAGATATGAGTGTTTGAACACATGTTTATATCTGATATGTTCATCTTTGGACTAAAGCTGCATGTATCCAACGGCCATGTCAGATGATGTGATCATGTTTTAGGTGAGAGCTGACAAGCAGGCAGATGTTTTATTTCATATCATCCACTCATCTTTCCTTGCTCCGTGTACAACTAGTGTATAATAAAATGAGTAATTTGCTTTTATTTTTTCAGGAAGAACGATACCAATAAACCTCTGTAAACCCTGAATTGTTTGCATAAGAATATCAGGTGAATGCAACACATGAACACAGAGCAATAGTATGAAAAACAACGTGAACATGTCAGAATCCCAGTTCTGGACCACCAGAATCTGATCAACAGACAGGAAAGGTGGGTGGGAAGCTAAAGGACAGCCAAAGCGCTTGAAATCCTATTCCTGTTTTTACTCTTGAAAATGTGATGTGACTGACTTTCCAACATGCAGAAATACACCAAACTCTCCTGTTTAAGTCATTAGCACAGGATAATGGCACTTTATAACATTCAGGTGCATTAAAAGTCAGAGTTACAAAAGCTTTATGATGGTCCAACTTTAGGAGAGAACTACAGAGAGAACAGAGTATTGTGGTAAGAAATATCCGATCAAGAAGTTTAAAATTATGTTATGCATGATTTAATTTTACAATGTTTTGTTCCTGGAACAGCAAACTGCTCTGAATAAGCTAGAGCTCATGACTTCATTTAATTCAATTTCATTATTATGCTTATTGAACGTTTATTCTAACAAAGCACATCAAGACGTCTCTGCAGCCAAAATGGCAGCACAGTTTACCATCAATGAACAAAACCATACAACAGACAATTCAGTACAAAACAGTAAAAGGTGCAAAACCATTTAACTAGACAGTGTGGATGAACACCCACTATGTGGCCAAAAGTATGTGGACAACATTTACCGTCTAAAACTACAGAATGTGAATGGGTTGTCCAATTACTTTTGGCCATGTCGTGCATCTCATATCTCATAGGTATTGTAGTATTTTGTGCCTTTTGCAATTTAACAAACAAACTAACAAACCTTCTGTTGTCAAACTGTCTTGTAAAAAAAAGCTTCCTTCACATTTATAGCCTTATGTTCTTTAAATGGAGGACTGTCTGCACATCTTTTTGAAGTGTTGGACATATCTTGTTAAAAGATATCAGTGAAATATATGCAGTAACCTCTCTGCATCTTTAAATGCAAACACATAAAAAGAACACTCAAATGCACATCTTCCAAGATGAAACCACATTGTAATCTACTGAGCGGTGGAGAGTAAAGTGTCATTAGAGTGTTTGTTTAGCATTAAGAAACACTTCAGAGTTCATTAAAGCACCTCTGCATCGAACTTTATGAAACTTAATTGACATAAGACAGGACAGTCTGAATCCATCCATAGGTCGAGGCTGCTTAAGACATAAAATAGTTCACATTGCAGCCTTTCATGTGGTCCTCCATTACTATTAACCACTAATAGGCACTCTTACATGGTCCAATATAAACACAAAGCCCAAAGACCGTAACCAGCTTCGGTCCAAACAGACTGCTTTCTGATGCTAATTTAATACAGGAGACAGAGGAGCTGGGTGAGAGACCACAAGCTAGCTGGTCCGAAAGCAGCGCCGACGTGGTCTTGGAGTCCCCTCGCCTCGCCACTGAGGCCAATTTGCAGACGTTCATTTCCTCCAATCTGTCAGGGCGGCCGGTGGGAGCAAGGGGTGCAGGAGTGAACAGGACGGGGGGAGTAGCGAGGAGAAATAAGGCTAAATGAGACTCTGGGGGATTGGAGACCACAGAGCAGCGAGCTGTGTCCCTCTCTCTTCCAAAGCTTGGATCTATGAGCTTGTCCTCCTCTTCCTCTCTTTTTTTTCATGGCTCCAGTCTACAAAACAAAATAACCTCTTCACACTCTCACCACCAGCACGCTGTCAGAGCGGGGATTAGCATTCAGGCACTGGCAGCAGTGCCCTTAAGATCTGCAGGGTAAACTCTCAGCCCTGTAAGCAAACTGAGCTCGAGGCCTTCTTCCTCCTCGCCCCAGAGGCCCCAAAGTCACCCGAGAGACATTGTTAAGAGTATTTACCCATTGGTACAAACACTGAGGGTATCACTGCACATGTCACTGGCTTTATTTCGGACGATGTCTGTCCTACAGCAGCAAAATGAACGTCTGAAATGCACAAAAGGCCTTCTCCCTGCTCTGCTGCTGAGAAATGCTCATTGGCTTTGTTGACAGTGTTAATGCTGTCTAACTTCATCCTCAGTAAATAATCTATATCTGTTCTCACTACCTGATTGGTTGACAACAGTCAGGTAGTGCAAACTAGCAACAACTCAGGTTTCATGAAAAACTCCAAATGTGACACTAAATCCATCACATAAAAATGGCAAGCATTTATGCTTTCCAGCATCTCAAATGTGACCATTTCTTCTCAGTTGTCTCATGTATAATGTCTGAAATCCTTATTTTGCTCCATTTTATGGACTAGCTAATCAATTAAACATGTTGAAGTCTGAGTGAAGGCCAGTCATTGATTGCTCCGCCTTGAAATGAAGCCAGTCCAAAGCAAATGCCCTTTGAGGTTACAACAAGCAAAGTACAGAAAATCCTTATTTTTAAAAAAGCACGACATGTAGGAGCAGTTTCTGAGCCGCCACCATGACCGAGGTCTGCTTAAATGAGTAGTTTGCCAGCTTATTCACTTTCTTGCCAAGAGAAAGATGAGAAATTCAACACTGCTCTCATAAGTGTCTGTTAAATTGTCGTGTTTGTGCTTTGGTGTGTGGATTAAACATGAATTAAGGTGGTAATTAGTGAGCTTTTGAGCCGCTGGGGCGCAAAATTTAATATTTTATTTTCTTCCCAACAATTATATTGATGTCTGAAAATTACTCTTACATAGAGCTGCCACCGACTGTAATTCCCTTTATTTATTAGTTATTCTCTTCATCAGTTTCCCCATTTGCATAATGACCATAAGAAGCTGTTGCTGACACTCATTATTCCGAAGCATCATCCTAATGTCTCATAATGAAGCTTTAGAGACTACAATCTACACACATGACAAGGACTGTGGTTTATTTGTGGGATGTTTCATGAAACTTTTCTTGAATTGTTTTTCATGTTTTAATATAGTGTCAGCACTGATTTGTAGTTCAGAGGATGTGTGTGCAGGGTTGTGTTGTGCTGACCTTGTGGTTACAGTAATGACATGTTTAGGAAGACGATGGCGCCAGACTGCTCAGTAGACCCCTACCACAATTATAATTCGAGAACAGAATTGTTTCGGTCAGAAGTGTTCGGCACAGAGCGGCTTGAATAATACCATATGAAAGCAAACAGTCCAAACAAATGCTGTGGGCCAGAGCACAAGTTTATGAATTTTTCAGGAATTTCGAGCACCCAGTCGCAATATTAGACCGTGCAGACAGTGTGTAATTACTTGAAATATTCCTCTGAGGGGTTTCTCAGAGCTCAGAGTCTGCAGAGAAGCAGCCGTGGCAACGCTGGATCCGGCAGAGCTTCATGCTTCATTAAGTTGATGCTCTTCACCCCTGCGACCCAGAGAGCGAGGACTTCTAGTTTCATGTCTTCCTCAAGGACACTTGGACAGGCAGAACTTCAGGGACCAAACCTGACCTAAGATGACCTCTCTAACCTTCCTTGCCCCCGTTCTCCTTTAGATAAAAACAAGTGGAGAGACATTTTGACGCAGTGCGGCTGTCAAACAGATTTATGTGTTTGTGTGTCTGCTTCTATTGGTTTAATCAGTTGCAACATCCAATAAAATTCTCGATATCAGTTGCTTATAAGACAATCTGAAATGTGTTTTGTTCTTATTTCATGCATGGTATTATGTGAAATTAACCTGCTTTGTTAGCAAATAGTCAAATTTCAGGAAGAAAGCAGAAGCTTAAACCTGTTTTTGTCATTTGGGAGCAGAGGAAACAGGTAGTGAACACAGCACTGACAAATCATCACCTTTTCAGGTAAAACAGCACATTTGTTAGCTTATTCACAAATCCAGCTTTTACAGAGCAGCATTGTCATTTAGTTGGAGTCATGTTTGTCCATCTGATGAATGTCCATATCCAGCATTCACTCTCTTTTAGCTCTGTTTTGGTCTCTACCAACTAAATATCTGGCTCTTTAGCTGCTAAATACTCCGCTATGTTCACCAGCTAGTCTCTAACTGTGTCTGTCTGCTGTGTGGCGCTGACCAGGTCGTGTGCAGTGGGTCTTTAGATCGTCGTCTCTGAAAACAGCTGCCTGCTGCTGCCGGGAACGACACTATGAGACCAGCGAGACTGAACCAAAGCAGTAAAGCTGTGGGACGTACAGCTTAACATTGAGCTGAGAAGCTCTGTAAAGAAGAGGGTAGAACATTCATTATAACCTCAAGAAAGAAGACATTTGATAACAAAAAATGACACGTGACAATTTCAGTTTTTCCACGTTTACTTTAAAGATAAAAACCCACTTTTTGAATTTTCAATGCCAAACTTTCCAGTGCAGTGGAATCACGTGCAAAAACATCTGTTTCTAACCAGGTGTCCATATCACATGAAAAACACAGGAAGATTCCACACGGGTCCATAACAATTTAAAAAAATTGGCACTTATGGAAGTTATTCATCTTCGCCATCTATTCTTACATTGCTCCAATTTTACTGAAATGACTCAAACCACTCGATTGCTGAGCATCATATTGTGAACTTGACTCAGCTGAACTTGGCTCAGTGTTGATATAATGTCTTGAACGTGTTCTCATTGAACCAAATGGTTGTGGAGTAGTTTCCACATGTGTGATGCTCTGGAAGTTTCTCTTTCTTTTTTTTTTTTTGCTGCTGCTGAGGTTCATGTTGCCTGCAGTCGTGTCTTTGGCCACGATGCCAAAAATCGCCGCTTAGCACGCTGCTTTTCGTCAGGGATTGGCTTCATGTTGGTTCGGCTCCACCAAGCATTTCCTCGCATTTAGTGAAATGGACACATTATTTACAAAAACTCCCCAAACAACAGGCTGGTTAGTCCATCCAAAAAGTCACACCTCGATGGATTTCTTTTGTTTGTTGTTTGTTTGTTTGTCTGGATCCCCATCACTGCAGTTATTTGCAGTAAAGGCTCACAGATTGATTAAATCTTGTCATCCATGCAGTGTGTATCAGGTCAAATGTTGTTAGAGATCCCAGGTGCTGGAGAGGGTTGTTGATAAATCATAGGGGTGGTGGTTCAACACCCATGTCATGTGCTTGTGCAGACACTGTTGCTTTAGATGAATGCGTCTGCCAAATGAATGTAATGAGAAGAAAATGCATTACATTGCACGTGGACATATAGCAGTCACTTTTAATTAAAGCTCTCTGAGATCTTGAGTGTGCGTGCTGTGTGATATGGATGTGCATGCTTGCCCATCTCCCCCTTTGGCCCCCTCCTTGTAACAAATATGTTTTGTTCATGCCGGATTCAGAAGTACAATTATCACTGCGGCCTTTTCTGTCTCGCCTCTTTAGGCCAAGAGATGAAGCATGAAATGAATTCTGTGGCCTGCGGCCGGGCCAGCTGGATTTGGACTGTGCCAACACAATGGTTGGGGCCGGTGCCAGGGCACTTATTTGCTTTTGCTATTAAGTTGTTTCTCTTGGTGTTTAACGAGTGGTGTCAGCGTAAACGTCAGGTTTTTATGTCTTCAGGCCTTGATATGTCTGCATTTTAATATTCTTTATTCTTGGTATGCTCAGTTATGGCCAAACTAAGCATAAATAATAGCAGTGCTTCTACTATCTTAGTCAATAAAAAGAAAAAAGAAGAAAAATTATTGGAGAAATTGGCATGAAAGTGTTATATTTCATGCTTGATTATGTTCAACTCAAACTCTGTCAATGGCTGTTTATTAAGGTCAGTTTTTGGTAGAAGACTTCATATTAGTCACTGAAGTCAATCAGTAAAATGATTTCCCGACAGTCATCCCTGCACATTTAAACATGAGTAAAACATATTTATTACATCTTTAGGAGTTTACTTCTGTATAAATGTATAAACACAAACCAAAACTTGATGCATATTCTTGAATTTGAAGTGTCATTGATGTACTAAAAAAACTAAACCTAAGTGTAATACTGGAGCTCTGGAATAATCCTTTCACCTCCATCCATGCCCTTTTTCAGACATCCACTCAGCTTTCACTGGATGAAAGGTGACATCCAGGACAGGTTGTCAGTCTGTCACAGCACTAACTCACACTGCAGACGGACAAACAAATTGACTCACTGTCACACCTACAATCAGTTTCAAATCCAGTGGCACTTCCAGTCTGACCTGCATGTGTTTGGACTGTGGGAGGAAACCTGCACAGAGAGTGTGAGAACACTAAAACTTTTTTTATTTCATATCATTGTCCAATCCCCCAACCAACAGAAACACAATCCTTCACTTTCCTGTCATGGTATTTCTTCATGCATGGAGCTTTAGTATCATTTTCCCAGATATCCATCTCCAAGACTTCTGCTTCTACCCCATCTGAAGTGAATGGAATCTCCTGCTTATAGTGTTGAAAAACTCCATTTACCCTCAGCTCAACTTCATATTTAAACCCATCAGCAACGCTTATTCTGGAAAACACATGGACCAAACTGTCTGCAGTTTTCTCGGAGACTATTTCTTCAGCTGAAAGTGAAAACTGTTCCTCAACAGTGTTTCTCCTTTACCATTCTGTCCTCGTCCTTTGGATTGTTTACAGCAGGGGTCCTCAACTACATTTATCCAAGGACCAGAATTTTTTGAGGACACAGTGGGGGGGGTTCCAAGAAAAAAAACATATATGTAGGCCTATTACTCTTTCATATTTTCACTTTCTCACAAAATGAAAGTTATTTTTATTAGGCAATGTCAGTGTGAACAAACTCCAGTGAATGATTATTTCAACTAAAAACTCCTCTTCAGGACCGAAGGAAGAAGGCACAAATACTCAGCTGACCAATGACAATAAACCTGTGCCGCTTCAGCTTGTCTTTAAGGACTCTCCTGGAGTTACCTCCCATAGCCAGTGTGCTTCTGTCTGCTCCTGCCTGGCATTGGCCAGCCTGGAAGCCGGGCAGTTTGCTGGTGGGTCCACAGAGTAGAGAGGACAGAGTTGGAGAACAGCCTGATCCTATAGAACTATGAATTATGGACTTAATGGCTCATTGCCAGGGATTAGCAAGACAATTGATGATCAGTCTCAGGACAGACTGGCCTTCTTCCACTGGTGAGTAACATTAGAAGCGTGCATTTTCTCAATTCATTAATATACTGCAGGCCAGATGGGAAGCTATGCTAGGCCAGATGTGACGATCGCTGCTTTAAAAGGACGTGAGGAAGCAAGGGGAAACTCTTCTTCTGTTCCTCCATCATTGCTCGAGCAGTTGACTAATTGTACCAGAGATAAGGCTTGTTCAAGTTCACAGGGTCCATTTGCGCAACAGGTGCTGCTCATCACTCAACAGGTATGCGCATGCACCTTCACACCAAGCTGTACACACACACACACCCTCCTCCCCCAAACGCAGGTGTAAGACTCTCTACAAAGAGCAAAGTGTAAACAGGTCTGTCTTTTAGCCAGGAGGCCAACATAAAAGGCAGTTTGCAGGGTTTTGAGGCTGCTTTAGGATTGCTCAGTAGCCTATTGACACAGCTGCAGGCCCCACCTTCTGCCCATATCGCCTAAAGAAAAGAGGCTCGCATGGAAGCCTGCATGTACCGCAATCTGTTATTTTGAAGGTTAAAAAAAATCCAAGCGGGTAGAAGACGTTCTGAAGAAGTCAGACAAAAACCCAACAAGCCCATGTAAGCCCCAGAGGATCCAGAGCTTTTGTAAGCAGAAAATTAGGATTCTCTGTGTACACATGCATGCCTGCACACATATATGCATACATACTAGTGCATGTGTGTTTTTGATTATGTGTGTGGGATCTTTGTGTGCACTGTCATTCTCCAGCTGTTGCAGGGAATGTGCTGCTGCCTCGAAAAGAAGCGGCTCACAATTACAAGTTCCATTCAGAGGAGCACAAAGAGAAGGCAGCGGCGAACTGGCCAATAGGAAAAAACATGTATTTTTAGTGAACTCCTGGTCCTTTACAGTGAACGGCCAGCTTCGTGTTTGTGATGGAACATGCGGATGAGGGAAGCTGTCACGTAATTACACCCTGTTAAGCGTTTGACCTATCATTTTGTTGAAATGTGAAAGTGGCGATTCCGCGAGAGCTTTGTTATCAACGACGGCGGAGAATTTCAAACCGACAGAAAAAGGGTTTAAATCAAGTGCACATCAATCAGTGTGTGATTTGAAGGACACACACACACATACAGAGCGCTGAAGTACATCCCTGCACATAAGGTATTGATTTTCAAAGAAAATCTGTGATGGTTGAGTGACCTTGACGCCAGAGAGACAGGCCATATCCACAGTAATGTGAATGCATTTGAAAACCATTTTTTCCCTCTGCTTTGGGCTTACTCATACCAAGTGGATGTTTTTCTATCCAACAAAATAAGGCTTCCAGAAACAGTTCAACAGAGTCTGTACATTTACCGTTTTTCATTCCCCAGATGTCAAGTCTCGACATTTTGTCACGCCCCTCGGTGTATCAGACACAAGTCACCTTTTCAGCATCTGTAGATGCTTTCAAAGACATCCAATGCAAACCCAGTACATTATTGATTTGAACAGTTAAGTTACATTCAGTGGGTGTGTTGCTGCAGGCGCAGATGAGACAATGAAATAAGGACCAGGATGCAGAGTTTGAGTTACAGATCCATGAGTTTGAAGGTTTATCACATGCTACAGATCAGTTTAAAATACTGCAAGAGAGGATTTCACTACCGTTATCGCAACAATCATTTCAACCTCTGTCATAACATGTTCCACATAAACAGCAGAAATGTTTGATTCACGTTACAAAATAATCTAAAACATGCATTTTCATGTGTTTTATTGTCAGATGCCTGCATGAGTATAAAATGGTGAGCTTTTTATTTATTTTACATTTTCTAGTAATTGAAACAGTTTCAAATTGTGTCATCGGCTATCATGAAACCCAAAATATTATAAGTTATAGGAGCCAGAATGTGGGTTTCCACAGCTGATATCATGCAGGGTAACCAGCCAAACTCCTTCCAGATGATGACAGAAATGCCACCCAAAAGAGGCGAACGTTAAGCTTTAAAGGTGCTCTGCGGATTTTTCTTGTAAACAAACAAAAGTTATGTTTACACACAGTGTGTATCCTTGAGGTCTAACAAACATATTGAGTGCATTTCCTTTCTCAAGAAAACATTTGCAAAGGCAATTTTAAAACGTTGTTTATATCCATACTTACTTGGTAGCAGTCTTCTTTTTTTCATTTCATTTTTATGGCACAACGCTGTGCTTCTTTGCACTCTACTGCCACCTTTTGATCAATGGAACTGTGTGGGGCCATTGGCAGGATTGTGCGTCACATCACCGGTGTCCATGGATGTGTTAATGTTCAGCTCATTTAAAGATAAAACCAGCTAAATCATCAAAAAAAATATTGAGATGTTTTTCCTACATAGTACCTTCAGAACTCTGTCAAACCTCCAGCCACAAAAGATAAAAAAAGCAGAATGATCCTCACATTTCTGTGCACTTTTTGCTGTTTTGGCAACATGCTTTTGATGATCCATAGCACCCAGATAAATGGAATCATTAAGCTTTGTCTGGATATTACCGAGTGGTGTTCTGGGAAATGTAGGAAATAAGAAACTGAGGTTACTGTTGAGGCAGGTTGAATTACAACACCAAGGAATAACTCGGTGTGTCAAAATATTACAGACTGAAGACAAATATATATGTGCAGTGTGAAGGGGGATTTTCCATGAAGATACACAAACTGTAACTCTATTGGCTCTGTTTAGTCAACATCCTTGTGGTGAAGTGGATCATTGGCAGGGTTGATGCAACGCTGCAGTGCTGAGGGGATGAACTGTGATGCAGGCTGAAATGTAGCTGAGGCTGCTGGGTAAGCAGGGAGAGCCCAGTGGATGCAGCAATACTAAATCACCAGCGGTCTTACAGTAAACATGTAAGCTTTATAGCAGCTCTGGCTTTCAGAGCTGGATGTCAATATTTGGTCCCGTTCCTTGTGGTCGGGGCTGTGACGCATTCAGCCAGAGCTGGATTTGCACTGCAGCCCTCCACAGGCCGTCCAGCCAGCAGCGAACAAACAAGCTGCTCTACATTAACCAAATACCCGTTCCAATAGCAAACACAATGCCTTATTATCTTATTGCTCCAAACCACAAGCCATTATGAAAAACACCGTCGCTGCAGTGTCGACTCTTTGTGATCTGAACAGAGCTAACGCAAAATCAATTTTGTTTCACTTAGAGGAAAATCTCCAAACTAATCAGACCCAGAAGTCACAAATGTCTCAACAGCCTGTGTGATGGGTCAAAAACACAACAAAAAGCAGAAACAGCTCCATATTTTGTCACCGCTGATAAAATAAACTGGTCATAATTAGCCATTAAGAATATAAGTTACCAAACACGACTTATTAAACATGTGTTTTCATTTTCCTGTTTACTGATTGTTTCTATTGTTCTACATTCTACTTTCTGAGCTCTGGAAAATACTTAATCATTTATTTATGTCCCATTAGTCCCTCAAAGATGTGCACTTTCCCTTAAACAAATCAGTCAGTTTTGGCCTCTTCAAAAGGAGCACACTTAAACCCAAGTTTGTCCTCTAATGAGACATGAAAGTATAAAAGTGAAAAATATAAAATGCAAGAATGTAAGAAAACTATTAAGATGAATAAAAAGATATCAACAAAAATGAAGAAAAAAGTCTGTATAGTCTGCATTTGTCCATGTTCACATATTTTATCCTTGTGCCATTACACATATGATACTGATTTAATAACGTTCATGTGTCATGCTGCATATACTTTCATATACTGAGCTGCTGCTGTTGTTTCTTCGCACGCCAGTTAGAACGCTTGTGTCTGGGTTAAATTTATAATAATAACAGCTACGGTGTAGTAACAAACTAAAAAGTAACCGTGACAACACTTCAACACGTAGTTAAGACCTGTTTTACTTTGAAACACAATCATAATGTTGAAAGCTGTTGAAAGAATTATTATAATTTTAAAAACTTTGTCTTTTCAAGCAAGTTTTTGGTCCAGTTTTAGCTTAACTTACTGTGTTTCTCAAATGCTTGTATTGAAATAACATATCATACAAATTATAAACCCCCTTGGGTACATTAATCTTAATTTCTGATTGGTGTCAAGGTTCCCCAGAGGACCACTGAGGATTCATCATTTCAGAAACTGTGCTGCGAGTGTGTGCATGAGATCCATGTATGCGTGCAGGACGACACTTTGCAAAAGCACAAGATGATTAGTAATTTATCCTGCTCTAAAATCTTAATCTCACCCTCAAAGATAATTCTGCCCTCAAAGCCGAATCAAAGCTCTTGGCCTCTGTTTCCATTTCTGAGGCTTTAACAGAAAGCCTGGCCCTGCCCCTAACAGAGCCTCCAGAGCCACCACAGCCTCACCTCTCCACAACCCAGCCCTCGATGTGCTCCCTCTGGGTATGGGGCCTCAGAGCTGGGGCCTCTTTGGTAGCAGCGACGCCCCCAGCGCTGTGAGTCATTGAAGATCTGATGGCTTTCTAATGAGGTTTTAAGACCTGATGCCAACAGGCCAGGTGCATGAGCCTGTATAGGTGGGTTTTGCCGTCTGTGTACTTTGTGCTGGTGAGGAATGTGCGTGTGTTTACCTGCATGTGACCGCGCAGATTCATTCAAATTACATGCACCTGCAAGGACAAGTGTGTGTTTGCTTGTCTAGGTGCTGATTATGTACATTCAAGTCTAAATCTCTCTCGTGGTCACAGCTGATGTTAACGGTGGATCACTCACATTGAAAGATGTCAACAGAAATCTGATTCCTGTAAAATGTATTTAATGTTGCTGTGTTTGTATAAAACTTAATCAAAAACTAGCCAAGCCCAAGTAAGAGAGCCTGAATGTTTTAACAGGTGAAAGTGATGCTTTGTCAGAGGGATTTATTGTCAGCGATCCAGGTTTAACTGGCTTGTAAAGCATGTGTGCCTACAGTAAGTGTTGGAGATATCAGACTTCAGAGCAAGCCTTTTATTGCCCTTCCCTCTTGTTCAGTATGACAGATAAAAGATCAGCTTAATGATTAAAAGAAACCAACATTGACTGTTAGCTGGAGACGTAGCTTGAGGTCTACCATGGTGCCAAATCATCCACCTGACCTCCTCCTTGATTTCAGACCAAAATCTGCTCATTTAATCACCACGATCAGAGGTTTTGTTTGCAGAAGCTCCTTAACTTGCGTTAGATTTTCACATAAGAGTTCAAGCTTGGTGAACTTGGTCATCCCTGTGTTCCGCTGGCATCTGCCCATTTTGGAAACAAAGAGAACCATAGAGTCAAAACCCCCTGAAAGCATTATATCCACGAGTTCTTATTCAGGGCATCTGTGTTGCCCAGGACAGCTGTTGAGTTGAAAAAAGTGTAGGTTTTACATGGAAAAGTTAAGATTAAAAAACTAAAAAACCAAGCATCGCAAAATCTAATCACATGTGAAATGTAAGACAGAAGTGAATAGACTGTAAACTCGAAATAATATCAGTATTCTCCTTACAGACATAAAAAGGACAAGTTATGATTGGATCTAAAATAACAGCAGCTTGCGAGAATAAAGGCCCTTCTCATTGAGACCGACAAGCCTGAGGTCAAAACCCGAGTCTCCATGCTTTGAAAGGCCAACAACGAAGCGAGGCGAAAGCCTGCATCCATGTCAGCGTGTGTTTGATTTTGGCCACATGTAAACGAGTCCATTGTACGAGGAGAACATGGAGAGAGCGGAGCATCCACAAAAATAAACCTCACACAGAAAAGCCCTGTAGTTAGACGGGCCGCAGAACAGGCTGCTGGGCTCCGAACCACACCACAGCAGGACACACTCCATGTGTGTGTGTTTGAGTGTGTGTGTGCGCGGTGGGTATAACTGTGGCAGAGCAGCCAGTCCTGACTATGTGGACTGTGGTGTGGTCGGGTTCCCCTGCTAAATTTAATAAGGGTGTCTCTGGTTACATCATGGCCAGCAGACACAGAGAGAAAAAGGAGAGCGGGAGACAGGAAGTAGAAAAATCTTCCATCAGCATTAAAATAATTATAATATTTAAATCAACGTTCTGGTTGTTTAGCATGTTTGATTTTGCCAATTAGCTAAAAACCATAAGTTAAGGCCACATTCATAGTGTAGAACAACAGCAAGCAACGTTAGCATTCATTTGGAGTCGTGTTTCTGTTCAAGTGATGAATGTAAGTCCAATATTTACTCTCCTTTTAGCTTTATTATGGTCTCCACCAGCTCCTGTGAAAACCCAATCCTGCTTTTCTGTTCCTAGATGTTGAACTTGATTCAGTCGCTAATTTTGCCAGCTGTCACTGGAAATGAGGCTGAGACTGAATCATAAAGTAAACGTACCATGAAATCAAACACAGTGAGCTAAAGAGGCCAAAAGCCTGCTTAGCGCTGCAGAGTTGGTTCCCTGCGAGTTAATCTGTGTGACTGACTTTCACATGACACATGATCATTTGACAAATATTAATTAAAAAAAATAGTAATTAATAATCCTTGATTAAATTATTAATTACGAATTCCAGGAAGTTACTAATATAATCACATATGAATTACTACCTCCGTTCTAATTGTCTGTAATTGCTCTCTGGCACGTTGTCTTTTTGATGGTGCCACTGGGGGGCGCCAGAGTTGGAAAGTTTTCTAATTCTGCACAGACGCTTTAAAATTGTTGAGTGAATGGATTGTGAAAGGAATTGCTCTCTTCATTCACTGCAATATGAAAATTGTTGTATGAAGAGTTTTGATTGAAATAAGATGGATTATTTATTTACGTCAATAAAAATCTGTTTATTGTCCATGAATGCACCAGCAATGACAGTAAGATTTCCTTTTGACAAGTGAGTTATCACACAATGATGACATAACTTTTGCGAAAACAAAGACCAACAATCAAACAAAACACGTTTCTGACTCTGTGCAAGTTGATTTTCATGATGCACTGAAATTAATGAAAATAAATGGCCATCTGGAATGCATCAGCCTAAAAACTTGGCTAGCAATAATGTAAGATAAAACGTAATGGTGTAAACCATGCAAAACCACCAGTATGGGTTATTTTGGCAGAACTGCATAATATCTATTTCATGCAAACATGTGACTCCTGTTTCAAGTTACTACGAGTCTATTATTGTCCATTAACTTGCATGCATGTGTGAGAGAGTATGTGTGGGAAAGAGAGATGCTCAGGAAATTCATCAGATCCTGTGATAATCTCAGAGTAGAATGTTACATGCAAGCCAGTGGTGGAAAAGGAAGGTCATATCTATGTTTGACATGCACACACACACACGCACACACACACACAAACATACATAAAAGATAAAAATAAACTTCCAACACCTGCCTGATCTTCTATCTGTGGCGGCCTCCTCATCTCCCAGCACACTTCTTTATTTATCAGCGGAAGCTAAAGTGATAAGCTCACAGCTGTTCTCCCAGCACCTACGAACACACACACACACACACACACACACACACACACACACTTATTCTGACAGCCATATGCTGCAGCGGCCAAAAGGTGTCACATACCAGTGTTGTCTTAGAAAGAGACAGATACAAAAGTCGGAGGAGCCGTGGTGTGACTTTTTAGCACTTTAAGTGATAAGGTTCCTCAATAAGATTGTTGAAACAATGTGAACTAGAGCATGAAAAGTCACTCAGTGTGTATGTGTGTGTGTGTGCGCGTGCGTGCGTGTGTGAGACGCGTCTGAGACCTGAGCGAAAGCCCTCGGTACTTTGCAGACAGGCTCCTGGCCCGCTGTGGACACATTAATCACAGGTTATAATTAAATGTCTCCATCTCTTCACCCAGAGACAAGATGGGAGCTGAAAGGAGCCACAGCTGCTGCCCGCTCACGCTGCAGCCAGGCCGGCCGCCCAGAGTTCAGCCCATCCAGGTCCTGATCCTGGATCAGCTCACTGCTCAGTCACCGCAAGCTGGCAGCGCATCGCACAGAGGGGAAATATGTAAAACTCATCCAGTCTATATTTTCATTCTCCACATTCTCCTACAGCCTCAAGTGTGGGCCCTGCTGACTTTGATGAGAAGTTGTATTTAAGTCTATCACATTTAATAGTCTCATAGGAGGTCGTGGTTACTCAGTCGTGCATCTTAATGGTCTCTGTAACTGCTTTGGTACCAGTATAATATTCCTTAAGACGGATATGTTATGTCTGTGGTGCTTCATTTTGATGATCTTGTTATCCTGAGTACGCCTCAAATGGATTGATTCATGCAACACGTCGTCCTATCATATCTTAATGCGTAAGTGCTGTTAATGGCCTCATTCAGATGCCACAGAACCTCCCCAATCGCTCCCCAAGAACTCTTTTGTGTCTTTGTAGTGTCGAATTGTGGGATAATGGCACACCTTTCGAGCTACCTCTCCTCATTCTGAGTAAAGAATGAAACAAACCCGGTTCAAACCCTGCCTTAGTGCACACCCAGCCAATCACAAAGTGGGTGTGATTGTAGGACTGTCTGTTCCCGAAAGCTACAAAAATTGTTGGAACGCTTCCCCCTCAATCCACCATCTGACAGTCAGACATGCACTCCGTCTACGCTGTTGCATCTTTGGCAGAGTGACTGCTCAAGGTGTGTTTGCTGCCCCCAGTGGATGATGCGTGTGTGATTTAGACGTTAACGCTGGGACTTGTATTGTTAAATTGCACTTGCTGTTACCACCAGTGACTCCAGTCTCAGTATTTTCACCTTACATTTCCCATTCATAAAGTATTCTAATAGAGACTTAGAGTCTTAGATGGTGTCTAAAGCACTTAATAATGAGCAAATCATGACCTTGTTAATGATATCCTCACAACTTCTTTTTCAAAAAGAAGATTATGAATGTGTTTTTTGTGCTGTGCTGAAATTGAACTGCGCTTAACAGTGTTTGTGCCTTTTGTGTATTAGTCCTCTTATGGAGCCTTTCATGCAGGAATATTATTTAAAGGTATAATTAATAAAAGCAGAGGGAATAAAACAGAATATTCTTCGGCGTCTGTATGATTTTCACCGGACTACAACAGTGCTTTGTCCAAGGCATTGTTCATTAAAATGCTGTGTATCAAATCACGAATAAGTGATGGCGCACACCACTTTTATTGGGATGAAGTCTAATACTCTGATGGATGCTCCACAGGAGAGCGGAGGGGAGGCGTGCGCTGAATGATGATGTCCTGTTTAGAGATGAGGGAGCTCACATCCCAACTAAAGCTGCCTTATAATTAGACACTGGGGCCTAAAGCCTCCCTTCCAGGAAAAGAGGAGGCACATAAATATGTAGACTGTGGAGCAGTGCACATGCTGGCAATTCAGTCACTTTATGAGGACAAAAACGATGAGACGCTGTGCTTAAAATTAGAATATTCTAACTATATCAGTTCACTATAAAAGTCCCATGATAAATTTTACCTTGTGTTCTTGTCATGCAGATATCACAGCTTTAAAATATGTATGCGTATATCCTGCAGTAACACCACAGAGACAATTACAACTCACTATTCCTTTCAACAGTTGCCGATTATCCACACAGACTGCAACAAACATACATTTAAATAATAGGATTTTTTTGCCTCAACGCTCTGAACTTTGCATTGACATTGCAGCCACATTCTCCATTTCCACCACACTGACGCTTCACTCCAAAACAAGCCACTGTGTCTGTACACCCGAACGCCGCCCTCGCAGCTATTCTCCTTTCCTTGCTGCCTCCGCCAACACTCTCTACACTTGGGCAACAAGTGCAAAGACAGAACGAACGCCAGGTTGAGAAGACACAAAAGTCACACGAATTTCACAATAGCCGTTCAGTCCGCATTGCAACAAGTCTGTTATGAAAATGTCAGCTTCACGGAGATTGAGCTGAATTGCTTTTGAGGAAAACAATAACAGCAGTGTGAATGCAGACTATGGTTTGAATCAATGATCCTTAAACTTTAACACGTCTTTAATCCAAAATGAATATTTTCAAGAAAGATTGTCACATTTGTTAAGACTTCATCTCATCTGGATATGATTCAGTGCACACACTGTATATTATTGCTGCCATTATGAGGTTGAGTGAGTATTTTATTTGACTTAATTGTTTATTATTTATGGCCTTTTTATTGTATTTTATATCTTATCTCATTTGTTTGTGATTTATGTGACTTGGCAGCTGTCACACTGCAATTTCCCATAGTCAGTAACAAAGCACTCATCTGTCTATCTGAAACTGATCAAAAACACACTGATAACCCCCAGGCAGACCTTGAAGTCTGACCTAATGTGACCTAGATTTGCATTTTGGTGTCTCAAACATATTGAAAATTATGGTGTATGCACCGTAATTTCTCTCTTAGCTTATCCTTACTCTGTACTTTAAGTATATTGCATCTCTTTAGGATTGAGTGATAGGTTTGTGTTCCCTGTTAGTGAGATTATGGTGACTTTCTATGGCAATTTTCAAAATCCCAGTGTCCTATTGGAGCATGTCTCTAGTCTTAATTAGCTCATTTAAAGTGACTTAATTATCCACTACTGACTGTTGTATGTCTGATTTTTGAATCATTATCATATTCTTATGATTTTACAGTGTGTGCCATACTTACTTTTTGGACTAAACTGATCGTATAAACTTGTGGTGCAACTATATCATCCCCATTGGAACATCTTGCAATCCTGGGGAAGAAATCATATGTTCACAGTAACCTTTTTGGACTTAATTACATTTTAATATAACCATAATTTCCCTCAAGTAACTTTTTGTAAATCTGTGGTACTGAATAATGACTGTGTAATGACCTCATCTCATGGCCATTACACCCCACTGTGGAAACCACTGCTCTGTCATTTGCCTCCATTGACTTAAGTGACAACAGAGAAGCGTTTCCCTCCTCTTCTTCTTCTTCTTCTACTTCTCTTCTTTAACTCACATTGTGTTACAAAGAAAGGCAGAATGAGAGGAGGGAGGGGGGCTAGAAGTTTTTCAACGCAGCGAGGAGAGGCACAAACAGTTTACTCATGCCTCCAGATGCTGTCTGAATTTATCCTTTGATTTGCTGACCACCAGCCTCTATTCAAAAAACGTTGTAATTTAAGAAATGACACAACGAAAGCAGAGATTTTGGACGAGCCGATTTCTTGCGGGATAGGGAGGTACGGAGAGGGGTGCGGGAGAAACACAGCGTGAAAACACAACAAAAAGGGGAGATTTTGTGTTGCTTTTGTGTTTTATAAGAAGTAACGTGACACTTGTTCGTCAGCGTCGCCTATTTTCGCGCAGGTTAGCTTAAAAATACCGCGGTAGACACAGTTAGCTCCCCCGTAGCTTGCATTTGGTACAGCCCACAGCTCCTTTTGGTAGCTCCAGCGTAAAGAACTGGAGCACAACATGTTGGAGACCGTAGCCGAGCTGTTCCCCTCAGAGTTAACTTTTTAATCCCGGTTTTGTCGCGTTATCACACACAAGAGGAGGAGGCGGAGGAGGTCGGGGAGAGAAAAGGGGCTAACAAGTCAGTCATGGTATAAGGGCTTGCGTGAAAGCCGGAGCGCCTTCTTGCAACTAAAGCCCGTTGATATTTAACTGTGAGGAGAAGAAGAAGAGGAGGGAAAAGGGAAAAAGGAAGCCCGGAGAAGCGAGAGACGAGCGGGGTACAAGATGCAGCTCGCCGCGGTGCTGTGGGGCTCCCTGGTAACTTTGCTGCTCAGCCAGAGTCCAGGTAAGAAAATGTCCGTTTAGCAAAGCTGCCAAGTGGGGTTGAAACTGCATGTGAGCGTGTTTTGGAGGAGGTGAACGGAGGTGTTTTTGTACCGTCGGAGTATTTTTTTTTTTTTTCTTTTTAAATTCCCTCCTTATCAGCTCCATGAATTGGTTTGAGCCGCACATGCGGACATTTAAACTGAGCCAAGTTTCTCCGTATTAGAGAGCGCAGTTAAGGTGGTTAAAATAGAAGCTGCGGTGGAAACTGTGTCTCAGGGCTCATTTCTGGTTTTAAATCCTGTTTGACAACATGATGAAGTGTTGAAGCGATTATCCGAGCTCTCACATGTGCAGCAGTCCGTTGTATTTCATTGATTTAACTTGTGAAAATGTTGCTTTTAATTGCATATTTTCACTTTTGAGTCTCCATATGTTCTGTAGTCTTAAAGCTTTATTATTTTTAATGTACCCTGTGTATATGTATATATCTCCTGTGTGCCAGCTATAGGTCTACATGCTGTTGGATGAGTGGTGAATTTTGTAGTGCACTGAATTTGGGATTATGATGGTTTATGGAAGATTTTGTAAGCAGTTTTAGGTGTTTTGTGCAGGTGAAGCTGCATGCACCACCATATGAGGGGTGGATGCATGTGTCAGATCTCCACGCTGAGGCAGTCTCTCCTGGCTGATGTGGGAATAAAACCCCCAATTTTAAATGAGTTAGATGCCTAGAAGCTGAGAATGAGAGGTGAAATGTGAGATAAGAGCATAAGTGATGGATTTTGTGGGGTTTTTTATGGGTTATACGCTGCAAGTAAGTTCTGTGCAGTCACTTAAAAATGCACTTTTCACTTCACATATGATCCACTGGGTCCTTGGGATACGGCCGAGATGTTGGTGGATGCAGCCTTTGTTTTTCCAGTTTCTAAAGAAGAAAAGCAAGCCCGCTGCTCTTGGCTGTGATTGCAGGTGAACTGGCTTGTTTGTCTATGATAACCTACATCCTGCCCTCCCACCACCACCCCCCAAAGTCCTCGCGACCCCAACAGCAGTTGTAATAGGTCTGAGCGATTTCCACCACCCCCTTCCTATGTTTTCTCTAACACCTTGTATTTACAACATGTTAGAACAGCCGCTGGAATGCAAGGACCCTACGGAAGCTATTTCTAAACACACACACACGCGCTGGGCCAAGTGTCACGCACACACAGCATCATACAGACGGGTGCTGTGCCCTCTGACGGGATATGGGACGCGTTACAAGACGCGATAGCAAAAGATTGTCTGTAAACGGGCTGTTTGAACATCAAAAGGAGGCTACTGTAATTGTTACAACTCCTAAATGTCACCAGGAGACCGTCTCCAAAATGTCAGCCAGATAAGATTTGACGTCCAGCTGAAAACAAAAGCCCCTCTGGATGATCCACATCCTATTTATAGTTGGGTCTTTTATACTTTCAGATGTAGTTATCAAGGTTTTCCTCCGCCTCCCTTCTTTATCTTGGGAGGGGAGGCCGTGCTCTTTTGATTATGGACTTGTTCTGTCGTAAAGCAATTAAGTCTGCTGGGCTCTGCATCGTCTCTTAAACACATCGTTGTCTCTTGTGTACGAGTGTGAGCTGCTGCTGCTGCTGCTGTTGGTATTTTCCGCTGTGGCACTCAACATATAGATCAAGTCATGCTGGTTTGAAAGGTTAGTGCCTTTTTTTGACGCCGAAGCTGCTGATAGATCCTGTTTCTTTCCAATTTTCTGTCAACGATCCTTATGTTGTACCAGGAATTCCAAATATAACATTTTCCCCTCAGAGTTGTATTTTTGTCAGGGTGGAAAAGCGTCTGAAATAACATTTAAAGCCTCATGTGACACTGACAGTCAGACTCGCACCAACTAATGACATTATTTTGGGGCTAGTGGCTCTTAAAGATGGGATCTCTGACCACAGCTATCCAGTGGTTGGGAAACTCCAGGATGCTCGAAAAACCAACATAGACAAATATATCTTTGATGAATTAATGGACTAAATAGCTCGTTTTTTTAAAGTGAAATATGAATGTAGTAGTGCGGTATTAGCTGTTTTTTTTCTTGACTCTTGTACTGTAAGCTATGCATTATGGGTGCATGAAAAGAGGAATAAAGGCTATAATTTTGACACTGTGTACAGCGAATGCATTTATAAAGGCCAGCCACCAGTCCCAGCTCACAGTAGATGACCTGGGGCTACTATTTATTACTCTGTGTGTGTGTGTGTGTGTGTGAGTGTGTGTGTGTGAGTGTGAGTCTCCAACATGTGTGTGAGGTCAAAATGCCTTCCCAGCCAAGTCTACTGGCCTTGCCGTAATGGGCTGAGTTGTACTAATGGCGTGTTGGAGAGTGTGTTAAACAGTTTAATGATGTCGTCTGGGACAGGATGACCCCTCACCCACTCCTGTGATCCCCACTCAACTCTCCTCATTTACTAATCAACTATTGATTGGACTCACAGGTTAACCCTGAATCACTCGTGTTGGTCCACTGAAGGCGTCGCTGCATGTTAGACCACATTTGTACTTACAGTAAAGCATAATTGACAGATAAATCCATAATCCGTTGGTGGTGGGATGAAAATTTCATCTTGCATGATGAGCTTTCTCCTGCAGAACTCAGCTGGACTAACCTGAGACAGTGCCGCTGTATGGCTGAAAGCTGGGCAACTATCCAAAAAACTCCTTCCTTGAGTGGGGTTGGTTGGCTTTTAGCTGCTGCAGCCAAACAAAGAAGAAGAACAGAATGGGGCTGATGAGAGTAAAATACAGGAAAAAGAGGTGGGCTGTAACTTGTGATTATTTACAGCATGAAAAATGTCCACTGCAGCTTCCCAGAGCTCAGGGCTACATCCTGAAATTGCTTATCTTGTCCAACCTAAAGTCCAAAACCCAAAGGTATTCAATTTAAAATGATGTAGAACAGAGAAAGGCAGCCTCTCATCACATTTAGGTTTGGCATCTTTACTTGATAAATATGTGTTCCCAGCAGTGTTTTGCAGCAGAAGAAGGTCACCTCACCTGAAATAGAGAGTGTCTAACGTCAAAAAATGTGGACACTTTTGATATAAAACATAACCTTCAGTGGAAAAAAGCAGAGGTATGGAAACTTCACATTGAATGTCTGGTCTGCTTCATACTCTGATCTGATAGTATACGGTTTATGTCTTAATTTGCCTTTGATTTATTCGGGAAAAGTGGATCACATAATATTTGATAAGGCTTATTTTGCTTAATTAAACAAAGATTTTGCTATTGTAAGGTAAGGTATTGAAGAGAATTACAGGACTTGCATCTGCAGTAATATAATTTCGAACCATAAAAAGCCCTGGAGATAAGCTGCGTCAGGATCTTTTGGTCTCCACCCTGCCTCCTCTGCAAAACTATTTTATGAGCATCGAAGGTGCTGTTGCTAAACTTTCTTTTGATCGTCTAATCGGGTAATTGACTAATCATTCCATAATTAGAAGGAGAGCTGAAGCAGTTAGAGGAGGAAAATCCCAGATGTCAGACCTGCAGACAGGAGGAGGAGAAAGCGGGTTGGAGAGTGGGGATTTTGGCCTCGTGTGCCCTGCTCTGTGGTTCAAGTTGCTGCTGGCCTTTGTGCCCTTCCCTGCCGCCTGTATCCCGTCCTCGGATTGATTGGTCCCCTGGCGTCGCCCTCCTCGTCCTGCACACACTCTGACTAGTGACCCTCTCACAGAACCTGCAGGCGTGGTTTTTGAATGTTAATTTATGACTTCGTCTTGCAAAATAGCTCCAACACCACATTTGATTAAGTGTCCTCAGAGTAATTGTGTTGGTATTAATGGCGTCGCAATGTTGATATTACCGAATAACTCAGCCTACAGACGGATTTATTGCACTCTGTGAGTTGTTTTTGGTACAGATTCCGCTTGGTGCAGATATTCCTCTCCAAAGGGGCAGTGTTGCTTCGGAGGATGTGGCCGGGGCTCAGCGTCTGCGAAACGGGACTCCTTTGTCAGTACTCCTGGCAGGGTTTGATTGTTTTGGCATATATGCACATTTACCTTCCACTCTGGCGACTTTCTTGTCGAGGCTGAAGCTATTTAGGGGCTTCAGGGAGGGGATGAGAGTGTAAGTTCCATTAATGGATCTAAGAGTGGAGCTGCTGTGTTGGATGAGTGCTTGTGAATCCTCAATGGATGTGTGTGTGCCCTCTTCTGGTCTAGCTGGTTAGGGTGGTGTCAGCCAGGCTTTGGTTTTCACCAGGGGAAGGCAGGCTGGGCCATCTGATACCCCCACTGTGCTTTGTGTGTCTCTGCTGAGGGGATGGAATTGCACCTCCAAGGTAGCAGTGGAGGTAACCTATGATTACTTGATTCGAAGCCCCCCACCCCAACATTCCCATATGGATAAATGTCAGACCTCAAACCCCTTCCCCCCGCCACTCCTCTCCTCATGTTCCTCCACCTTCTTATAAATCACCTGGCTCTCTCCCTGCGAGACCGGCCTCCTCTGCAAGAGACCCCCGGGCGGGCTCTCGTCTTTGGGGTCGTGTCCGATTTCAGAACTTGATGCCATTGCCCCGGGGCCCATTTCAATTATGTTCACGGTGCTAAGATATGTCACAGATGTCTGCTTTGAGAGCACACGAGCAAGCAAATAAACAAAGTCAGCCACTGGCAGCCCTCACTGGGAGACCAGAGGTTGATGGTGTAGCAACAGAAATGATCCGTTTAATAATGAGAGACTGCCACCTGTGTGTGTTCGCTCCTTTGTCTTTGACCAAAAGAAAGCCAAAGTGTTTCATATGCATTATAACATCTGGTGAGGGGCAACCGATGAAAATTTGCCTTCCAAGCTAACTCTGGACCATTAACGGCTTTTCCGTCGATCACTCAGCATTGGGTTGGTGGGCAGCTGTGGCTCAGGCTGCAGAGGTCACAATTGTAGGCTTGGTGGTTTGATCCCAGCCTCCTTCTGTCCACATGGCGCACAGTCCTGGAGCAAGACGCTAAACCCCAAATTGCTCCCAATGGCAGAGCAATTGGTCATCGGTGTGAGGGCAAATGAAAGACAGTCGTATCCGGAAGTCGTAAAACCAGCAACCAGATTTTCATTAAAACATATGTATCTTCCAAAATTGTTGGTGAGTTTGCTGAATATTTCTTTCTTGAGTCCCAAATACAGATTCCCATCACTTTTTGACAGTAGAGTTTCTCAGGATCTGAATTTGAAACCTCAGGTAATCCAAGGGTACAAGTTTGTCAAATGACATCACCGGTACAAGAGTACTGTGATACTGTTACTCTCTACTGTTACTGTGACGTGTTTGTGATATGAAATTCAGGCCACATCACCGCAGAGGTTTGGTATCGAAAGAGACGTTTGTCGTTTTTTAGGCCATGTAGTATGAATCAGAGTTCCTTGGGGGTTGCAGATTATTGGAGACTGTAATAAACTCTGGTTCTCTGTCTCAGCGGGGGTCTGCTGTAGAGGACAGAAAGATAAGCAGGGCTGGAGACTCGCTGTCTGAGCACAACCAGGGGAGGGGGGCAGGGACACAAAGACATTTTGAAGGACACTCACTTGTACAGATCCATAGTAACTCAATTCTTCAGAGGCGTCACTCCTCTCTCGCTGTTGGGGAGGACGTTAATGAAACTCTGGAAAATTTGGAAGAAGACATCAGTGTGAAATGATCGTGGCTTTGGCAGATTTTTGTGATGAAAGGCCTCTTTCCGTCCCTGAATGTGGTTTCAGCCATTCATTAAAAATAAGCCACTTATTCTTGTGTATTGTCTTGGTAACCAAGACATCATGGGATCCTCTTTGAGGACAAAAGGAAGACATTTGTCTGATGCCACCGTTTGTATGGGTTCAGTCTTTACAGAGTAGCGACTGGCAGTTTGTGCAGCCATATTTCCAGCGTGTCGAATGGCTGAGGCTGCACAGTGGGCCACACACAGAAGCATATGGTTTGGACATGACCTTTGTCTGTGGCAATAGAAACATCTGAACAATTTTTCAGTGCAAGACAGTTGTCCCCTTTCTTGAGGAGGGCGTGTCCAACCAGTTTCGGATATGAATGACCTCAGAAAGTTTCATTTTTGATAGACAGAATTTTACTATTTATATCCCCTGTTGGATAATCGTTGCTTAACTGATGAAACTCCACAGATGAAACATTTTTTTTTGTATTGCAGAGCAGTTACATCATGAATTTGATCATCAAAATTTCTCCAGGATGTTTTTTGTTTGTCAAGGTTGGGAGTAAACGCACTGAGGAAAGCTTTTAGAAAAGCTGGAAATAGGGTCATATTCTACTTTTTTGTTATTATTGTCGGCAAGTCCCATGAAAAGATCAAAACCAACCAACCGCACTGAATAGTCCGAAGCTTCGAAATTTCATTCATAGCTTTGAATTTTAAATCAGCATTCAAATGCATATCCTGGGGCTTTGCGTAGTGTTGTGCGGGGACAACGGACAGCTTTGGACGAGGCCGGAGCTTCTGGAAGAAAAAACATCCGGAGTCACGCTGGATTCTGCTGTGATCCCGAGTCGGTTACCTGTGGGACGAAAGCTCGGAGTTTATTTTTTTACACTTGCGCCATTAAAAAGTGGATTTATCTTCACCTCCATCTGCAGCAGTGAGCCGTGAAGGTGCCGACCTGCACTGTAATTCTCTCTTGCTGGAAGGGAAATGTACTTTACTTCATGAAAGTGCAGAGGAGAGGGGGAGAAGAGACTTGAATGAAATTGCTGAAAGAAGGCCGAACTGAAAGCAAACACACAGATGCACACACCCTCTGCGCCTTTTGCTGCTTGCTAGCTTATGGCTAATGTACAGTGTTCAGTGTGCAGTATGGTCGAATAAACACAAACGATCCCACGGTCAGCCTTTTTTGTTGTCACCAGATACTCAGTAGGGCACCAAATGTATGTTAATCTCTGCTGAAAATACTCCCCAACAAGTGCTGTTTGAGTAATGTTTGCTAAGAACTACAGTACCCAGCTGCTTATAGGTTATAAATAACCACAGGGACAGAGACAGACAGGCCTCCTCACTAGGTGGACATGGCCTCGTTCACTATGTGGAGCTCATGGACTTAGTGTGTGTGTGTGCCTGTTTTTTGTTGTTTCATCTTCAGCTGTTTAAATGACGTGTTTTCCTACTTTCCATTAGTACTTGTCATGTCTTTCTCAATGGAAATACATGTTTTAAGTGTTAAACACTCGCTGCCTGTACTGTGGGCTTCAAGTAGTTTATAGCTTGCTCCTTCCTCCTTCAGCTTCAGTTCACAACAGTTAAAATCACGACAGAAAAAAGGCATCAAGACACTCATAGAAGCCTTTCAGGCCACTCCTGCGGGATGATTAACTCTTCCTCTGTTCATGCGTAAGTTCCAGACAGTTACAGTGACATGGAGGCGATAGCGTGGCAGGCGAGTAGCGTATTTTGCACATTTGTTGTGATTTTATTGTGGCTCTGGGTCACCGTTGGAGTCCACTGCGATTCCAAGCTGTCTACAAGTGCCAGAGTAAGCTGCAAACTTTTCAGAGCGACATTTCAAACCAGCGGGAGGTGAGTACTTGATACTCAGAACCATATTTTCCAGGTGTTTTTCAGTTTTTGCCACGCAGCTGCCTTTGCGCTCACACAGGGCAGTTTTCCTGATCATATCTCCGCTCCTCTCATGCAGAGCGTCTTAAACTCTTCCAGGTTGCTTATGGTCAACATCTTTAACCGCCCTGCCCACCCTCTGTGTTCACCAGTGGAGGTCCTGCAGATGGGGGCATGCAGCTGCCTCGTAGATCACGTGCAAAAGGTGCCCGAATGAAGGCTCCTCGCCTTCTTCAGCATGCCTGTATGCAGGCATGCAGGCAACAGCCTGTTCAGCCATATGATCACGAACAAACACTCCCCCCTCCCTGCTCAAGCTTCAGATAAGATTAGAGTGTGATATGATTTGAGTGAGACCCCCCACACACACTTAACTCAGTGGACTTTCTCCCAAACACACACTGGTGAGTGTTCAATCCCGTAACATGTCACCAAATCCTGCCAAGCTAATGGACTTAAGGTGGACTTTAACTCACTCTCTAACATCACTGGATGAATTCACAGATAAATGCGAAGCTTTGAATAGACCTAAACAACTTCTCCATTTTACACCTACTCTGCAGAGCTGTGTTCATGAATTGAATCACACTGATTGCTATATTAGCAGGCAAAGACATCTGATGCCTGATGACTGATTAATGTTCGTTTGTGTCCACCATTTTCATCTGCGTCTGATGTTTTGCTGCCGTCCACCCACCAGCGGACGTTGATGTGTCACTCAGCCTGTAGAAAAACAGCTGAATGGACTCGGGTGACTTTTTGATCACACTTTGTACAGTATGAGCACATGGTGTATCAGTGTCGCTTTGCCCTCCACACCTCCCTCAGATGCTACAACTGCAGGGAAGCACCTGCTACGGATCTGATGTCCGTCTAGCTGTTGAAACCAGCGGGAGGCGCGCTGCAGCACCTATGGAACTGAGATCACATCCAGAGAAATCTCAGATCAAATCTCACAAAAAACAGCTTTAATGTGACACCAGCTTCAGGCGGTGGCACCGGCTGTCGAGTGACACTTTTCCTGTCAATAAATGAGTAACTGGTAGATCATTTCAGCGATACTAAAAATACAGATACCCACAACAAAGGGGCTCAATAGAAGAAATGCTCACAAAGACAAAAATAAACAGCATGATTGAAGAGACTATTGCCAATTGTTGATGCGCCTGCTGATTTTGAAGTAATTATTTATTGGCTGGTGGGGCACGATGCACTTACGAACTGGAATAACATCCAAATTACTGTGCTGTTGTAATCTCGCATTGATTCGTCGAAGATGTGTTTTACATTCAAAACTATTTTCTTTATGTCAGTACCTTCAGACATCTGCTGCTGTGAAATCACATTTTGGAAGATCTTATGAAACGTGATCAAAATCCTGTGCATAAAACAAAAGAAGAGGAAGAACAAAACCTGTTTCCACAGTAATGCCAAATTCATGATAACAGAAACTGGGACATAACATCACCACAGGTGAAGCTGACATGTACATTAAGGCTGACGTGAAAGCGTCTGTTGTTGCCCTGGTAATCGATGTTGTCATCTAATTAATCTCAAAACCTGTACTCAGATATTCAAGGGTAATTCTCGCTGAGAAGCCCCCAAAATGGTATCCGGGCCCCAGCGTACAATCACTCCACTTTTACAGCAATTATCTCCAAGTTTAGCTCATGTACACACACACACCTACGCGCACACAAGCAGCTGACACCTCCTCGGGGCTCGTCTGATCTCAGAGTGCCTTTGCCTTTCTAGAGTGACATCTTTCACCGTCGTCCCCTCGATACCGACGCAGAGTGACGTCACCTGAAAGAGCGAGAGCCGAAACCTGACTCCTCACACACACACACACAAACAAACACACACACAATGCTTGACCTGAGAGAGTGCGCTCGCCTCACAGCTAGCGCAGGTGAAGCGCTGCACCTGTGTAACTCATACTTAAAGGGAGGGGGAGGTGAACATTTCTCCCACATCTTCCTTCATGCCTGTGCTGTGTCTTTACACCCCCCTCCTTTCTTCTTCACCATTTTCTTTCAACGGACCCTTACCCTACAGGCACTTAATCAGCCCGGCTTGTGATGAAGGGAATGGAGGTGGTAGTTGCGGAGGTGGTGAGGGTCTTTATTATACAAACAGTAAAGGGCTTTGGAGGCCCCATTGAGGTCTGGAGCCGGAATGGGGACGCGACTGAAAGCGCTGCACTCCCTAATGAACTCGAGTGGCCCATAGAAGCGAGGCCTTTTCACAGAAGCCAAGGAGGACAAAGTGTCAAAACAAGCCCAGCCCCTCTTCGTTCACAGGGGCTAAACGCCGCCTTTTGACTCTGTGGAGTGTGGGCATCTGAAGGGGAGGCCATGAGGAGAAAGCAGGGGGAGGCAGAATGTACTTGTTAAAACAATGGCCTCTTAAATCAAGCACCCCTCCTTGCCTCTCTTCTTCTCCTTAGCTCCTCAGCTCCCGCCTCTCTAACCCCCTCCTTGTATAGCCTCGACTTCCAATTAGACCTACTCTTGCACAAGCAGTTGAAAGCCCCGTATATCGCAGGGGCCTCAAAGGAGAGGCTTTGGAGTTGCGTCTCTGTAGCAGTGTTGCCTCTATGAAAGGTCTTAGTATTCAGAGGAGAGCCCTGTTTGGGCTCCTAAAAGCACTCAATCTGCCACTGGGGACTTGTGTACCATCATGTCCCCTCTGTTCGCCGCCTCTGCTCTCCCTTCTTCCCTCTTTCTGAGCCACTCCACCCCCTCCATTCCTTGTCTCCCTCTCTCCGTCCCACCCTCGGCCAAAACTCTTTCTTCAGTTTGTGACCCCTCCGTCGCTCCTCCATGCTTGGCTGCTCGCGGGGCCGGGACGGGAGCCGTGCACGGCCGGGGCCCGAGCGCTTGCTGCCTCCCTCCCCTTAGTTGTTTAGCCATGGATGAAAAGCGGAGACAAATATGTCTGTGGTTCAAAGTCCATCCCGGCAATTACAGTGACTGATTAAAGAGTTGGCCTACACAGGCAGCTATGTATAATACTACAACTCCCACTCAGTGTTTCATAACAGCACCTTCAGAATAGAACTGAGCTCAGCAGCGCCTGATAAGGGCCCATGGCTGGCTGAGTCCACTGTTTACGGCACAGTGATTGAGAGCCGGTGCCATGAAAGAGGCCACGATTGTTTTATGGCCAGAGTTTATAATAAGCAGAGCAGACAGTGTTGTTAATTTGTTCATGTGCATTAAGTGGACAAACAGAGAAGTAAAAACTGCAGTGAGGAAAAACAGCTGGGGATCGATGGCTCGACCGGTGCCACGGCAATCAATCATCTCTCCAAAGAGTGTTATGACATTTTGAATTGCATGCGTTGTTTTTGGACGTGCATCGCAAAGTAGTCAGACACTGCTACAATGGGAATTTGGTGGCATTTTATGTGCTTAAAGAATAATCGATGAACAGCAAAAAAAAAAGTGATCAACAAAAAGTTTCATGGCTAGACTGGACTGACCAGGATGCTGTCTCCAACACGCTGTGTCATCGTGCTTGTGTTTGCTGCACAAAGTGTGAAACGCATGTGTGTTTTTCCCGCCGAACAACCACATCAGACCCGCAGCGCCGGAGCTGTGCGCTACAAACAAAGGCTGTATTGTTTGGTGTTGTTTATCTGCAAAGCTGTACGTAGATGTTTGACTTACCTTGGACTTCCCTTTCATTATCACATGCACAAATGGCCTTAATTGCGGGGACTGTGATTACAACAAGGGGCCATTTCAAATGTCAGTGTAAACATAAGAAATGTTTTCAAGATTGAGCCTCTTGAACTCCTCAAAGACCTGCTGTACTCACTGTATAGCTGCAACTTCAAAAAAGTATGGAACTGATTCTGCTGTTTGTGGTTGCAAAGTTGATTGATTAGGTTGTGGATTTCTGCCATTATAATTATCTTTTTGTCCCGTGACTGTAATGCTGTGTTCAGGGTTCAAGGAAATGTGTAGTATACAGGGGTTTCAGGTGGAGCAATATGGTGTTAATGTGTTACGTTGTTGGAAAATAAAACCCAAAAAACAACATCACAGCGAAAATTGTCTATTGTACCTCAGCATACAGGTGAGAGCAGAGTTTATCATCTTCTGGTGCATTCGCCTGCATTCAGTGTCTGGTAGTTAGACATCAGCGTGTAAGTGAGGGCGATTTTGAAACGTCTTTAAAACATGATCAAGAAGCCATCGACTTGCTGGGAGGAAGAAAAGAGAAAGAAGAGGAAAAGAGGGTGAAAAACGAGTGATGCAGTGTTATCGTGACTTTGCCTGAGGATTGTAGTAACCACTCCCGGGGGCCGGAGTTAGCCTTCATGCCTTGGAGCGAAACTACGGGAAGATAATAACAATAACAACAGCAAACGCTCCACCAGAACCAGGGGAACCATCTGCCTGGACTGAAGTGAACCTAAGCGGGCTGTAATGATACTCTGCTGAGAGTCGGCACTAATTGGGTCAGCATGATTTTCCACTTTTGTTGCTAGGTGGTTGATCTATGGGGCTTCTATTCTGAGAAGCGCCTACTTAAGTTATTGTATCGGCCATCAAGAGACAAATCCATCTATGTTGGGCAAAGTCCATCGTCTCACATCGTCCTCATTTTCATTTAGCCCGCACTTATTTTAGAGAGCTTGCTCCAAATCACAGTCATGGCCCAAAATGGGCTCTCTCGAAGGCTAGTTCCACTTCTTTTGTGATTTTTTTTGCGTATAAATGGCATTTAACTGGGAGGCTTTGGCCTTGAGTGTCTGCTTTCTATCGTTGTCACAGATGGCAAGGACACCACAAGCCCATATGGAGAAAACTAAAGACGGGCACTCTGGATTGTGGGCCAGTCGGTAACAGGCAAGAGGCTCTGTGGTTTTCCTAAAGCAAATCAGTACAGTATGTCTGCATTTTTACCCGTGAAGACGTAGTTTAGCAGTAAAGCTTTGACCTGAGCAGAGGCTAAACTTCTTGGAGGCATATGGAAGATGTCAGACTGTCTTGTCACACAGAATTTTGATTAATGCTGTTTCTCACTCTTGCTCAGATTGGACAAAGAGAGAATTTTTGAGCATCAGGCAGACCAAAGGCTCTAAAATAGCTTTGCATCGGTGGCAGATGCTGAGTGCGTTCATTGCTCCTAAGTTATGAGGTGATTGTGGATAGAGCAGGCAGAGATGTTTTTTGTCCAGACCTGGAAGAGCGGTGCTGGTTACAGATCCTGTCCAGGTGTTAGCCTGGGAGGGAGAGGAAATCTGGGGCACAGTTAAATCAGAGCCAGGCCTGGACCCAGCCCTGTAGGCTAGAGCAGCACGCTGGGGTTGGACTGAGCTATTGACTATGAACTCTGGTCAGTGTCCAAACCGGCCTGTTCATTTACGCTCTGTCACCATAACTTGGTGGCTTCAGTTTCATTACATTAGAGCCAAACTGTTAGCAGCAGTAAACATGAACAGCTCACTTTCCACTTGCAGATTAATAAGTTGTGCATTTTAAAGTGCTGTTGCACATGTGAAAACTCATATGTGCTACAGAAAGACATGCATAAATGAAAATCTGATTTACTTCGTGAATCCAGCTGGGATGAGCGAATTGGACAGGAAGCGGGCTTGTCAGATGCACCGTTGTCAAACAGGGGTTGATTGATTGATGTGGAGCAAGCTGGGCGTCTGTCAGTTTTGATGGACGTTGATAATATGAAACGGAGCGAATGTTTTGGCGAGAGAGAGTCAGATTGCAGGGTGAATATTGATAGGACTGACCATCCAACGGCGCTATTTTCACGGCACCAGCCGATTTGCATCGATGCTGACAAGTATTGAAAAATGCCTTCTCATCCGGCATCAAGTTTGGATATTTGAGGAGTAAATCTCATCAGCGTCAGTGAGCCAGTAAGCATCAACATGCATGTACCAAGATCTAACAATAATAATGCTGGTGCATGTAGAGGCATGCAGGAAATACACTGTGTTATGCCTAGCCCTGTGTCTGTGACCTTCTTTAAGGTTCAACTTACAAGTCTAAGGACAATATATACTGTACTAACTGCTCTATGGAACTTGATTTACACGGCCACCTTTCTGGAGGTACCTTACATAGGGCACACTTCGAAATACCTCTTTACAGTGTCAATCAGTGGCCTGTCCTCCTGCAGGCTACTTTAGATGCTCAATTGATTGCTGTAACCTTGGCAGCCGGCAGGAAGGCAGGGACACACTTTAGCGCAGTGTTCATAAAGCACAGTCGCTTCTGAAATTGCTCATTTAATAGGGATGCTGTGCGGGCTCTTGCTCGTTTAAGAGAGCAGCACACGAGGCTCTAAAAGCAGATTTCAAGGTTTTTTTTTACTCTTCCTTTTGCCCTTCCACTCACTGGCGAGGTATTAATTTTATGTCCACGTTTAGGCTAGCCTTTAGGGTCATGGGTAGGCTCAGAAGCATGTGGCTTTCTTTACTATCTCACTAAATGTGTGGTTTGAGAAAACCGGTACGCTTGCTATAATAAATTCTGGTCGTAGCTCAGTTGTCTGCAGCTGTACTGTACTTCACCACTGCTGTCCAAGTAGAGGGATGAGTTTTAGTTTCAGGGGAACAAAGGTCACAACTCCAGGCTTCAGGATATCAGAGGTGTCTCCGTCCTGTACTTAAGCACGGTCCTTCATGGTAAATCCTTGACAGGTGCCCCAGCTTAATGTAAATCTCTTCCATGCTACGTGCATTTGCGTCTGCTGTATATGTTTTCACGTTGTGGGTGGGTGTGTCTGTGTATGTGAGACAGGTGCCAGGGTGCAGCCAAGTTGACCGGCAGTTGGAGCAGCGGGCTGAAATAAAAAGGTTCAGCTGGCGCCTGGCGCCCATAGTGCTCTACTCAGATATGTGCCTCTGGCAGCGTGCCACAAACACACACACACACCAACCAGGAACCACTCACTAACCCTGTGGATTGTGACAAATACACACGTTTTCTTCCAGACAATCACACACACATCTTCCTCTTCTGATTTTCTTCCTCCCTGCTGCCACAGCTGAAGCTGGCACCCCCAGCTCTGCCGTCACCCCTGGGGGCTCAGGTAGACACCGTCATCAAGCTGAGTGGTGCCAGCCTGTTTTATAATTGGATTTAGTGTTGGCACTCTTCCGTTCCCCCAGCCGGATAGCATTGATTTATGAGGGAGGCCTGGGAGACTGTATGCGACCGAGTCCGACAAGCGTCAACCCACACTGAAGGCTTCACTTCTGCTGTTAGCTTCTCCTCTGTCACCGAGCTGAGCGGTGAATATCTGGAAATGCACTTACTGCTAATTTAGATTGGTGTGCGTGATATCATTTTATTACTTCTCCTTATCTGTTAAGCTGATTAAAAGTCAGTCGCAGTCGCTCTGCTGTCATTGTTTTTCTGACCAGCCGGAGAACTGGCTTTGGGATTTACGGGATGACTCTTGTTTTTGTTGCTTGCGTGCTGGTCTCATCAATACAGCTGATAGCATTGGATCAATTTTTAATCCGGTATCAAACCTGCTTATCAAATTAGAATCTTTTCAAATCCTGTATCAAATCTGTTTAGGTTTAGTTTTCAACAGCTTTAAAGGAACCAAAGTGAAAGAAGTGAAACGGGAAAAACAAATAAAACAAATTCTCAATACGTTCTATTCATTATATTACAAATGTGCCATCAGAATTCAACCCATGCCATCAATCCAGGCTCTGCTAGAAGACTGGATGCCACAGAGGCTCTCAGTTGTGCTCCTCCTGTTACTGTAACCCCCCCCCCCCTCCAGTCTTTCTCAAGTGTAGAGTGTCAGCACCCAGATTCCTCCCCCTCCTGCCTCAGGGGTTTCTGGTAATAGCTATTCTTGGCGGAGGGGTATGCTGGTTCGCTACTGCACGCCTTCGCCCCTTCCCCACGATGACCCTTTCCCCCGCGTCACGTGACCTATCGCCCTTCAGAGGAGGACGCGGAGGTTATGTGCCTCCGGGACTCACAAACACTGACAGTCTGACCACTTAAGCAGCGTAGAAGCAGCCCTGGAATGCAAACAGATGCTCCCATTACCCTTGAACTGCCTCCGACCTCGGTTTGTGCTCAGGAAGGGAGTGACGGTCAGGATAATGGGCGGACGCTGTACCTGTCATCCACCTTCTGGAGCAGCTTCTCCGGAGAGCAGCTTGGGCGTGAAATGCCCTTCATCTCGTTCAGTGTAGAATGAGGTCTATTCTTTAACATCAGTTTTTGATAGGATCAGATAGAGCTACTGAGCGTGTGACTCTCCTTATGATATGCATGTAAGATATCCTGGAGGTTCCCTGTGATATTTTGGTACAGCATAACTACACCCCAGCTAATCACAAATACTCAGAGATTAAAAGTTGTCTATAATAGGTTTTTAGTTCCTTCACAGAGAACTGATGCTGTAGACAACGACCTCCAAGGTGCAGAAGTATCTCACTTGCTGACACTGACATCAACTGTATTTTGTTACTGACATAGTTTTATGTCTGTGGCCTGTAAGGGTGCTGGTCCCCGAACAGAAAACTGAGCTTCCCACTGGCAGGGCACATGACGACATGCACATACGCTGCAGTTCTCTGCACTGTGACCCCCCTCAATGATGTCAACCCTAAAAGAAATACAGAGCCTCTTCCAGTTGTGAGTCACATGATGGGAAGAAGCTTTGAGATAAAACTGAGACAATGTCGAGGCAACATCAAGTGCTGACCTCGTGTTCCTGATCAGTCAGATGGCTCAGGACTCGCTGTTCTGCAACAGAGCCACCATTCAGTGCAGCGACAGACTGGCTAACCCAGTCACTCCCGACACAACCGCTGCTCATGCAGCTCAAAGACAAACACATGATGCCCTTTTGAACCGTCCTAATTCATTCCGATCCACTTAAAACGTGCACCATCACACAAAGAGCATGAACTCAGTTATTTCAAACGTGGTACTTTGCCAAAATGTTGTTATTCTGTATTTTTGTTGATGTCATGAAGATCACAAAGACCTCATTTTGATTTTTTTTAACACTGGGCACTGTAGTTTTAGCAAACTTTACTTGAAGTGTCACATTTGTTAAAGGGAAATTTATTTCCACCCTCTGATACACAGCTATGATTGTATGACTTTATGTTGAACTGCTTATTTTCCTTCAAAGTGTTGTAATTGATGTCTTTCTGTGTACCCACAGAAAGACATGGTTTTGTTTTCAATCTGCCTCATCTACTACTTAAGTTTATGGTTTTCTGAATTTCCCTGCAGGGCTTTTCGAAGGCTCCCAGAGAAGAGGCCTGAACATGCTGCATTCAGATATACTTTTCATGTCTTCTCAGAGAATAACAATACCAGCAGTGATTGCGATGATGGCATAGAAAGAGCAATTTTTCAATTCAAGAAATAAGTCTCATCAACCCCCCCCCCATTCAAAATGCAGCATGTCTTATCGTGTTGCTCTCTAGTCTTTTTAAATGTTGGTGGAGAAGCTGGTGAACAGTGTCTAAAAATACTGTAAAAATCAGCAAAATAGAGTCAGAAGGTCACTTTGCTCGTCATTATTTTCCAAGTGTTTCTTCTTGGAGGCAGAGGATGAAGCCAAATGATCGAGAAAAGGTTCTAATTGTAGAGAAGCAGCAGTTTTCAGCCCCATCGCACACATCAACACTTTCTCTCTGTGCTTTATTGTTTTGAGTGTCTTAGCTTGACCTTTTTTGAGCTATTTATTTTCCAGCAGATGAGCTGAAATCAAACCACGCCGCAGAAAGGCACCGTGGATCATCAAGAACAACAAAGAGCAGTGACGAGTGTTAAAACTGTTCACTTTAGCTGAGGTTGAGTGGGCTTATTTTCACCTGAAAGCTACTACATCATTCATTATGCTTCACATTCTGTATTGAAATTGCTTTTCTTTCTCTAAAGACAAGTATACTGCTGCTGTTAAACGCAGCAGCTCGGGATCTCTCCGCCAGCGCTGAGTCACGGGCGACTTAATGGTGTTGTGCCCTGTTTACTGTGTTTACAATGTCCTTGCAGATATTTCCATTCCTCTGGGAGGGAGAAGCGCTTCTTATCTGCAAAGCGATGGCACCAGAAAAGGGAGAGAGAGAGAGAGACAGAGAAGCAGGCTAAGCGAGGAGAGGGGGAGAACATCAAAAGAAAGAGATGCTAAATATACTCATCCCATTTTTGGCTCTACGTGTGCATCTATATCTCGCTGTGTGGGCTTCACGAGAGGAAGCCGAACCGTCAACATGTAACTGAGTCACTCTGCTGAGAGGTTCTCGACATGGAGACGTTCCCTCGTAAGATGCCGTTGGCTTAGGAATTGATTTATAATTCAGTGTTGGATTGAACCTGCTGATAGCAGCACTGCGACAAAAGCTGGATACATTATCAGGCCATGTTGTGCCTCAGATATGTACCTCAAAGTCATCATGTTAAAGTATTTCATTCACTTTGTTACGTAGAGGAAAGTAAGGACAGGTGTTGAATTAGAGTTGCAAAGATTAATTGATTAGTTGGCAACTGTTAAATAAATTGTGTCTTGGGGTTGTTTATTTTCTTTACAGTGAGGTATCGAAACAACTTCAGCCACAAAACTTAAATTCACGCATTTCTAAATGTACCTATATGTCCAGTATTACTGAAAAGGTGAAAGATTAGCGAGGCTCTCATATGTTGTCTTAAGTATTACCAATTTTAGGAACATGCAGGGGAAAGCAGTCAAGCCGACCAATCACAGCTCATAGTTTCCACCCGGTATCTGTCATAACATGCAGTTTTCAAGGAGCGGCATGTCAGTTGTGTACCCCACAGCGCAGCTCCTTAGGTTAAATGTTCAAGCTACGTCGCAACACTGTCATCCTGTGACTCGCAAGTCTAAATTCAGCTTTACGGATGCCTCTCAGTGATGGTCCGACTGTCAAGATGTGGCTGCTGTGAAGAGACGATGGACCTCAAACCCCTCAAGGGGACGAGTACATTGAAAGGTGAAGGAAGGGGAAGAGCAATTCTGCCTCACCCATGAATCAAAACACTTATTCACTCACTCTGTTTCTCTCTCATCCAGCCTCTTCATTACTTCCTTATCCATCACACACACCCATCTCTATATCATACTGTTGACTTTGCCAAAGGCTTATCTGAACTATTGCCAAACACCAGCCCTTTGTGTATCACCCTTGCAGGGACACTGGGACAGCGCTATCGATAAAGTCGCATGAATGTTATCTGCCATGCTGGACTTTGGATTGAACAATTTTAGGAGCAGTTGGCACTGCAAGGAAGAAGAAGTCTGGAGGTCTGCCAGAGTCTCCCTTCCTCAGTCGAGTCTGGCTGTCTGGTCCTTCATGTAACCTTGACTGCGCTGGAGATCATTGCACAAGACACGACCAGCGCGCTAGCCTGTCATGCCCAAACAAGAGCCTCTGTCTCGGCCTCTGGTCTTACCTCATGGCTTATGAGGCTTGCATGCTGACCCGTGGAGCCGTGAAGACTGATAGCTGATGCGCAGAGAGAGTCGAGGGCAGGGGGTGGGGAAAGACTCTGCTGCTGGATTTGCATTCAGCATGTTTTTTGTCAGATTCGATCCGATACACCGGAATTATCATACACACTTCTCATAGCAGCGCCTCATCTAGTTCGGCTCCATTTTTCACTATTTGAAGAAAACAAAAACAAAGAGTGCCCGTGGCAGTTCCTTCCTTTGTTGTTTGTGAGCACAGCCAGCTGTTTATAGACGTTCTTTGCCTCCGCCTGTAGTCCTGTCAGAGGCCTGTTTTTTCCCTCAGCTGTGAACGTTCTGTGTGCTGCTGGCTGTGGGGCTCTCAGATCTTTCGAGGTTGACCTCTCCAAAACGCTGGGCTGGACTTGAACACAGTTGTGGTCATTGTGCTGTTAGTTAATGATTCTGCCCCTCCATTTTCACCCTCAGTCTCCTTCAGTTCCGCTGCCTCCTTTATAGAGTCAGGAAATGGCTGCCCCGAATGGACGTAACTTCCAGGTCAGTGGACTTGGGGTGAGGGGTCACGGTTGGGTTGAGGCAGCCGTAAATTGGATGACCGGGCATCTTTTTTTGTGCTGCTTGATGAATTCGGAAACCTTTCATCGTCAGCTCACACAGAAACACGTCCGCAGATGTGAGTGGCACGTGCATGAAAACACCCCTGAACGTGGGTTTGTTAGCGTGCGGAGATGAGGGAACACGTGCGCCCAGCTCTCCACTTCTGTTCTCTGCTGATCTCTTTGTTGGTTTTCTCTCCTCTACTATCCTCTGCCGTCTTCCCACTGTTCGAGCTTTTTTCCTGCTCACTTCTTTCTTCACTCTCTCCTTCTATTCGGCTCATTGCTAAGCAACAATGACAGCCGTGACAGATCTGCGCTTTGGCTCACACGGTGTCACATCTGACTTTAGCCAACCCCCTCCCACATAAACACACATGCACATGCTATACGACCAAGTACCCTGCTGGTCTGCGGTTTGTGATGCTGAACCCCACCCCCTCTCAAAATGGCTCCCCTGGTCAGCACCCCCTCGCTGAGGTGACAGGAGGGAAGCGTCCAGCTGGATGGAACTGTTGTGTTCCTCTCCTGAGGGCTTTGATCCTTTGCCCTTCATCCCCCAAATCAGCGCCTGCCCTGCCAGCCTGGAGAGGGGGCTGGGTCGCTCCTTGATTTAGCACTGTTTCCCCAGCCTGTGGGGAGGGAGGCCCAAGGAAGCCAGAGTGTTGGAGAGGTATGATACGTACTTGTGCGGGGCTGGGCGACAGCTGTGACAAGGTGGAGGCCCTTTCTCTGGATTGGCAGCCCCCTGTGCCCCACCCATCTAGCCTTAACTTCCCCCTGACCAGCGCTCACTCGCAGCTTTCCTCAGCTCCACAGCGCAGACGCATTGTCTCTAAGCCCCTGCCCGTCTCTGGGGAGCTGAGGGAAAAGGCCTCACTCTCCCCTCCCTTGGTACCCCCTGATCCCGGCCCCATTTTTTAAGGCTTTAAGACTGACCTGTCAGCCACTCTCTCTTCCCCAGAGTCAATGTGGCCCGGCCCCCTCAAAGACCCATCGGCATCGGCCTTCTGTTTGAACAGGCCCCACCAAAAGACCCCTTGTGCTGCCCTTTGTGCGCTCATAAATAAGATCAGAGTTAAAGTCCCTGTGCTCTTGTGTCCAGAGACGGGCCCTGTGGGCCTCGAGGACTAATGCCGCTTGGCAGGCCTATCGATCACAGAGCTCCTCCCAGAACGTTGACCAGCTCTGCCATTGCCCTGATGCCGAGCCTGCAACATGGAGTTTATAGACGTACGCAGTTGTAGCAGGTTGCTCAGTCGCATATTAACCAAGTTTGGGTGATATGATTGTACTTGGAAATAGGAGATAGTAATGGATAGTCTATTATCAATTCATAAAAATTCCCAGAATTGAAAGATTTACCTCCTCAATGATGTATTTATATTTTGAAATCAAAAAGGTCTTATTTCAAATACCTAGATTTTAACCACATAGCCCACATTACACCTCACATTAGCAGATTGCGTTGATGGCAACACTGAGTCCCTTCTGACTCTGGCTCATTCTTTACTTTCTTTTCTTATCTGACACCACTTTCAGCTGAACCCTGGCCAGACCATCAAGCCCATCAAATCTCAGTGTACCCCGCAGCCTCTGCCCTGTCCAGGAAGCTGTCTAGGGAGTCTAAATCAGCCCAGATTTATAGCAGGCTTTGGCTGGAGCAGAGCTCTGCTTAAACAATCGTCTGTCTTGTAAGTTAAGAGGCAAATAAAAAAGAGATGGTCTGCTGTCCCGGCGTCTGGATGAGATGTCCCAGACCTGGAGGCCACCATGTGTACGATGAGGAAAAACGTGACCAATGCCGTAAAACTCTGGTCTCTGTGACAAGGAAGATGGAGGGAACTTGAATGCTGAATAGAATAACAAAAAGACTAAAGTTAAGTGTCCAGTGGATGCAAAGAGCAGGAGAAAAAAGGCCAGTGGGCTGCAAAGAGAGGAAGGAAACAGGTTATCAAGACAAGCCATTACGAGTGGATTAGGTGAGGGGAAGCTGAGCTTTAACAACAAACCGGATTACACAATATCACTGGAAGCTCAGTTAACTGTGCTTAAAGATGCCTGAGCCTGCAGCTGGATGGAGAGAAGCTTATAGTTAGCCAGCTGAAGAACATGATGAGTCTGGATGTTTCCCTCCATGGCTGGATGATAGTCAAAGTCAAAGTCAAGAAAGACGTAATGACAGTGTTGTAAAATACTTCCAGCTTTGGAGTCCTGTTAATTTCCCACTTTATCCTCAACTTTGCAGCTCAGCACTCTTCGCTTGGCGTTTTAGCACTGTGCAGAAATCACCTGAGACAGGATGTGACACATGTCCCACTTGGACTTTCTGATGATGACGTTTCATTTTCTGGAAGTGGCACATATTTGTTTTTCTGTTCAGCCATTGTGGCTGCCAGGAGTAAAAAAAAGAATACCAAGGAACAAACCAGAAACATAAGACTCAATGCTTTCTGTATAAAGTACTTTAGAAAACTGTATCTTTCACATAGCGTTCACAGAAGCAAGATGTTTCTTGACCTGGTTAGAGCTTAAAAAGTCAAATCATCTACAGGTTTGCAAAGAGGGATCACGCATAGAAATCAGACATTCATGTACATGCGCATGTTGTACACAGAGAAAGACAACTGTCCAGCATGATGTCACAAGGTATCGTATGTCCTGGGGTGAGAGGCAGCCTGCTCCGGGTCCAAATCCCCCTGTCATGACGATTACATGCGTGTCCATGCGTCTGGAGCCACTGGCCCACCTGTTCTCATTCCTTCATCATCAAAAACAGACAGGGAGCCCGGCATGGGGTAGATGGGGACAATAGGTCACCGCTGTTTTGAGGTTTTACAGTCTTGCAGCCTTATGATTGTACTGTGTAGCACATTTTGGGTTCAGCAGCAGTGCCATGGATGTCAAAATGTTTGAGCTTTTTTAAAACAAGTTGGCAAAATTATGGCCAGATGTCCTGAAGTCACAATAATAATACATCTGTTTATACAGCACAATTATACAGCACACAACAGTAAAGAGAGCTGTAATTCTTTTAGTTTGAAGTAGAGTATAAAGAGGATAAGAAAGTACTTAAAATGTGGTTTAAAGTGAAGGCAGTTCATCAGTTATTGAAATGAGAAAAAGTACAAGATGGTATCATAGAAAGGCTCTAAGCCAGGGAATTACACAGCCTTGGAGCCCGGACTGCAGAAGTTGGGATACCCTTGGGTGTGGAGTTAATGCAACAGCGCTATAACCAGGGCACAGCTGCGTAAGGCTGTAAATGTGAGGAATAAGGTCTTAAACTCTTTTCTAATTCTTACTCGCAACCCGTGTAATGAGGCCAAGGTAGGACAGATCTCTGAGTTGGGAGATGGCTTCGTGGTTAAGACCAATGGACAGTGTGTCAGGTTAATCAAGACCAGAGGAGACAGAGGTTTCAAGGCTGTGTGACAAATGAGAAAAGCTTCAGAGAGAAGTTAAAATTCAGCGTACCTTCTCACCTCCGCACATGTGGCCAACTGCTGCGCAACATATGAAAGCTTGTCTGATTGTCAGAAAGTTGCAGAAACTGTTTGACTCAGCTCCTGAATTCAGAGATCAGAAAGGTGTGCCTGACTGTGGTGTCAGGCAGAAGCACTTGAAGCTCACTGATGTCTCAAGAGACTCGAGGTGTGTCTTGATAGGTCAGGTCTTGTTATTTTCGGGAAATCCTGGCGACATGTTTTGGCGTTTTCAGTCGTACTGTAGTAGAATTTTTTTGTTTCAGACACCAAACTTGGTATCAAAGTCAAAATCTATATTTGGATTTTGCCTGCGAGTGGAAAGCCGGCTGGGTTCAACCTCAGTTTTTTGGCGGGGCTAAGAAAGACGTTTGGGTCCGGGAGTCTTTTTAGAGGAAAAGTGCTTTCACCCTGACAGAGTGCCTTTAAGAGCAGCGGAGTCAGTCTTTTTCTGTGTGTGTGGAGAGGAAGCCTTTGGAAAGTGCTCTTTAACAAGTGTGAATAGAGTCATCTCTAGCTGCTCCTGTGTTTCATGTGAGACTCAGCCATTTTTCCTCTCTGCCTCTAATCAATCACCTAGACCCTCTCCCTCTTTGCCCTCACTACTTCTCTTCCCCCTCTCTCTTTTCTGTGGGATAAGAGTCCCTTTTCCCCCCTCGGTCCCTCTTATGAAGTGAGAGGAGGAAGGTGGTGGCGATGGGGGTTGAGTCAGAGAAAGAAAGAGGGAGAGAGAGCGAAATGCAGAGAGAAAGAGTGCATAAAGACGAGAAAGAGTTCCTCCAGCGTTTCTTTAACATGTTTAACTGTGGTCCAGGCTGCCCGGGGCTTTTTGTTTGGGACCCACAGATCCCCACCAGGCATTGTGGGAGCAGCTTCGGGCTGCAGGAGATTGTGGGAAAACCCATGGAACCAGTTACAGGGATCAACAAATGAAATAGAATATGGAACTGAGCTCCACTGCCACCACCACCACCACCACCACCACCATCATCATCATCATCCATTGAAAACCTTTTAACTCCAGCGTTCTGGTTTTTATGATTCCATGCTCGCCTCTTTGTGCAGAAAAGCAGCCTTTGCTCCAAAGCACATTTCAGAAGAAATGTTCGCGTTTTAGTCACTTTCACCACATTAACCATTGACAGTTGACATATTAAGTGCAAGCTGAATGTGGTACTCGCGGCTGTGTCAGCTCTGCATGTCCCACTTGTTCCACTTTGTGTTGCATTTACAAAACTACGCTGCTTCACTGGATTACAAAACCATTGAATGCATCATATATCTAAGTGATGTCTGATGAAAAGCTGGTTCCCTTTTAACTATTGATGGAGCATAGATTTTGCTTTGTGGTCACGTTCAAAGAGGGATGATGTTGCGTTGGGTTGCTGCAAAAAAGAAAAAATCTTGCTGGAGACTCTGTGTTTCGTGTTCCCTGCTGTGCCAACAGAAGTGGCCTGAATTGGAGGGAGAAGCTGCATCTTTTGGGCATGTTTTTTTGCTAAAGTTGGTCAAAATACAGCAGAACTCATCGCTTTTAACACAGGTGTATATTTGCAGGTGGTGTTGGGGACGAGGTGGCATGTTGTTGGTTTAGTCCCAGTTCGCTGCCCCGTGTTGGCCCCCTGTGAGGTTGGAATGCCTTGACAGGAGGAGGAGGAAGGGAGTATTATGGGGGATGGGAGTTTGGCTAGTGATCTCTTTCTTCCTCCCTTTCTGTCTGTATCTCACACACACACACACACACACGCACACACACACACACACCCTGAGAGTGGCCGTGTGGTTAACTCTAGCTCAAGTTCATTGTGGCTGAGTTCCGGGAGGCGGTGGTGTGGGGGGGGGGGGGGGGGGGGGGGGGGGGGTGAGGAGGAGCAGTAATTAAAGAGCTTTGAGAGAGGGGCCCCTGCGCTCTGTTAGATGCATTTCACCCCCCCTCCCCCCTCCCCATAATCCCCACAGGAATAAACAAATTGGGCTTTTCAGCCTGCAAGCTGGGCCTGGGGGCTCCTGTAATGGGATAGACATGAGGTGTATGCGTGTGTGTCAGACGGAGAGAGATTGGGTGTGTGAATACGAGATATGAGAGAGAGAACATGTGTTTCTTGGTCACTTGTGTGTATGTATGTGTGTGTGTGTGTGTGTGTGTGTGCGTGTGTGTAATGTCTCACCACAAGTGCAGTAAGTGGCTAATTGCTCCCAGCACAGTGTTGAAGTGTGCACACGGACAAAGAGGCCTCAGCTTCATTTACTTAATCCACGGGTTTGGTATCTGATCCAGATTATACCGAGATACCTCTTAAACACCTGAGCACCGCGTGTGTGTGCGTGTGTATGTGTGTGTGTGCGTGTGTGTGTGTGTGTAGGGTTGCTTGATTCATTGCTTTCTAAGATAATCTTTGTTGCTATTTTAGATTTTATTAGATGGTAAACCAAAGTATTCAACTTGCCACCCCCTGGCTTTGTGTTAAAAGTCTTATTTTTGGAGTTTTGGTCATCAGTTCTATCAGGTGTTATTGGGTTTTACTCACCAATTTAACTGCTCAGATGTGGGGAGTCCGACAGTGCAGCTGTTTTCCTTCTTGTTCCAAAAAGTTTGGTCGAACTGCAGCTCTGTTAACAACCTTGTAAACCTGTAAACTCTTTTGACCACTCGTGTTCCTGCCTTTTTTTTTCTGATGTCACCCTCACTCCCTCTTTCTGGATCAAACGAAACTACCGTCCCCCGTCCCTGTAACATTTTTGTCACACTCACAACTTGATGCATATTTCCCAACCTGAATCCTCAGCTGGTGCTAATCCAAATCTCACAGCGGCAACGCTGTGCACCTCCAAACGTCCTAATCGGATCAGAAGCGCAGGAGCATGATGCCAGGCAGGCAAATGAAACGATGGAGGAAGAGCGTATCTTAATCCTCATCTTAAAGCTGATATGTGCCGCTCATCACACGGCCGGCTGTCTTTCACTTAACGAGAACAACCAACGCATCGGTTTTGTGAAGCTAATGAGAGCGGTGTGTGTGCTGGGCTGTGTGTGTTTTGCCAGCTTTAAGATGGCCACAGCTGATCAGTTCTGGAGTGTGAGTGTTTTTTTTTTTTTGGGTGAGTAGGGGGAGGTTAAATGAATTCAGCCCCTCTCCTCTTAATGAGCCTCAAGCACATCTCATTTCACTGGCTGCTGCACTAAGAAAAGAAAAATAGCGCCTCCCCTTCAGTTCCTCCACCTCCGCTTCCAGTCTTTCAGGCGACCTCAGAGGGTTCTGCCATGCAAAGCAGCCAATGATTTACTAAAAGGTCCTTTAATCATTGCAGGTTTATTTCCCCAGCCTGTCTGGAGGTCAGTAATCGTCTCTGCTCTGCACAAAAGGACCTCTGTTTGTTGTCGGGTTGTTGACAGCAGAGAGAGGAGGAGGCTGGAGACGGTTCAGCTTGTCGTCCTGCAGGTCTGAGGATCAGCAGGTTGTTCATTAAACATCGCTCCGAGTCTCAGCTGCTGTATTCTGTCGTGCAGAATGCGGAGACGCAGATGTTGTTCCGGGGAAAAAAGTGTATGAAATGCCAAAAAAAAAAGTGACAAAAACAGCGCTGAAGCTGGCATCCTGCTGAAGCCCGACCCTCTCTGCCTCAAAGCCGCCTCAACTAAAATATCTCTGAAAAACCGCGTCAGAGAGGAAACGGCTTTGAGTGAAAGAAAGCAAGTTTGTTTGCTTCCCCGTCGACCTCTCCTCTCCTCTCCTCTCCTCTCCTCTCCTCTCCTCTCCTTCACCACCACCCTCCTGCTCCTCTGTTCCTCCGGATGCTGTTACAGTGAATGCTCGATGCCTGCTTGCACATCTGATCTCCCAGCTCATCCTCCAGTCATGAAACGCTTCTTTTGCATCTCATACATCCCCACCACCACCACCACCACCACCACCTCCACCACCACCCGTCCTCGTCTTCATTCACTTCTTCTACTCTGCATAAAAGTAGAAAAATAAGCGGGCTGTGGGATGGGGAGGTCGGATGGCTCCCAGAACAGAGGGAGAACAAGAAAAGGAAGACGTTGCTTGTTCTCTGATCCGTCTTTAATCAAAGTCTGCGTCTCTGTTGTTGCCAGCGTTCCTCCTCCACGCTCCTCTCTTCCAAAGCACTGTGGTTTGTAACTCTTTCAGCACTTACTCCTTTGTTTTTTTTCTCCCTTTCACTTTATCTCTAAAGTGGGTTGCATCTGTGCTGTGTGAAGGTAAAGATCTTCAGACGCTGCAGAATGAGGGAGAAACTTCACAGAGCGATCCGTGACAGCCAGTCGGCAGGCGGGGGGAAGGGGGTGGGTGGTGGTGAAGGAAAGTGAAGTCTGAAACGAAGAAAACTGAGAATAGTAGATGAACTTTTCTCCGTGCCGACTCTGATTTCTCTGCATGAGCAAGGCCAGCGTTCCACATTCAGCCCTTCCCTGTTGCACGTTCTATTGAATCGGCTCTCTGGCCAGTCCGTTTTGTTTGCATCATCAATAATTTCTCACTTCAGTGGATTTGTTATGTAAAAGTTTTGCTTGGAGGTCAAATTAATATTTCTCTTTCTTTGTGAAACTCTATAAAAACAGTAAGTGCGAGAATAAAGCCGGATGGAAGCGAGAAGCGTCGGCTGCGGCTGCATCGAGGCTTTGATGAAGTCTTGATTCTGCCGATCCTCATCCAGAGTTTACTCAGCTGATCCAGTTTCCGCCAAGTCCCGGTGAAGTGAGAATACACTGCAACAAAGTGGTGTGAAGGCCAGCTGTGGAGGAAACGACCTCACCACGGAGTCCGTTCAGTCTCCGTTCCGGAGGCTTCAGTCATATCACACGATCTTCATCAGCACATAGAGCTGTCCCAGCTGTCACGGAGGACATGTGGACAAGTTTTTCTGAGCAACGTCAGGACGATTTATTCTACGTGACGGTCTGATGTGATGTGTTGAAACTTTACTCTCAAACTTTACATTGAAGTTTACAGTTTAGCGTTGTGACACTGCTGTGGTCAGCGTCTGGTGAGGTTTGGGAAAAATCACGTTTTGGCTTAAAATCGGGTTTTGTCGGCACAAGCTCGGCTCGGTGGTCTGCTGCTTGGCCCCGCTCTCACCTCGCTGTCAGCTCGTGTAAATGCACCAGACACCTATTGTTTACACATTGACTTACAGTTTGGTTGTATGCTCAAACTGCTGCTTCCAAGATCTAGAATGCACCTTTGGTGAATGCTGGCAGCTTTCCACTTGTTTTCACGCTAGATGCATCACCTGACTGAGGGCTGAGATAAGGTTTTGTCCATTCATTCAGAACTGGTTCTCAACATGCAACGCTAGCTGAAAGAAAATATGTGAAAGTGCATTAAATAAGTTTGATTCCAGAAACTGACACAATCATATTTTATAACCCCGATCACAGCACTTTGCAACACGCTCTGTGTAATTAACATTTTTCCATGAACCTTGCGGCCCTACACGCTGCCTCATCCAATGATAACAGACGATTATTACGGTTTTATTTATCAAACGGATCTCACTCCGTGTTCACCTGACTGGTGGCAACAAGGAAGCAGTGTGTTTTCCTGAGAGTGTTCTCAGGTGTCGGCCGGCAGCCTGCAGGCACCTGAGCCGGCAGGCAGGCCCGAGCAGGCCCAACGCGAAGATCAGACCTCAGGCAGCACCTCCTCTGTCTTCTCTCAGTCTGGGTCATATCGCTCTTCCTGTATTGTGTGTGTGTGTGTGTGTGTGTGTGTGTGTGGCAGTGGCCCAGACAGGTCCATTCTTTTAATCAAGGCTGGCTGAAAACAGACAGGAGTGATCTTAACATCACGCTCACGGGGAGGGGAGGGGGTGCTGTCAGTCAGCTTCAGGAGGCCACAGCCAACACAGCTCGCAGAGCAGAAGAAGGAGGGAGGAAGGAGAAAGGGAAGGAGAGATCGGAGGCATAAATAAAGAAAGCTGGAGATTTAGGTCAGAGAGATGGAGGCGCGGAGAGGACGGAGCAGAAGAGGTAATTGAGGCGTGTGCGTGTCAGGAGAGCGATTTAGTCCGTCCTAACAGTAAAATATTACACTGTCGTTCCATTTGTCCGAAGGCAGATGGTCTCTCAGGCGCCGTTTGTTACGGCCGAGACCGAAACAGATTTGTCTGAATGAAAGATGTGGTGACTGTCGCGCTCACACCGTTGATGCATTGTCAACAGTAATATGCTGAAGAATGACCCTCATCTTCCGTCCTGGATGAAATCAGGACAGAGTGTGATTTTCACAGCTGGAACTGATGGCAGACTAAAGACAAAAATGTTCTGCGCTGTATGAATTTGATGAAACTTACTTTTTGCTGCGAGTTTCGTGAACTCGGTAGAGCCTCCCGCTGAAGAGGAAGCTGTGATCTCAAGATGAGAGTCTCAGGTTATTTTTGTAGTTTTGGCCATCGGTTCGGCGAGTTATGATAACACCTCAGCAAAGTAACTGCCGAGATTGAAATAAGATCCGAGCAAGTTTTTCCAAACCGGGAGCTTGTTTGATATCTGGATGATTGCATGCCCGCTTGTGTTTCTTTCCCTGTTGGATCTATTTTGAGTGATATTTCCGCGTTCCCAGATCTCAATGAGGGAAATGACGGATAGAAATGATGGCCAGAAAAAAAACAAATGAAAGTTGGAACAAACTGAAATTATCCTTGAAATGTCTTCTGTTGTACCCCCCTCTCCTCTCTGCTCCCTCCTCCTCCTCCTCCTCCTCCTCTTTCATTACACTAGCGCCGCTCTGGATGATGACTTGATCCGCCGAAGCTGCTGTCACAGGCTGACGGAGGGAGGGGGCGCATTAAGATTGATGTCTTCATATTCCGAAATGCCTTGGGCCAAATTAGCGTTTACTGAGTTACATCCTGATTTTCCTTTTATGAGGGTCTAAAACAGGATAGCAGTCACCTCATCCCAGGCAGATATTAAAAAACAGACAATGGCTCGGGACCGAAAAACACTCAACCGCGGACTTTCTTGATTGTTTTAGCGTTTATTGCCGATCAAGGTGGGGAGCTTAACTGGAAGAATGGGATTATGTTGTTATTTTAATGATTGCTGCGTCTCCAAATGAAATTTTGATGAGGCTTGTGCTTTCACCTCCTCGTGGCTGCTGATGATCCATTAACAGTTGTCATAACACCGGAGCGTGATTATTCTCCAGCCAGAGGGGACGCATAACCGCGCCTTCAGTCCAACGCGATCTGAAGGCCGAGGCGCATTAAGCGGCTCAGACTGGCAGAGCAAATGTTTGTGCCGTCCGTTTAAACGGGAGCTTTATTAGGGCAGCAGAGCGGGCTGCTGTCATTTCTGCTTGCAGACGTGTGAATAGCTTTCTGTCATGTTCGGCTTCTCCTCCGGAGCGAGCCCGAGCCGCGGTGATGTAGAACGCTCTGGCTGCAAGAGATAGGACAGAAGCTCAAGTGACTGCCTCGTTTCAGAGCTTCATTAACCAAAACCTCTATTTTTTTTAGTCTGTTTAGCTTTAATTTGCGTTAACAAATTTCTTGCAATTTCCCGTCTATGCACAGCAAATGTGGTCTCAGCCGGTTTTAAATTGTGACATCCCTGCTATGCAGACAATGGATTATGTGCACCATAGCAACAAAAACGAGTTAGAGACGGCCTATAATTAGCCTAAGTGAAGCTGTACCTCTCCATCCTACACACAGTGGAAAATTGAAAAAAGTATGTTTAGTGGGAGTTTTGCCTTGCCTCTTAAAACGAGTTAGAGAGCTGCAAATTTACTGAGCAGTTGTCTCTAATTCAAAGAGGAGGGAGATAAAAGGCTGTCATTAAACAAGGTACAGGATTGCACCTTTTGTCACCTTATAGTCAAACACCAGTCATGAAATCTTACAAAAGTACAGTTCTTTTCTCAGCATGCTGGGATCTAATTGGTTACGACTCTGAAACTGCAGTGCTTTTAGTGTCTTAACATCAAAAGCAAGATGGCGTGATTAAATCTCATTTTAAGCTGCTGCCTGGAACAAACTTACTGTCTTCAAAGATATCCTATTGCAAAAAAAAAAAAGGCAGCTTTTGTGAAAAAGTTCAAATTGGTTGCACTAAACGGAGGCGTTTGGAGAGTTTACAGCGGATAAAAGAAATTATGTTCTTTGAATTCTGCACTAAAACCAAGAAACTTGTTTTTAAACTTGTTTCCGGCCCAGCTTTATTAAAAATAGTCAAACTGTGAGCTGAGTGTATCATTACTGCCCTCGTCTGCAGGGCGCTGTTCGTCTGAATTCAAAATGAAGGCTTGAGTACAGTAAACGATTGACCCGAGGAGGTGCTCTTACTCTCTTCATCAGACCTCCGTGAAGCTATGCGAGACCCCAGCATCTCTCTAGTTTACTCAAATGATCACTCAGCCGGACAAGGTTCTGACTCTGCAGACGCTTCTAATTTCCTACAGCGCTTCGGATCTCTGGCGCTGGCCTTTCTTTGCCGTTCCTGTTGTCTCCTTCCTCAAACAGACAATTGGTTTGTATTGATTTCCCGAGCATCATTCCCAGATGACTCATCCGCTCGCTCTGGGAGTCTGGCTCTGCGAGGAAACGCTTTCTTCGGGTTTCCTGCTCTACTTTAGGTGATGCTTGTCAAGGTGGAAGGTCCCGTCTGGGCCTCGAGGCTCAGCGTGGTTGCTCATGATAGTAGGTGGGAAAGATTTATAGTGTATTCTTTCTTTAAGAGGAATAACAACGTCTTTAGTCGGGCCGAGGCTGGCAAGAGGTGTGCTGTGGTGCCCCTGAGGAGCATTTGGCCTTCCTCAACTGTTTTGTAAGCATTTGACAGGTGAAATAGTGTGGGAACTGCGGGGAGTGTTGCTTTAAAATGCTTTTTGTTGCGCTTGTCGGGGATGTGGAGGTGCCTGGTGAATGCTCAATAGCTCTGTAGGAGCCGCTGGTGAATGGTTGAGTGCCGGGGGGAAAATGGCTTCCCGCAAGAGCTGTGCAGATTGTTGCTGAGGCTCCTTCTGAGGGGAAACTGTCCACATTTCTTTCCCCCAACTGCTGACTCCCACAGAGGAGTGCAGAAACAGTGTTTCTTGTTATTGATTGATCAGGCTGACATGTACTTCGCCTGATTCTCAGCCCGGACCAGTTGGAGGGTCGCCATGCGAACCGATGAGCCACATGTTCCGCTGAAGCCCGGCTCGCCCTCTAACGTCCTCCGCCTGGGGGAAAGAGACGTGCAATGAAGTTTATTGCAATGGCACAAAGCTGTCTTGCTGTCCGCACTCATTTTCATTGTTTTCACTGTTGTGTTCCATGTGTTATGGAAATCACAGTCTGTTGTAATTTTGTCCCTGACAAATATGCTATTAATCACACCAATAATTGCTTTGTTCACCCGCTCTTTGAGTTTGGTCCAAGTCCCTTCAGGCAGTACAGATCCAGCAGGGTTTTTTCAAAGATGGAAAGATGGTTAGGACGAGGCGTGGTGATGGAGGATGAGTCACCCACGTTTTGGTGATTGGGGCAATGGGAGGGTCAAATGGGGTCCTGAGAACCCAGAAAAATGTGGGGCGCTTCGTGCACCCCTTCGCCTTGATTCAGAGTGTTTGTCTTGATTTTACCAAAAAGGAAGACGAGAAGAGCTGAGGCACGCAGCAACGGATGGGAAACCAGGCGAAGAGTTTGAGGGAAGCGAGAAGCAAAGAGGAACTGATGAGAGAAAGCGGTTCATACTGAAGGAAATGGCTGCTGACGGACGATATTGGACGGATAAAAGAACGTGGGTTTTGCGGGAATAGCTTGTGGTTGCTTTTAGAGACGGGGAAAGTAAGGCAGAGAGCGAAGCGGAGAGAGGGATTGTTCAGAGCCAGCGCCTGGCGAGGGCCATTGTTCATCTTTCCCTTTTGAGCTGAAGGAGACAGGAGAGTTTCACACGCCACTCGCAGGCATCCTGCTGGGCAGCCCCGGAAGGGGGCTATTGCAGCCGGTAAAGAAGGCCTGGCCATAGGGATAAATTACTCTGAATGGAGGGGTCTGTGTTTGCCGTTTTCTCCTCTTTTTCTAAAAGGAGCCAGAGAGGGAAAGAATTCAACCCCAACCACAGGTTGTCCGCTTCGCTTCTGGAAAGGCTCTGCCTTCCAAGTCACCAATTTAACATCCCTCCTCCCCCACCACCCTCCACGCTCTCCGCTCCCACCTCCTCTGGAATGCTCCGGGGTTTTGTTGTCCTGCGGGGACCAGAGTGTGTGTGTGTCATATGAGCTTTGATAACTTCAAGATGTGCGTGTATTCTCCTCGGGGAAGGGGATACAAAACGACTCACAAAGTTTTATGACTTTGAAGGAAATTAAATCACAAACATGATGCATTGACATATCAATACGTGGATGACCTATTAAATCATTCTTCACATTTTTAGGCTTGTTTGCGTTCGCCTGTTCATTTCATTTCAGTGCTGTAGGTCTGGTGTAACCGCGTACCCATCGTAACTCTATCGTGGCTGCGACTCCAGCGTGATCCGCTTACTTACAGTTGGCGTTGTTTGAAGTACACATAGGAAGTACACAAAGAAACTTAACACAGTGGTGTGGAAACCTCACCACCAATAATCGTTTTGGTACACGCGTAGCCTCGCCATCCATCACAACACCTTACATGGTCGCTCGAGGTTTGGTTCAGATTGAAGCCTGGCCGTGTTTCCAGTCACAACCTGACTGATACAGTACATCCATGTGATGATGTGATTGGTTTATATTGATTTAGCGCAGAAATATTAGTCAATATGATGATGCTACGTTAGCAAAACTAAACTGTGCATGGATGTTTTACGATGTACTCAGTATCAACATCTATTCTGATGTCTCTTGACCAATTTCGCTAATATTTTGGAAGACCAGATGGTGTGTGCACATTTGTACGAGTGTGTTTTTGTGTGTGTGCGCGCGCTTGTTTGAGCCCTCCTCGTAGTTAGCAGCTCATTTTAATGGCTGACTGCTGGACTGATGCAGAAAACAGAGAGGTCAATATACTGAAACTGGCAAACTCTCACTCGGGGATCTGAAATTTACAAGCCCGGTTTTTGCCCCAAATCCCAAATGTTAACATCATAGAGCGTCTGGTGCCAACATGGAGGAGGTTAGAGCTGCGGAGTGGAGCCCTTCATGCTGCGTCAGTTTATAACTGGATATTACAGAGCTGGACCTCAGTGCCTGCTCCCCTCATCCAGTCAAAGCCCATAAAGTGAGTTACAGCTCGCCCGCATGGAATAATCTCCTCTTATTACACTTATCCCTTCACTGTGAGTTCACATTCACAGACATGGACCAAATGGAGCTGCTAATACTGATCTGGCATCCGGCGCTGCCATGAGACCTTTTCAGGAACGCTGTGTTTGCTCATGTTAAAAATCTAACCGTTCTGGTTTCGGTGGCTCACGGAGCTCAGACGGATGCTCGTGCAGGCGAAAAAAATGGTGTCTACTGGTTACATTTGTGATTGGTTCAGGTGCTCTGATTTGTGCGCACTGGCACAATTGACCAATGTGACCAATCAGATACATTAACTCAGTCACGGTGGATGTGTTTCTGTATGTTTTTAACCAGGAATTAGCATTCGACGTCACAGCTGATTAGACAGTTGAATGGCGGCTCCAATGCAAAAATCAACACAGCATTCATGCTGTTCGAGGAAGGTTTTTGTAATATCCTGCCAGCAAATGTACTTTCTCCTGTTGGCCCCCACAGTCTCAGCTTGATTTGTGCGATTTGATTTGATTTGGATTGCCGTCTGTCAGCGTGCAGCCTCAGAGCAGGTGATCGATAAATCCCACAGTACTGATCTCTTGCGGGGTGTTTCTATTGCAGGGGGGGGGTTCAGGCTGGAAGTTCTGGCTCAGACAAGCGGCTCGTGTAGCACTTAAGACTGACTCCACTGGACTGGAGCTGATCCAGACTCTCTTTAGGCACACGGAGAGCAAAAATCTAAAACTTCACCAGCGGTGCTGCAGAGACGTCCCGCTGGAAATAGTAAAATTATCCCACACACAGAGATTTTAGACCCCAGTTCACTCCACGCTCCTCTCTCTGTTTCACTTATTCTGCCGTCTCATTCTACCTGCTCTCTGGTTCAAGCACAGCCATGTTAACATTCCTGTTGGTTCAGCTACTTTCATTTGAGCTGAGTGAGGTCCACCGCTTTTACGACCCAGAAACATGGTTTTGATTTGCCTCCACAGAACAATAGATGTTTGCAGTGGAAATGGGTCATTTAGTTTGGGTTTATTGGACGTTTTTGAGCTGTGCGTCCCACGGCCTAGATGTTGGATTCTTCTTATTTTTCCACATTTTGAAGATTGGTTTACAAAAGTGATATTTGAACCGTGAACGCTGCTCTCAAGGGTGTCCCTCTGAGGGCCGGATGTCCAGATTCTCTTGTCAGAAAGTTCCCAGAGTCCAAGGTGCACTGCTTGTTTTGTCGGACCAACAGTTTAAAACCGGAAGCTAGTTAGTTTACAAAGACATAAAACAGCACAAGGAAGCAAATAGTCACATATGATAAGCTGAAAAAATGATCTTTATCACCGAAGCACCGACTCTTGATTGACTGAAAAGCTCCACCTGCTGCGGTGTGGGCAGAGCAGGGCAGCCTGGATCAGGGTTAACAGTCAATTGATAAACACTTGTCAGCTAGTTTGCATAGAACAATTAATGCAACACCAAACACCAGATAGAAAAATGATTTGGGGGATTTTAAGAATTGATCCAGGGTGATTTAGTCGAAAATTTAGCCCCCAACTGGAAAATCAACTCTTCCCAGCGAGGAGCTCTGGGCTCGGCTGAAGCTCTGGCCCGAGTGTCCCTGATAGAGGCCCCTACTGGGGGATTTTAGGGGTTAAAGTGGGGATGGTGGGGAAGCTTTGTGTGTGTGTGTGTGTGTGTGTGTGTGTGTGTGTGTGTGTGTGTGTGTGTGTGTGTGTGTGTGTGTGTATGGGAGGGGGGGTCAGCTGGCCAACGAGACAATCTGTGGATTAGAGCAAGCTTGGACACCAAGTGCTCACTCAGCACATTACCCAGCAAGTCTAGTATTCACAGCCAGAGGCAGAGCCCGGAGCTCCTCTGTGTTTACACTGCCAGGCCTGACACACACACACACACACACGCGCACACACACACACACACACATGCACACACACATCCCATTCAAGCCAATACGTATTTGCACCGAAATGGTAAAAGTCTCACATTCTGCCGTAAATCCGCAGCGACACTCGATGCAGAAGAAACAACACTGGATGTTTTATTCCAACTTTTTCTTCATTTAAGGAAAGAAGCCAAACTTCTCAAATGTTAAAGGTTGTGCAAACACGAGAAGCCACACAGGACCCTCACCTAAATAAGATTCAGCTCAATCAACAAACAAGTCGCGACATTTTTGCTAATCTGCTCCGTGGAAACGTTTCATCAATACTAAAAACGCATCGAGGTCAAACGTCCCTCTCATGTCACGCTGCTGCCTCAGCAGCCGTTGAACAAATAGGCCGGACTTTCGCTCCGTCTCTCTTTGCCCTCCTCACCCCTCCTCACCCCTCCTCTCTGACTCCATACACAACACTTTCTTTCTCACCCACACTTCATAAAATCACCACAGGAGCTCTCCCACACAGCCTCACGACAGCCAGACCTGCAGCTGTCCATCTGCCTCGCACTCCCCCCCGTTTGCAGCCTCCGTCCTGTACGTCTTCATCGTCCCCGTCCACGTCCCGCCTGCCTGAGTTTGTCCCTTTTTAACATGTGTGTCATTGTGGAAAAGTAGTCATCCAGTTTCCTATTAGGTCATTAAATCCTTAAAACTCTCATCCAACACAGAAAAGAGAGTAAATGGGAGTAGTTGTGATAGATTTTTTATGTTTTCTCTTTGATCATATTACAGCCCTTCCCTCATTCACAGACTGTATACAGTGCACACACACATGTTCACACACACACATTGAGTCCCAAAGCCACATAAGTACAGAGTGTGGAGGCCAGAGTCATCACAAAGGGCTGACAGTAGTGGAAAGTGAAACGTAGTACGACACGCTCGCCCCTCTCCCTCCTTAACCCCTTCATGGCCCTGTGACCAGACCGACCACACAGCATCGCACACACAGAGCAAGATAGAGCCGTCCAAACGCTGACATCACCGGCATCTGCAGAGGTTCATAAAGCGTCTGCCAGGCCCGAGCGAAACCGTAACGTTTGCCAGGATAAACCAGTTTACTCGCTACAAACATGCTCGTTTCCTTTGGTCCAGAGATCAAGTGATTAGACTCTGGCTGTTACTGGGATGTTTCGTGATTTGTCAAAAGTTATTGCTTCTTAGCTCGGTTATTTATTGAAAGCAAATGAGCTCTAAGCTAAACTCTGGTACAATTCATCAGATCACATGGTTCCCAGCTACAGCTACAGCCCTCATCCCAAAGGAGCCGGGACGCTGTTCAAAGCATAAATAAAAACAGGACGCGCTCACAAACAAACAAACCGTGTTTACCGACAGCAGTTTTCTGACGTGGTCCTGACTCCGTGTATTAATCTCCTACATGCAATCATGTGTTCACAAAGTGGTGAACTCGCTCCATCCTCGCCTGTGAACGACTGAGCCTTTCCAGGACGCCCCTTTCATACCCAATCATGATACTATCACCTGTTACCAGTTTACCTGTGGAATGTCCCACACCTGAATGCCGCACCTGAGTAGATAAGATCCTAAAATGTGTGCATGCTGAAATGTAAACCTTCCTGGAGGCTGCGGCTCCTCCAGCCGGGGGGGGGGTTCTCAGTGTCGGTGGAGGTTTTCAAACGGGTGCATCCCAGTTATGTTGTACTTTGAGATCTTGACACTTTGCCCGGAGAAAATGAGATTTGGGGGATTATGTTGGATTATCTCAAGATGCTGACAGATATTTTCACTTGTTTGAAGTAAAATAGCGTGGAAAGATACACTAAAACACTTAAAGTTCCCTTTTTTTTCTGCACAGATATTTCTCTTTTTATCGTTTTTTTTTTTTCTTAAACTCACATGTTTTCACCCCCCCCCCCCCTCCAATGAAGTGCCAGCCCACATGCCCGTCCAGCAGCCATCCCCTCATCCCCGGCCAAGTCAGTGTTATCTTTGAACTGACTTCAGAGAGACTGCTGGCCGGCCACGGATGATGGCACTCTGTGTGTGTGTGTGTGTGTGTGTGTGTGTGTGCGTGTGTGTCTGTACTGTATACAGCTCCGTAGCAGCACCATCCTTTCATCCCCCCTCCCCTCGTTTGATCTCAAAGGCCTTTATTTTTAACCCTCAGCAGCAGGACGATGATATATCACTAAGCGTGTAATTATGTTGTTTTCGCTCATTTGAAGGGAATAAAGGACAGTATCCTCCCACATGCTTCTGGGTCGCACGTAGTTAATAGGCAGCGACTTGGCTGAGTGTGTCTTTGAGTGTGTGTTCCTGCGTGTGTGATTTGCTTGAATGAAATGCTGTACACGATGAACATGCAGAGGGTCCGTAATGAAGACTGCGGTCAGGTTGGGGGAGTGTTAGTTTGTCCTTAAAGGCAAGCCAACAACACACACAAGCGTGCACGCACACACACACGCACGCACACACGCACCCTCCTGCTGAGTTACGTCACAAGAAAGTGATTGAGCTCTGCAGTGTGATAAGACTGGAGTTTTAATGAAAGTCTGAGATGAGCAGGCGTGAAAAGAACCCCGCTGCCAACCAACTGCTGCACATTTCAAACACTCCTGTGTGTGTGTGTGTGTGTGTGTGTGTGTGCGCTGGTGTGTGTGTGTGTGTGTGTGTGTGTGTGTGTGTGTGTGTGTGTGTGTGCGCTGGTGTGTGTGTGTGTGCTTTGCGAGCGAACCAGAGGGATGAGCTCGTGATGATGGGTCTGTCCAGGAAGATTTTTAGCAATGCTTTGAAGATTTGGCATCAGCTCCAAACTTGTTTGTCTGGTGCTTTGTTTACATACTTGAGCGTGCGAACCGGATATTTCAAGTGATTTCAGAATTTCCCTCCTGTAGGAAAGTGGAACATGTGTGCATCTGCTCATGCACGGCGTTCCTCCACACTTGTGCCTTTTTCCCACCGCCGCTCAACATGTGCTGCCGCGGTTACCGGCTCGCCGCATCAGGGCGGCCTGACCTACGGCGGGCAAATTAGTAGGTGGAGATGAGCCGGCGGAGAGGGGGAACGGGCAGGGAGGATGAGCTGTTTGGCATCTTGAAGCCAAGACAGTGTAACCCAGAGCCTTCAGAACCACAGGGAATTCAGTGAATGTGTTCTTTGAGTGTTGGAGCAGCTTTACGGCTTCCATATGTTGTCATGGAGGGAAACGCGAGCAGGAGCAGGAGCCTGGGAAATGATGCTTGCATCCGTTAAAATTAATATTTGAGCCTTTACAGCATTGTTCAGTTTCGTCGGCCTCGTTTCCAGCAGCAGCAGCAGCAGCTGGAAAGGTCGGAGAAACCGACTGTACGCTAAACAGCACAGAGCGAGGGACGAGGCCGTGATGAAACCGGAGCATGTTGTAGCTTAAAAGCTGTTTCCAGAGCTGAAAGGAAAGCGAATGTTGGATTTGGATTTCCACGTGGACAGAAACACTTCACCAGACGAGTGATGATGTCGTGTCGCTAATGCATTAAAGTGCTTTCAAACAGCAAACGGCCGCCGCTGCGTCGGAGCAGGAAGAAGCAGAATTCAATTGTCTCTTCACTGCAGCCTCGCACACCTCATCACACACAAGACTTCGTCTTTCTCCCCAAAAAGTATGGCCGACTAAAGGTGGGAGAAGGAGCTAACCGCCAGCGCTCCCAGTGAGGATGAAAGCACGGCAGAGTCAGACGCTCTGACAGCGAGCGCTGCGAATGAATTGTAATCTGAGTATTAGAGGCCGAGGCTTCTGTTTGCTCTCGTTGTGATAAACTTGATAAAAGATGACAGTCTGCAGCGTGAGGGGAGCTCGCATTAAGATAAGACAGCTGACAGTAAAGATGAGCCAAAGATCGGCCGCTTTGCTTGTGTGAAAGGCTTCAGCTCGGTCTCATCCATCCCAGTTTGTGCTGATTCCTTAAATGCCTCTGCTCTGTATACCGACGTTATCTTGAACATTGAGTCAATCCAATTCAATTATTTTTCTGCTTCATTTGTTCAGCCTGTTAAATTGCGTGTCACAGGAGGCAGTTCAATGTTAAATCCTTGGAGAAATAACTACCTTCAGTCTTCATTTGGTGCAAATGTAGGACATAAAAGGACGAAAATAGATGTTAAATGCAACATCTTGACTGACTATTCTCCCTTAAAGCGCTGGCCTTTAAGAGAGTGCTGCTTTTTGTGTTGCTCGCAGGCTAGTGAGTTTTTATTTGTACCTCTGTTGCGTATCTGCTGTAAGAGCCCCAAAGTGTTCAGCAAGCGCAGAATAATCGACGGGGTTTTGTGTTTTTCGTCTTCGGATTTCTGTGCTGCAGAAATGAACCAGACGGTTGAGTGATCGACAGAAAGATGCCACGTTAGCAGATCGTCGGCCTAAAAGACCGACTGGATTGTAATCGTGTCACCACATGGTTGAATCTGCCGTTTAACGCTGAGTGCCTTTATGACAGATGGATTAAGAAAGACCGGGAAGCTGGTTTGCCATGTTTGCTCTTTCGTTTACAGGTAATTAATTCAGATAATCTTTTAATTCGCCCTGAAGAAGGCGGGATGTGCTGGAACATATAGAATTTAAATGAAAAGCATTCCCTCAGCCTGACACATTTCCTGTCTTTAAAGTCCACGTGAGAGCCAGCTCCTCGCTGCAATCAGTGTTGTAGTTATACTGTCTTTCCCTAAAAACTCAGGCCGCCGCTGCCGTCCTCTCTGTCCGGCCTGAGCGGTGAATGACAGCTCTTACAGGTGAACAGCCGTCCTGTGTGCGCGAGCGTTCAGGCGTCCCGTTCTGTCAGCGGGCGAGAAGTGGCGGAGGATGAACATTGTTGCCTGACAGCGAGGTGGGACGCCAGTTGTGTCCATTCTCGTTGTGCAGAGCTGCGCGACGGCGTGCGGCGCAGCTGAATGCAGCTGGTTTGGGACTTTTTGGGACGAGCAGTTGCCGACACGCTGAGACGCAGCCGTCTCTCCGAAGAGACGCTTTTACGGCTCGACACCAGCAGCGGAAGGGAGGCAGGAAGACAGAGGACGGACAAAAGGCCTGACTCATTCCCTCCGTGCTCCCGTCTTACCCTTCGCATTGTCAGATGGTTCATTTTTTTTTTTTTCCACCCAATTTCCCGCTTATCACTTTTTACGGCGTTTCACTCACACGCTGGAAGAAAGACGCAGCTCCGACCCTCCAGGTAGTCTCCAGGGAGGTCCGTGCCTAATTAACTGGCAGCCTTTTGACATCATTCAAAGCGTGTGGCCACCCGCTCCCCGGGCTGGGTTACCATTGTGTGTCTTGGCCCCGCTGCTCTCCCCTCAACTCCTCAGACTCGTCATTTAACTATTTAACGACAGCGAATGGTGAAATGGTGAAGCAGAGGTCGAAGGCCACCTGGTTAGATCTGAGGCTCGTACGACGTGGCGGCTTCCGGCTCGGTTTGGTCGGTGAACGCGGGCTTTTGGCGGCCGGCTGCTGCCGGAGGTGGCTCAGGTTTAGGCGTGGTGTCAGGTTGGGTTTGCGGGATCATCTTCTGTTTGCCTTTGGGGGGACCACCTGTCTAGTTCCACACCAGGTCTGTTTAGACAGCGTCAGGCTGTAGTAACCAGCAGCGGAGGATCTTTGGTGGTCTTTGTTTTCTTTTTCTCTGCTGGAGGTTTTCTCTGACTCACAGCTCACACTCCGGCCTCCGGCAGCAGCAGGTGAAGTGAGACTTAAGTTGTCTCTGTGTCTCACTGTTGGCCTGAAGAGCAGGTTCAGCACGTCAGCTTGTGTTAGTGGTTGACCAATATGGGTTATATTGGATATTCAGAGAGCTGGGCGGCCTGACGCTGATATATGACGCCAATATCATGTAAGAGAAAACACGACAATTTAATAATAATGATAACAAATGGGACACAGTTGCTGAACTTAAACATTTATTTAACACTCGTGTTCTTGTCTCTTTTTGCTCAAGAAGTTTGGCACTCTGTCTGCATGTCCACAGGTAATCAAAAGCTAAACTTTGAATGAAAAACAAAGTTTTAGTGGACTTAACAGCAGCATTTAACAGCAGACCGCAGCATTTCCTTATTTGTAATCTTACATAAATGTCGGCGCACGCTGTAGCACCCAGCAGGACATCTTTGCTTTTGGTCCCCATGAACATTTAACACTTATGTATCGTTCACTCGAAGACAGAAATAAACGTGAAAATGAAAAATTTGCTTTGTCTCTGACGTGTCTGCAGACCTTTTTTTGGGCTCAGACGTCGGCCAGTGCTGATTATCTGAAAGTACAGGATGTGTACCACGATCCTGCGTCACCTCTTTTTGGATAGAAACAGGAGCTTTCGTCCGTTCTCATTGGCTCTGAACTAAACAAGCCAGGAAGCATATTTCCACTGTTCAGCAGCGATGAGATGAACGATAACGTGGTTTCACTGCGGCTTCTGTTCATCTTTAATCACCTGGTTTCAAATGAGTCGAGTGTTTATCTAAAAGGTTTCAAACATTGTGCTAAATGACAGAATAGTGGTTGCCTGTTGTTGGTGTTTCAGAGTAAAAGCAGCTGTCGGCACCGTGACCTTCTGTCAGTGTTTGTATGATGTCGCTGACTCATTCTCTTGCAGTGCAGGTGACAGCACGGGTATTACCACCTGACAGGTTCACTGACAAAAACGTCCACACGTGGACTTAGACCAGCATGCAGTATATCCTTGAATGCATGTTTCCAAATGCTCCTCGCTGGAAGGCTTTTATTGTGCAAGCTGGCTCGAAGGAGCATGACACCAGAAGAGTTCGACTGTTCTTCGGCGGCACATTCTCGTCTTCAGTTTTCCCCCAACTCAGCTTTTCAGGCAGTTAAAAGAAATCCAGCAGTTAGCAGCTCAGGTGCTGCTGCTCTACCTGCCCCACTTAAACATCCTTTAAGAGGCTGAATGATGCAGCGATGCTAGACTTGCCCTTACAGCTCAAAGCGATCCGCTGTCTCTGCAGAGCAGCCCATCATGTGATCCGCTACCTGCGTGACGCATGCGGACGCTCCCGAAAGTGCAGGGCTGCATGGTGTGTGTGCGTGCACGTGTGCGTTCTTGGCTGCAGCCTTACATGATTCTGTCTCTGCCGAAGTCTTCGTCTTCGCCTCCCTGCTGCTTCTGACACACGCTCGTACTCGCCTCTTAAACTTAATAATCTGCGTGTTGATCGCCCTCCTATCATCCCATCAGTTAGCATCAGGGTCTTTTTGCTTCCTTCATCCAAGTTTTGAAGTTGTGATTGTTTTTTGTGGCACGGTTTCAAGACTATGAATCAGTGTTTGCATTGTTTATTGGCACGTAGTGTTGGCTCATAAGCAGCGTTTTCTCTTTCAGATCATACTCAAAGAAAGCAAGTCTTTGCCTTCCAACGTGGGACAGTATTCACATCAGTGCACATAAAGCATATTTAACATTGTTATTTTTCTGATGTGACAGCTTTGAAAGCTGTCTGCACTTTAAAGGCTTCCTTTAGACGCTGTTAACGTGCTGCTCATGTGTTGTGCGCAGACATCTCGTGCATCTCAGTGGTGGTACGCGTCAGTTTTTGCCAGCATAGTGGTAACTTGTTTGCATTACTGAAGAACAGGTGATTCCTTCTTTCTTTTTCCTTCTTGCAGACATTTGAACTCTGGTGAAGTATTCAGCGATCATGTTCAAATATCTTTAGGTGTATTTTCATCTTCAGTTGCTCAAAGATCATCGATCCTGATATGAATCCTGTCGATTTTTGCTATTTTTCTGAAGAAATGTGACCAAGATACAAACTGAGCGGGTCATTCAGCAGGTGAAAAATCAGCTTGTCAGTGTTCCCTGATGGACAAACGTCGTGAAGGTCTAGTTTGGCGTGTCTGTGCTCTGATTTCTCGTTACTTAGCTGCAACAAGCTCATATCAGCCGATGTGATATCAGTCCATCATCCAGTGATTCCCAGCTTCTGTCACGTCACCGTACTTTTCATGTTTGCAGAATATTTAAACAGAACATCTTCTGTGAAATGGTTTGCTGTGCTCTAGTATAAGCAGGAAGATTAAAAGATGAATAAAGCAGGAAACAGGATGCCGAAATCTCTAACTGTTGACAAATCTGTGCCTAACATCTTGATGCATTTATTGTCATATCGCCTGACCCTCGGGTGCACATGCATGTGCAGAGCAGTGTGTGACGGTTTCCCACTAATTTCTGTGGGTTTCTCCGGTCGGAGCCAGTGGCCTCTGCTTTTTAAAGCACGCTCGACAAACGCAGGGCCTGTGATGTGGCTTCATGTTGACACAACCTCTGCTCCACCTCGCAGACTCTTAATTTAACTCGTGCAAACCCATACACACTCATGTCGGAATAAAACACACACATGTATGCTTAAAGATACAAATCCAGAACAGCTCACAACACTGCAGGATAAGCTTTCCCCGTTGTGCTGCGGAGTGTCAGGAATTAGCCTTAGTTGGGGATTTTCAGGCCTTAGTCTGTACCTGTCTGTCTGTCTGTCTGTCTGTGATTGTTCTGCCTGTCTCTGTGAGGGCAGACTGCCTGGCCGCGGGGTACGAGGACTGCAGGAACTGCAGAGCGAAAATTAGAAAGGCAGCGTTTAACGACAGGAAGACTTGGATGACACCATCCCCGTCTCCCTCCCGTTAGCGGAGAGCGCTGGAAACGAGGGGAGGTGCGGAAAAAAAAGCAGGAAAGAGGAGAAAAGAAGGGAGGCAGCTGAAGGGAGAAGTGTGAAGAGGGGATGGTGGAAAGACAAGAATGAGGAGAGAGAGAAATGAAAAGAAAGAGGCCATTAATTTAGTGCTGTGGGAGGGATCTGAAGGTTACTGAGCTCTCTCTGCCAGGCCCTCCTGGGTTGACTGATGCCTTTGTGAGGAGGCCAGGAACCACACACACACACTCACACACACACACACACACACACACAGGTCCGTGCACACACACATGCGGGTTCCAAGAAACTCTGGGTTTGTTGCGGCAGGCCAGTTTCAGCAAAATAGACACACATACACACACAGATGGTCATTAATGGGCTTCAAAGTGAGAGCAAAATGGGAAACCTTAATTTACTTCCTCTCCTGGATGTGATTTCCTGTGATGCGTCTGAAAGTGTGGTGACTCTCCGTGTTTTTCTCTGCTGTGGTGGGAAATCAGGGCAGAGAGAGAACGTATGGACCATGTGTGTGTGTGTGTGTGTGTGTGTGTGTTTGGTGATGTATTTTTGGGATACAGTGTTTGTCAGTCGGAGCGAAACAGGCCGTGTTAAAGGGCCAGTGAACGATGCGCAGCGCTGAAGACCAGAAGCAGCATGTATTTCTTGTTCATGTTATTTCTCATTATTGGAAATACGTTGAGATGCAGTCGAGAGAGATTGAAGAAGTTTCATAGCTCACTCTGAAGTCCCTGTGCTGCCTGGGAGTCTCAGGTCAGGGCAGCAGAGCCCTCCTCAGTGTTGTGGATGGCCATAACAGAGCAGAAAAGGAGATATTTGATTAGATTTTTTCACACCTTGCTCTAATCTTTGCTCTCCTGAAGTAAAAACCGGTATGTGGCCGAGTGTTCGCGATGCATGGATGTATGTAACATCAGACGGCGGACCACAAATGCTGCTTTGTTACAAGGGGTCAAAAGCCAAAAATGCTAGAAATCACTGGACTAGAAGAGAAGATATTGGATGTGAGCACAGAACAGAGTTCAAGCACAAAGTTGAACGTACTACGTTAAAGCAGCCAAGTACCTTTACTCAAATACTGCACTCAAGTACAATTTTGAGCTGCTTGTACTTGAGTATTTCTGTTTTCATCTGTTTTATACTTCTACAGTAATAATAATGATGCAGTAATGTGATATACATTCTTCTGAAATGTGCCATTCTGCACTTTGAGTACTTTTGAAAGTATATTTTGATGCTAACAGGAAAAGGAAAAAGCTAAATGCATGTCTTTTTCTTGTATTTCTACTCTGTGGTATTGCTAATTGTACTTAAGTAGAAGATCTGAGTACTTCTTCCACCTCTGCCTGAGGCTGTACAGCTGTGTACTCGCGGTCTTAATACTGTGTCTGTTTCACATACAACCACATGTGGATGTTTATGTTCTGGCAGCAGAGATTCATCTTGTGAGAGCCATTCATATCACGGTCAGGCATTTTTATTGCTCTCTTTGAATGCTAAGAATTGTCCAGCGGAAGCCGTATTAATCACTTACACATACACTGCGGTGTGGCTACAGGCTGCGAGGTTTGAGGCGCCTCGCGGTGCGTGTCTGCACGGAGAGCATCAGGCTGCAGTTCACAGCACGCAGCTCGCTGGAGCAGTGACGGAGAAGCTGCGTGGCAGAAGGCAGCCCAGACAAACGCTGCTAATTTATGAAGCCTAAATCAAAGAGAGCAGCACACGAACACCGCTGAGAAAAAGCTGTGTGCTACTCGCACCGAGCTGCCACTGCAGTATTGTAGTATTGCATTAGCTTATTAGGCGTTATACGTTTTGCGGGGGGTGGGTGTTTTGTCACTGTGCTGCTGCAGAGCTGAAGACTTGAGACTCGGACCGGGGTCAGATTTAAGTCACAAAACTAGGCATTTCAGACTTTATTCCCTGAAGACTTGACTTCAGGTCTGATGGTCTTGCAGTGGATTTTAAGTCGCCGTCAAGCACTCGAGGCTTGATTTGGGACCTGCTTTGACAAGATTAGAGACCTGACTTGGACTTTTCTGGCCAGATTTTAGACTTGAACTTGCTAAAACATGCAAAAATAAGCCTCTCAGCTTATCTTACTTCATCTGCCATTAAGGTACTTCAGCGAGAAAGGACTGTAAGCAGAGAACCAGCAAGTTCTTGAAATCAAAAGATATGAAGGAAGGTGTTGTGATTTAAGAGTTGGCCCTCAGTCTGTTTCCTTTACTTGTTGCCATATTTGACAGATGAAGCTCCTGACCTTAGTCCCTGACAGTCTCCTGCTGTTTCTCCAGCCGGTGAACAACCCCGCCTTCAAGTCTTCTGACTAACTTTCCAGTGTGGGCTCAGAGACCTGGAACCAAGTTAGTTTTAATCATCATTATGGAGTCTCACACAGGTGGATTTTACTGCCGCAGCATAAATCAAATGGAGAATCACATTAAAGCACACTGAAAAGATGTTTCATCACTTGGCTGCGGCTTTCTGAAACTTTCATCACGCACGCAGACGAGCAAGCGGGGAGCCGTTAAGGAGGGTGATTATGTCATAGTTAAAAACAAAGCGAGAGGTCACATCATTGTTTTAATGTCGAGCTGGATTCGTGGGTTTGGCCGGAGAACACAGAGCCACAGAGCTGTGGTGTGTCACAGTCAACTCCCTCCTTCTCTGCCTCCTCTGCCGCCAGCTCACCGCCTCTGCTCAGCGTTGTTTTGTCTGAATCAGGGTTCAGACGCAGGCTGCGGTTTTTCAGCCGAAACGTCTCCACCTGCACACGCTCTCACCACGGCGATGAGTAAATGATGGGAAAATGAGCCAATTATGTGTAACTGGTGAAATCACTAATTGTCGATAACAGGAACAAGCCAGTGAGGCTGCACGTGTCTGATGAGCTCTCACACTCTCCTCCTCTGTGTCTGCAGGAGTTCTGGGCAGCGCCGAGTGTTCGTGCGGGAGGAACCACTTCACATGTGCGGTCAGCGCGTTCGGCGAGTGCACCTGCATCCCGGCCCAGTGGCAGTGCGATGGAGATAACGACTGCGGCGACCACAGTGACGAGGACGGATGCAGTGAGTTGGCAGTCCTCGTCTTTTCATGTCATCCTCCTCTCGCTTTCCTTCCCTCTTTGTTTCTGTCTCGCTGTGACTTAAGATTTATTGACCCTGAACGCGTCCACTTTGAAACTTGAGCAAACATTGATGTAAGAAGCATCTGGTACCGATGATCCGTGCTGAACAAAACCGATGGGAGAAATCAAACGGGCTCTCGAGGGTTACATTTTATTAAGATCCACGCTGACTGTCTCAGAAGCTAAAAAGCTCCGTGTTGAATTCTGACCACCTGCAGGTGTCGACATCAAGGAGGCTTCGAGGCCAAAGTGCTGAATTGTATGAGCCTGTTTTTTTCTCCTTGATGTGATTACTTTCTCTGTGTGTTTCATGTAAACTCCACAGGGACACAGATATTAAGAAATGAGGTTTTTCCTTCTCTGTTCTTTAAATAAATCTGCACAAATGGCGAAGGCTGCCTTGGTTAGAAGTATGCTAAATGCTAAATAATGTGTAAACACGGGCAGCTGTACAAGTTTTATCAAAATGAAATAGTCGTACAATTAAAAAAATATTAGTAGATCACAGATCTGACCAGACATTCGATATCAACTTTCAGTTCGAGGTCAGTGTTGCAGGCACATTTTGGTCCGCACAGGAACAGGATGAAGGTCGGATGCCCCGCTTTACATGTTTGTATGAAACATTTTGATATGGATGTGTAATGTGTACTAATGAACTAAGACCTCAGCTCATGGGTTCAGCCAGCCTTAACAGCGTGCTTGCAAAGGGAAGATCAGCAGCTCTCCCGTGGATATTACCACAGTCCCCTTGAGCAAGGCCTTAAACTGGCACTTCTCGACCGAGACTTGTTCTTGGCAGCTTCCTGGTGCGAATTTGTGCAAATGCATGACTCCTGAATTTATTTGCTGGAGAGGTGCAAGTGCGCTCAGGCAGAGTTTTCCTGCATGAATCATGTAGAATAGTAAGAAAAAAGCAGAGTTGGGCCCATATGGATCCCATCATCACCAGTGAAACAGTGAACGGGTCACTGGTCCAGGCGGGGTAGTATTTCTGCCGCGGGAGCAGAGCGAGGCGCTCCGCGTGGTGTTTGCCCCGTGCACAAAAATGCTTGAGTGACTTTTGGCACCAGACGGCGTTTTGGCTGGAGGGAAGTCTTGGCAGCAGAGGCAGACAGGAGTATTTTCCTGCAGAGCATGTCAGTTTGTCAAGAGGAGGAGATCTTCAGCGCTCCTCTTTTACACTTCTGTGTATTGATGTGAAATGTCAGAGGGAGGGTCCTCTCGTTCTGTTTCCTGCTCGCTCACAGGGCAGAGAAGCAGATGCTGCCCTTTTCTTTGACACTTCCTAAGCCTCTTTGAGAGGTGTGTGCGGGCGCACGCGCGCGTGTGTGTGTTCTTTCCCCCATCAGCCCTCCTCTGTCACATTAAGCTAGTTAGGGGTTGGAAGAGGGGATGCTAAGTGTTATTGATCTCCGGCGGGTTGAATGTTCAGTGAGTCTGATCGCCACACATCGATCTGTGGTACGTTACGTATTTAAGGAGACACATGGAAGCAGCTGACAGACATCAGAGCGTCTAGCTGGACCTTCCTAATCCATTAGCACTGTCTGATCGATCCTGCGCTCGTCCTCTTGGACTCACTCCAGTCAATCTCGTGGTCGCACAGCTCATATCACAGAGTTTGATGTTGTTGCAGTGGCCTGCCGCGAAACACCGCAGCCGTAACTCCTCAGTGTTTCCTCACACACGCATCTACTGTCATGCTACTGCCTCATGTAGTGGGTGGCACCCGGGAGAGCGAGGAGATTGTTACTAGAACAATTAACAACAGCAGTTCTGGTAGGAGTTAGTGGGTCTGACGGAGGCTGCGCTCCGGTTCAGGTTCGCTCCTCCTCGTTTACGAAGCGCGACCAGAAACAGTCGCAGCCTCTTCATTCAGCAGGATATCTGACTCGATGAACTCCCGTCTTGCTCGTGTGGTTGCACCTCTGAGAGTCTGTTGAAGTGATGAGCTCTTGCGAGCTCGCCGCCTCTCCCTCTCAGAGGACCTCTTCGACACGACTGTGCGCGTTTGTGTGTGAGAGAGAGAGGGACACCAAAACATAGCAGAATTTCTTCCGTTCTTTTGCCCTCAGTGATGAGAAAAAACTGAACTGTCCTTTTGCAACCTGGGAGGAGGGTTTGCAAGTAGAAGCTGATTTGTTTCAAGAGGATTGAAGCCAAGCAGGCTTTCCAATAGGTCTTTAAACCTGTTCATATAATATGAACATCTCCTCAAGTCCAAATATCAGGTCAAAGTGGGTGTTGATTGAAAAGGGTCTAAAAACATCCTCCAGCTTTAGTTAATGCTTCCTGGTGAACTGAGTCTTCAGGTAAAGACCTGTTTGTGTCACGTGTGTTTGATTTGAAGCCTCAGGACAGATCCTATAGTCAGAGGTGTGTGTGTGTGTGTGTGCACGCGTGTGTGTCACAGAGCAGAGTCGAGACCCACGTGACTCGAGGTCTGTCCCGCTGATTGAATTAAGCCGGTCGAATCGATGAATCCGAGGAGTGAAATTTTACGGTTTTAGACGATTTTTTCCAAACACGGAGAGGAATTGAGTTTACAGCAGCACGCTTTCAGGGCCTGGTGGAGCGACGGCGGTTTCCGCAGCTCAGCAGGACCGGCAGACGTGTGTGACCGTGAGAATGTGCAATCACAATGAACACACACACACACAAAACCACAGAAGAATACTTCTCCTCAGCAGAATCGCAGCAATGTAGTTCACGGCATCCCGGCGCTGTTTGAACTTTAACTTATTTATCATTTACACCAATTTGACAATTTCCAGAACAATCACCATTGTCCTCAATCAACCTGGAGGAATGTGTGTGTTTGCGAGTGTGTGTGTGTGTGTGTGGAGCAGGAGCTGAGGCGAAGTGGCCGGCTGCGTCTATGAAGCTATCCGTGTAAACTTCAGATCTCATTACGATGCGGGAATCATGTGGAAATTATGGCGCGCAGATGTGGCCGCTCCGTGCGTGTGAGTAAGCGTGTGCGCTCGCGTCTTGTGCTCGCCTTCCCCCGTATAAAGTTTCATGGCCGCTCAGAGAGCAGAGGGAGTGGAGAGGAGCATGCATGAATTCTCTTTGTACAGGCGCGTGTGTGTGTGTGTGTGTGTGTGTTGTGAAGGATAAAGCATGTGGTGTTATGAATGGCCGTGCTGGAGCTCCATCTCACTGGAAAGGAGCTGCTGGTGGGTGACAGTGAGAAGGAAATGGCCTTTACAGCCGGCCGCTCTCCTCTTCACCCCACATGTAACATCTGTCTGTTTATAGTCGACCACACCGGGAGGAAGGGGCGCGGGGGTGCGAGGGGAGGGGGCGGTCCGTGCTGAGTGATCATAAATCTGCCGCTTTAAAAACAAACATTCAGAGTTAAAGGAGCACGCCCGAGTGTTTACGAGCTCTACGGCCCTAACTAATCCTCGATTGAACATCAGTTCTGCAGTTCTTTTTGTCAGCGATGAGTTATTTTGAGGGTAATTCAGTGTAAGAAGAGCTTCAAAGGTGCATTGTTTTAGGATTGTTTGGAATAAATGTGGCTGAACGGGCAGAGAAAAACACTCCTTTCAACCCGCTCTCCTTCTGTTTATCCGGATGTTGGTTGTGGTGGCACCAACTCATCAAAGTGGCTCAGATGTCCTTCACCTCAACCATATCCTGCTGCTCTTCTCGGACATCCTCACCTCGTGTGTCAGCAGATGTGAGAGCATCCCTGTTGCGTTGTTAAAACGCTGAAAGGCAAGTGGCATCGTTTTGCGGGTCGGTGTTGCTTCAGGTGCCGTGGAGGCCTGAAATACGATCCAGGAAGTTCAGTTTGAGCTTCAGATCCGTCAGTTTTAAAGCTCATCAGATGCCAAAACACTGCACAGCGGTTTATAGACCAGTCGGCTGTCAGCTTAACCCAAAAGTTTAAATGTCTCAAGAAATATTGCAAATATTATAGGAGCCATTTTAAGCCTTCATTCACATTCTCCAATAACCAGATCACATTCTACAGGCTGCTGAGATGCACCGTGCGTCAGGGTCCTGCTCCACGTCTTCGTGGAGTTTTCAGTTTAAATATTTCATGTGTTTATGGACCTTATTTTCCCATGTTTTTGTGTGTAAGTGGCTAATGTGGCCACCAGTTTCTGAAAATGGTCCAGTATTGAACGAGAGCGCTGCAGCCTGAAGCCGCCAACCAGGCTGCCGTGTCGCCCCCCCGTCAACGTGCCCCCACTGAAAGTGTTTGTTTTTGCCGCTGATTGATATTCTAAGACTGCCGAGGACGACCTTTTGGTCAGGATCCTTTTTGTTTAACCAAAAACAGACGCAGTATCGCTCCAACTGAAGCCACCAGACTCCATTTACGGAAGCAGCTGTTTTATCATCGTGAAACACACTTCATTCAAACTCGCCAGAGCCGTCTTCGATCGTACATTACGACAGGAGAGACTTAAATATGTCCATTACAAACACACTTTCTTGTAAATGTGTGCATCATTAAAACAATAATATTAAGTTTAATCGTGTAGTATCTCTGGCCAGCTCGCGAGGGTAGCAGCGTTTAATCGACTGCTTCTCTAATGGTGCACATGCGTATTTTTTGCCACAGCTCCTTGCCGACTGCCGTTGTGTTGTGATCTGGCAGAAGGTGAGCCAAGCTTTTCAGGTGAACGAGCCTCCGCTGCTTCCACGGGCCGGCCTCACTGAGGTGAAAGAGGAGGCTGCTTTCTTTCTGAAGCCACTCTGAACAGCCTTTCGGCGAGGCCAGACCTCTGCGAGCAAAACTGGCTGCAGGTATAAACATTTTGTTCCCCTCTCCTGAGTACATTTGAGGGTTTGAAGATCAATTGTTAAATAAAGAGTTTGCCTTCAGGCTCAGCTCCTCGTCGACGTGACAGCCTGGAACAAACACCCACATCACCGATCTGTCAGTCAATCTCACACATTCAGCAGTGGAGTTGGCGATCTGTAGTTTTCCAGCCATGTACCGTGAGCCATAAACCTCTGAGAGGGGACGTGGCATCACTGGATGCACAGACGATCTTTGTGAGCCAGAAAGAAGCAGAAAAGATGCAGAAAAATAAAAGAAAAATGAGCCTCTGAGATGACGTCTTTGGGTTTCCTGAGTGGAGATGATGCAGGTATCTCCTCCGCCTCGCTAGTCGAAGAGCATGAAGAGCGCGTTACAGGGCTGCACATCTCAAGGACAGGACACTAATTAGCCCCGGTGAAATTAAATGAAGGCATAACTCGCAGACGTTCCATCAAATTAAAAACGTCTATTTTTTTCATTGGCGTACAGCTGTGGCGGCCTGACTCGGCTCCGGGCGGCACGCGGTCAGAGCACCGCACTTTACCATCTCTGATTGGCCAGATGTATGAGCTGCGAGAGACACGAAACACCGCTCAATTAGAGGAATGCATGTTTACTGTACGTTCTTGGCGCTCGGCTCCGCGTCCATAAACCCTCATGCGGACGTGGAAGGTTGCACGCTGCCTTTGTGAGCGCGGTTCCTATGGAAATGGCAGCGGGCGCTCATTGTGTGAAGGCTGCGCAGTCGGAGGAGGCGAGCTGAAGTGGAGAGTGAATGAAAAGGGAGAAGGACAGATAGCGATGTGTGGTCTGCGCTTTCGTCTTCTACTGAAGCTCCTCTATCAAAGCTCATGTTGTGAAAGCAGTCTTTTTTTTTTTTTCTTTTTTTTTTTTTTTTCTTGGACGTGCCCCAAAAGGCATAAACGCTTCACGTTGTTCTCGATGACTTATGATTTCTGGCATCGTTACTCGAATTGTGTTTTATAACTCCTTGACATACTTTTGCTATGATATTATGTGATATGCCAGTTTTTGTAGTTTCAGCCATCATTTCTACATTTACACGGTTCAAAGTGGCTTCGGCTTCGCCAGCGTTTGCTCTAACCGCCGCGCTTCTTACGTTACACAAAAAAACAAATGAGACCTGGTTTGGGCGGAGCAGCTTTTTCCCGACAGTCTAATTGAGCCTGACTTATGTTTTTGTCTTCTCTCGTATCTTATCTTGCTCTCAGTTTTCCTGATCACTCCTCCCAGTTCAAGGCAAGACAATTTATGAACACGCGCTGATATAACGTGTTCATAACAACCGTAACCACAGCAGATAAGACTTACACAGTACATCTTCTGTTATTTCACCATTCCGCCTCCCCCTCTTCTTCCTCGCTGTTTTTAGATAATCCTTCAAGTCATTTCTCTCGCTGCATTTCACTTATGTTGAAGTAAGCAGGTCTTGAGCAGACTAGCCCCCACCCCCCCGCACACACACACACAGATGCACACACACACACACACACACACACACAGATGCATGGGCACACTGCTGGAGTCCTGCTGAGTTGAAAGCGGCTGAGGTTGTGAAAGAGTAAATGCTTTGGGCCAGAGTGAGGAGACAGGGCTGCAGAGGAGATAGGTGTGTGTGCTTGTGTGTGTGTGTGTGTGTGTGTGTGTGTGTGTGTGTGTGTGTGTGTGTGTGTTGTTGGGGTGGATGTGTGAGATGAAATGGAAGAAAATCTCTGTTGTGCGCGATTGAAAGCGCCGCATGAGCGTTGGCTTCCTCTGCTGTCGGCTCACACAAGTCTGTGAGCTCTGGGAAACGGGTGTGTGCTACGAACTCAAATACACACACACACACACACACACACTCGCAGGTATACACACATATGCACGCTTGTGAGGACCTTCCACTGGATGCATTTCAGGAAAGCTGTCAGGTATAACAGGGCCTCCTGGTGGAGTTCATTTAGCATATTTATGAGAAGAATCCGTCTGAGTGACCCGCTGACTTGGTATTCGTAGTTTCGTTATATATTCATGTACATGTGTGTATTTATACTCGCTGTCTGCTGAAACACAATCATCTCTGGCTTCATGCTGTACAGATTGAAGGTCAATTAAAACCACGATGATGCCGTAATGACAGAATTTTAGCGTTATCCCCTGACCTGGAAAAGTGGGGCTCTCATGATTATCCAACACGTTTGGTTTTTCAGACACAAATCTGATCTGGTTTGATTTGAGCTTTTCAGCAAAGAAACTCTAAAAGATGACCACTTTAATCTCCAGGTGTTGGTTTTTGAGTCTGCTTCTGCTGCAGGCTCGTTTCAGAGTAAATTAGGCTTCGAATGTGTTCCTGTCTTAACTTTAATCTCGACCCTTAACCCGAGCTCAAACTCCTAGCTGCTCCCTTGAACACAGTAAGTGAGGAGTGACTGCAGTGTCCTTGCTCCAAATAGCAAAAGCTCAACCGGTTCCCACAAGGGCATTGATCCAAACACACACACACACACACACATACAAACCACCAAAAAGTAAGAAATACCCCCTCCGTCCTTTAATCCACAGCTCTCTGCAGGTTTAGCCAATCAGAGAGCAGCAGTGACCGCGGGAGCTCAGCCGATCCGAAAGCAGGAGCGGAGAAGATTAGGACCCCATTCCCTCCTTCTCTACGTGTCGATTTCTCCGTCCATCCCTTCATCTGTGCCTCCTCCGTACCTCCCTCCGTCCTCGCATCCTTCTTCTCTTTGCCCCCTGACCACAGGAAACCTGCAGACTCCTCTCACTTCCCGTTTTCCCCGAGACTTTCTCATTTATTTCCCACCATGTGGTTGAGTTTGGTTCCTTCACTCTGCCCGTCTTCCTGTGTCTTTCTTCTCGCCTTGTTGTCTCTTCTGTCTCAGGATATGCCCGTCACTGTTTGGACACATTAGCATAATCCTCCTCCTCGCTTTCTTTACCCCCGCCCCCCCGCCCGGTGCTCGCTCTGTCCTCTCCTTCCTAAATATTTACTCCCTGCTCAGTAAATGAGGCGAGCACACTTGTTCACACAGAAGAGGACATGATTAGAGGCTGATTGAGGGCAGAGGAAGGGACAGAAATGAGACGAGAGACAAAGAGCTTGTTGCTCTGGAGCCTGGCTTTTGTACGTTGTGTATAAGCTTGTTTGAGTGGGTTTTAAATATGTTCTTTGTGTAATTAAACACAACAGAGGAGCTGAATGAGCAGGTTTAAACATTATCATTATGTATTACACAGTTTACTCTTTAAAAAAGATTTCCAAATGAATCCTTTTGACTTCAATTCAAATGTGAAAGCAACAAAGATGGAGAATACGGGGTGATATGATAATTATTCCATGATTGTCGTGAACAGTATGCTACGGCGCTCCTAATGGAGACGATTGGTTGCCGTGCTGTGTCTTTTTTCACCCCCTCCACCGCTTTTCCCTCCTACCGTCATCTGCCGTCAGCGTACACTCAAACAAACTGGGTCATGGAGCCTCTGCGCAGCCATTTGTTCTCCTTTGTGGCAGGACTTTGCTGACTTTATTAAGGCAGCTCTGTTTTGAGAGCTGCGAGGTAGAATCCGCTCCATGCTATGTTCACGATGCGAGGTATTCTTCCTGGAATGTGAGTCGTCTGGCGGTGCGTTGTCGGCGCAGTCCCGTGTCTCCGTGCTGGACGCTCTGCGTTGGGACCCCCGTTGCACCTGAGCAGTGGACTCACTGTGTGAATGCAGCCTAAACATGCTGTCTTACCCCCAAATATGAGCCAGAGGCGAGCTTCTGCTCTTCTCACTGATGGCTTCAGCTTTTTAAGCGTCCCAGAATGCACGTTGGTCTGATTTGTTTGTTTAGGAGTCAGTAAGGACCTTTAACGTTGAACAGGAGGTGTAGCATGATGTGTGACCGCTCCTTCACAGATCAGAGAGATAAAGGAGGCCTCTGAAAAAACTCCAGCTGCTGCGTTTTTGGCTGCACTTTGGGTTTGTGCCAAACAACGCAGCTAAACTGGTTATAACTGTGATTCAGGTGAAGGAGGCGTCAGCCACAGATGATGTAGTAATCACTCGCTAGCTGCTGCGAGGATGAGTATGAAGCACCTTTGCTTGTCTTCATTTCTTCATCACTGTGTGTTCTAATCATTTGAGTGCAGTGGTTTGGACGCTTTGACAGTCAGACAAAATAAACAATTTGCAGACATCGCCTCGGGCTGGTATACACGTGTCATTGTCTTCTGTATTTTATGGGCTTAATAATTAATGAGCTAATTGAAAATAATGATTGATAGGTTTATTGGCTGCAGCCGTAGACATGACAGCGCCTTGTCCAGACGCCTCTTGCCAGGTGGAACCGTTATTGATTAAAAAAACACATTACGCTGGCATGCTAACAGCGCCCTGGGTTGAGTCTGTGTTTGGCGCTGACACACAGCTCGCCCGCTCTCTCGGCGTGAACCTGTTGATCATATCGCTCACAATTAGGGCGCAGATTAAATGTTGACACTGCTGATGTCTGAAGTAGATAAATGCATTCATCTGATGTCACGTGACCAGACAGACAGCCGCAGCTGTGTTTGCTTTGGTTGAATCGGATTCGTGTGTGTGCGCGTGTTTATCACCTGCCTGAACTCTCCTCAGACTGTCCTGTTATCTGAAGTCAAAGCTGCACTGAGGCCGTGTTGGGGTCCTGCTGGTCGCTCGAGGACGGTCACCTTAAATCCAGAGGAAGACATCTGGACCGCGTCTGCACAGATTATCCAGTAATTTGATTCAGATATCCCCCAATCACTCGAGGATGCAGGTTTTGGTGATTCTGACCTTTACTTGCACACAAAATTAGAAGAATTTACATATAAATGGTCTGAAAGAAATTTGGATTTTAATGCCCCTCTGTCTCTTTTACTTGTTGCCCCTCTTCCTGGAAAGACATTGCAGCCTTTAGGGGCTGCGAAGGTGACTTTAGATGTCTTCTCTTGTTGGTAAAAAGAACATAATATTAATAATAACGTGGGATTTATGAGGTGATTTGCATTTGGGGAGTTTCCTTAAACGATGCTTCATGTTTTTTTCTTCAGTCCCTTCAAATTCTCAAGGTTGCCTTTTGTTGTTGGTCTTTTTTAAGCTCTCTTTTTGACTATTATCCTGTTTTCTACCTGCAAAACGATTTATACTTGTCCAGTAAACTGTCGAGTAGCGCGAGCAAAGAGATGAATTCGACACCCACCTGCAGCAGGTACGGTAACATTAGAGAAATTATTGCTTCATTCAGCCAGTGACAGGTAATCATAATCGGCATCAGGGTATTTCCTGTCATTCAGTCTTTTGAGAAGAAAGTGTGGCTTGTCTGGATGACGGCACTTGTGTGTCTCACTCTGCAGAGATGTGTCATAGCAACAAGCAAACGGCTCTGCATTAATCTGCCTCGATGGACCGTAAAGTGTCTCAGGATGCTCGGGTCACAGCGGACCTTACTTACACTGATGCATGTCTGCAGCTCATTCAGCACGAGCACGTCTTTTTTTTTTAACAGATTTTGATGTATTTGTGCTTTGGTTGAGATTTTTTTTCATGTAGCTTTACAGGATAGTTAAACCCTTCGACTTCAGAGGGAAGTATTTTTTGCTTGACTGCATTTATTTGACAGCTGTAATTGGGAGATTTCACTCACTAACCATATGATCCCAGTGTAAAAGTAACAATAATGTGTAATTATAGATACAGTAAAACTACCCGACAGTAAGGAAGGGCATGTTGGTACTCTGTGATACTCTGAATTGGATCCTTGAGTACATTTTACTGCTTATAAGTAAAATTCTAGCAATTTCACTTGTAATGGGGTATTTTCCCATTGTGATGTTGCTGTTTTGCTAATGTGCAGCGTTCAAATACATTGTCCAAGACTGTAGTTCATAACTCAGCGCTTTGTTTTTCACAAAATGTGATAAAGAAGTACCTGAAAAGATGGATGAACCGTGTTTGGTCACAGGTTCTGCGTCTGACATTTGTTTGATACACCAGACTGCGGGAAGCTCTTTATAAAGAGGTGATAAAGACTGATGTCAGCCTCAGACGGCCAGAGACGGCGTAACTCCTCAGTGAGTTTTCGACAGGTCTATGAATGCGGAGTGGCGTTGCGGCCGGGCTGAGGCAGGAGGTCTGTTTACCGAAGAGGTGGAGGAGGACGCAGAGGGCCCATCACACAGGCCGCCACCGGACACGTTGCCAAAAAAAACTCTGCTGGCAGCGCCACTCCGCTCTGACAGACTGAAATATGTGCTGGCTACCGACCAGAGCTGCCTCGAATCAGATAAGCCGCCTCTGTCGGGGCCGGCTATGAGAGGAAAATAAAGAGCGAGAAGAGGAGGAGAGACTGACGCGGATGAGATGGACAGAGAGGGTTTATTTGAGTTGGGTACTTCTAAATTCAGAAAAATAATGCATTTAACGACACCTCACAGTCGTTTCACCATGTTATGATGGTGATCTGGAGTGCTGATACAAACGTCTGCTCTCAAAACCAAACTGGACTTCGTGGCCAAAAACAGTTAATCGTCCCCTCTGACGCGCTCACCCCATTATATTACGACCTATTAGAAATGTCATGGTTTTGCCGCCTGCTTTGATTTTTAAACCGGAGTGAAGAGAGAAATGCAAACCAGACAACGAAGGGAGATAAATGTTTGGAGCTTGAGAGGAGAGTCTCTTTACATGCAAGAACATGAATAATTTGGGTGCAGAGTGTCGGGCATAAACTAGACAGTTCAGGAATTGTTCTGCCAGTTGCTTCAGCTTTGGCTCGCTCTGCCTTCAGGCCTGTTTTAACACTGAGACATTTGTTAATTAAAGCTGCGGTAGGCAGTTTATTTTTCGCGTCGCTGGGCAAAAATTCCATAATAACCTTTCATCATATTGTAATTCAAGTGGCCTGAGAGAAAACTAGAATGCAGCACCTCCTCTTGGCTCTGCCTTTCGGCTGTAGAAAACGTAACCCGTGACGGAGATTTGGGCCAATCGCAGGCCATGTCAGAGAGAGGGCGTTCCTATTGGCTGTGCTACCAGTGCAGATGTAGGTGCACGCCCCTTCAGATGGCATAGCCGGACCTGTCTCCACACTTTGTTTCAGGGGTTGAGAAAGCGAAGGTGAAGGCCTGATTCAGTGGTGTAAAGTACCTTTGTGTGATCACGTCGTGGCCTCACGGAGCTCCAGGCTCATTATGTTGGACGCCATGGCGCTCGTATCGACCAGTGTCAAAGAGGCATGAAGACAAACAGCGTGTGCTGCTCTAGCCTCTGATCCATCCACCCTAACCCTGGTAGAAACGTCACAGCCACCCCTGAAGCCCAGAGCCCTCTCCTCTGAGGTCGAGAAGGACCAGGGTCTTGGCGAGGCTGTTGTTTGCAACTCGCAAAGGTCCGGTGAAATGCCACCAACAGCGTGGATCGTTGTGAAACAAGACATAGTATGTTATTTACGTTCAGCTGTGAAACTGTCAGCGCTAACAAGTGTTAGCCGTGGTGCATGTAGCTGCTACTGAGCCGTCATCAAAGATTTAAAACTGTAGCTAACGGTACATCTTTTCCACCATGATCACACTCAGCTCCGCAGATGGTTAACAACATTTTTTCTGCCGTTGTTTGGGTCAGTTTCTTGCATTTTTCACCCTTGTGAACAGCAACTTTTGAAACTCGATAAAAGCTCCTCGTGGTTTCTCGGTTTGATCGATTTGAGCAACCGTAAACGATGCAAAACAAAGGCATGTGAGCGTGTGTTATAACGCTTCCAATGCAGAAAATCACTTCCTGCCCTCCACCCGCAGTTCCCGCCGCAACAAAAGACTGACGTGACGCCGCATGCAAACAACCTATCGTTACCCGCTGCAGCTTTAAGGCGCGTTGAGAATATGTCGTCTCTGACAGGAAAACACCCCAGGCTCAGTTTTACAGCCGGCTGTTTGTCTGTGTGTAATGGCTGCTCGATGTCAGCTGTGGAGTCAAATATAATAAAACTCGACGCGTATCACCGCTGTGAATAAATGTTTCCAGTGGAGTTGACAGTAATCTGGAGGTGGACCGACCTGTTTTGGACTGAAAGAGAAAACCTTTATTAAAGCCCCTCAGATGAAATATTCTCGTTAGACTTGCAGACTCCTCCATCGGCCTCTGGAGTCCACATCTGTTTTTCAGTCAGACAGTGTCCTCTCTCTCTGTCTCTGTCTCTCTCGTCTGTCCATCCTCCCATCCGTTGAGCATTGTGTGATAAGCAGTGTTTAGGCAGATATATTGGTCCCATTAGAGCCACTTGATTCCGCTGCTCCATAGTAAAGGGGGGCCATTAACTCTGCTGCTCAAGGCCACTTAAAGCTGCACACATACATCTTCTTAAAGACAGGCAACACACACACACACACACACACACACACACACACACACACACACACACACACACACACCCCAGCGTAGTCGGACGTGCACATTCTTACTTCTGGATACAGTCAATAAGCATTCAGAATCATTATTTTCAGATGCTGAATGGGGAAAAAAAGAAAACTGGACTCTGGCGCCTCATCAGCAGCTCATTTTGTTTTCTCCCAGTTTCTTCTTCTTCTTCTTCTTCTTCTTCTTCTTTTTTTTCCGGATTATTGATGCAGGAAGACCTTGTTTTTGCTGAAGACTGTGTTGATCAGCAGCTTGCTCCAGCAGAAAACGCATCAACCTTTTCAGCGTGTGGGGACGAAACAAATCCATTTGCAGCAGTTTGTTTCAGTCAGGTGATTACAGGCAGATTACAAAGGATGTTTTCTCACTTACCTGTAGCCATGCGGATAATCCGGGTTGTATTTGCCCAGATTTTGTTAATTTTGCACTCACCCCATCATAACGAAGGTGAATGGACTTCAGTTCATGATACTCGTTGTTGAAAGCTGAATAAAAAACAAGCATCTCCTTCCAGAAACAGTCTCCTGACTCACCGCAGAGATCCTCCGTCAAGCCGTCGTGCAGGACCTCACAGCGGGGCCGAGGAGTCTGCACGTCTAATGAGAATATTTCACTCAAAGATCTTCAGTAAAGGTTTTCTCTTTCAGTCCAAAACTGTGCGGTTCACCTCCAGATTACCTTCGTCTCTGCTGGAAACATTCGTCCGTGTCCTCAGTTCATTCCTGTAGCGGCGTGTTTGACGTTAGCAGACAGCAAACGCTCCATCGGTTTGGCTCTGTACCACTGCAGGTAGAATACAGCAGGGGATTCGATTGGATTATTGAATATTCTATTGATTATTTTCCAAGTGGCGGTTTATTCTAAAGGACGCCGCACAGCCCAACATGGCGTTTACCCAAGTGAATGTTTTTCATTGAATATTTTCTGTTTGGCCGATCAATGAGCCAATCATTTCAGCAAAAAACGTTCAAAATCAGTTAAAGCAGGTAAAAAGGTAAACTTTAGCTTCTGCAGGCACTGTTTGTGTGTGCGTGTGTGTGCAGTGCATGTGTGTGTGTGTGTGTGTGTGTGTGTGTGCATATTTGTGCATGTGTGTGTAGGAGTGACCTGTGGAATGCAAGTGGGAAATCTGTAGCTCGGATGAGAAAAGCCCACTGGTGAAGGTCAGGGGAGTGTGTGCGAGTGTGTGCGTGTGCGTATATGTGTGTGTGTGTGCGCGCGCGCGTGTGTGTTATTGTTTTGCCTGAACAGGTCGTTCTGGGCTGTGAACTAAAACTAGTTGTGCTTTTGCAAGTTATAAGTAAATTTATGAAACGCACACGTGTCAGCTACAGCTGTTATGTAAATATGTGACAGTACTGCATAATTAATGAAGCAGCACACGAGCAGGAAGTGGACCAGAATGCAATGTGCTGCGCATCTGTCGTCAGTAGCTTGTGAAGTATAACGGCCTCTTTGATGAGGTATTTACTTTGGCGTGATGCTGTTCACACTCTTACTTAAAATATCCTCATCGTCAGCACGCCGTCAGGCTTGAGCATCGGGAGCCGCAGATGAGGAGGAACGCAACAAACAGCACGCAGTGGACAAAGTTAAGGTTAGGAAGGGTCTGTGTGTGTGTGTGTGTGTGTGTGTGTGTGTGTGTGTGTGTGTGTGTGTGTGTGTGTGTGTGTCGGAGGAATGCGGTGGTAGCGAGAAGAGCTGAGCAGAGCAGAATCTGAGTGATAAGAGAGATCAAAGCGCCTGGAGACCTCATCAACCTTCCCAGCATGCTCCCTGCTGATCCACCTGATACCAGTGTACAGCCCAGACCTGCTGCGTGTGTGTGTGTGCTCGTGTGTGTGTGCGTGTATTAGTAAAAGAGACTGTTTATTTGCATACATTTTGCATCTCTCCCAATTTGTGTGCCTAAACAATTCTGCCGCGTGGACGAGTGTGCGTTTGTTTTGCGCAGCGACTCTCTGTCTGCGTGTGTGTGCGTGTGTGTGTTCCCGCTTCAAATAAGCTTAATTATTTATTGAAATGCTGGAAAGCAGCATTTTTCTGCTCTCGTTGGCCGAGGCCATAAATCTGCAGACGGCCCGTCAGGGACGCGTCCGTTACCGTTTCACCGTCCCTCGCTCTGATCGAAACAGCAAGTCAGTCAACACTAAAAGCGAGGCGGCCGTAAGAAGTGACCTCCCTCAAGCATCTGTCACGTATCTGTAAGTTGACTGAACTGAAGTGAAGCCTGGAAGCACGGAAACAAAGACAGTGATGGTAGGATGCAGATAAGTGTTTGCAGCGATGCGTCGCATCTGCGCGGCGAGCCAAACCGCCGGTGTGGTCGTGTAATTCAGACACAAAGAGAGTTCATGACAAGGTGAAGAGAAGAAGGGTTTGATAAAGAGAGAGAGCTACGTTTGCTTCTGTCTCTCGCTCTGTGTGTGTCTGCGTGTGTGTGTGTGCGTGAGCGTGCATGTGTGTTGCTCTTTGAATAATGTAATATCCATGCAGGGTTATGTGGGTCAGTGGGGCTTTACTTCCCCTGGAGACCAGAGCCACACCCCAACACACACACACACACACACACACACACACACACACACACACGCAGACGGACACACACTTCCTTAATTCCCTGACTCCTCCGCCTGTCTGCCTCGCTGGTTAACTCGCTGCGTGACGTCATACATTTTTCATAAAGTCTGCATTGTTCCGTCAATATTTCATATCTGCTATTGACAGGCCAGTCCACTGTAAGGAGTTCCTGCTCCTTCTCCTCTCCTCTCCTCCCCCCTCTCCCCTCCCCTCCTCCTCCCTCCATCCCTCTCTGGCCTGTAATTAAATTAGCTCTGTCTGCGGATGACAAAGGGCCAGTCATTGGGGCTCTGCTTAGATAGCAAGTAGCTGCACTTAGAGCGGATATGAAGTTAAGGAGGAATGCGCTGAGCTGAGCTGAGCTGAGCTGAGCTGAGCTGAGCTCAGTGCTGCTCTCTGGGTCTCAGGGTACCAAGGTGGCAGAGAGGCGGACTTGTGGGACCAGATCAGGCTCAGGCTCCGGATGAGCTGAGACCAGACAGACAGTAAAACCTCCGGCATTTAAACTGTGTGAAACTCTGACCTTTACTGCAGCCAGTCGCCGTGCAGCTTCACCACTGCGCTGGATTGATACCACGTCTGGCTGAGTTTACTGGAGTATGTTTTATTTAAGGGCTGCGACTAACGAATGGAGTTGCCTTTGAATGATCTGCTGATTATTTATCAATTACTTGACTCATGGTTAATGCCCCGTGTGCTTGTTGCGTCTAACGTAAAGTTGGTTTTCGACCATTTTCGAATGTATTTCTTGTGCAGCTGCTTGAACTTAAACAACATGTCGCATTAAGAGATTCATCTTCTTTTGTTTCATGACATAAAGGAAAAACATGTCTGCTTAAATTGTAAAGCAAGCAAACAATAACAGGCGTAAAACAACACTGAAGCACAATCCAATACTCCATAAACTAAACCATAATCTAATGCATGTTAAGTAAAGCAAGCATGTAAAGCTCACTGACAGCAACGACTTTGTGAAACTAAAGGAGGACCACAGAACGGAGGGTTAAAAGCGGTCCTCACGAGACGAAGACAAGGCTGAGGTGGCTGAGCTCAGCTCTTAATAACAGTTGTGCACACTGTCATTATCGTGCAAATAATCAGACTTTGAATTAAGTGGGTTTGTGAATAATCCATAAGATTTGAAATAACCTTTATATAAATCTATGGTACACATTCATTTTACAGCTACATGTACTGTGTCATGAGCTCACTGTTGATTTCATGCGGTCCGTTCACACTGGAGGATCCAGTTCCAGTTAAACGTGTCAGAGTCTCATGTTCAGCGGATCAAATTCTGGATGGATGCGAGACGCTGTTGTTCACTTCCTCCTCCCAGAACCTCTACAGATCTGGTGCTCAGTGAGATTTAATCTCCTCAAGCTCTGATAAAACCGAGCCGTGTTAAAGGGCAAATGTTACCTCGCATCACGACGTCTGTTAACGATGCAGTGAAGCATCAGCCAGGCCCACAGTGTGGTGCGATGCATGAAATACGAGACCAGCAAAATGATAGAAAGGTCTCCTCTCCTCGTCTCTCCTCTCAGCCTCGCTGTTTGTTTGTTTGTTTGTTTGTTTGTTCCCGCTGACAGACCTCTTCTCTGGCCTTGTTTGTTTGCAGTGCTTCCCACCTGCTCGCCGCTGGACTTCCACTGCGACAACGGCAAATGTATCCGCCGCTCCTGGGTGTGCGACGGAGACAACGACTGCGAGGACGACTCCGACGAGCAGGACTGTCGTAAGTTCACCTCCTCTCTGTCGTCAGCGCAAGCACGCAGACACGCAGTGGCGGTCATGTTGATATGTGTCACACACACACACACACACACACAGACACACAAACACGCATGTAGAAAAACACTCTGGACCTGCTCTGTCAGGCTCAGGGGGATGAGTTATGAAAGTGGACAGATGTTTGAGGCAGCCATGTGCAATGAGGTGTTTGTTTGGAGTCTGAAGGAGTTGCCTGACTGTCACACACACACACACACACACACACACACACATGCACAACACCCACACACACTGATGGGAGGTCAGCTCTCCCACAGTCAACACTCTGTGACCTTTGCCCTCGGTTTATCCTGTTCTTCTTTTGATTTGTGGAGCTATCTGTGTGTGTGTGTGTGTGTGTGTGTGTGTGTGTGTGTGTGTGTGTGTGTGTGTGTGTGTGTGTGTGTGTGTGTGTGTGTGTTCAGCCCAAAATACTCCTCAGCTGCTTGCCAGGCAGAATGCAGCCTGCTGTGGGTGTAGTAAGGAGTGTCAATTTCAGCAGGCGTATTTATGTATCTATGCATCGCTGCCTGCCGAGTAGATGAGTAGGTGTGTGTGTGTGTGTGCGTGTGGGAGTGCGCATGTGTGTGTACTCTAGTATTTCTATCCTTGTGAGGACAGTGTTGAGTTTGACAGCGAGGAAAGGGAGAGCATCTCGTCTGGAGTTAATGCTGCATTCGAGCGACTTCGGCAGAACGGGAAGAAAAGGAAAAGCTTCCGTTATTCTGAGCTGGAGGTGTTCATGCGGTGAGGCCGCTTTCAGAACAGCGTGAGCCTTGTGTGAAAAAAATACAGCCCTAGTTCATCTGAACGAACCTGGCTCAGCTTTTGCTGCAATGCAACATCATCCATCCAGACCCTGACCGCCAGCCCTGCAGCCACGTCATGTAAATCTAAATTAGCTTCTTTTGCACGTTGTTGCACATTTGGAGGGGTTATCCAGTGTAATCAGATGCAAAAAAAAACAGTGTCATAAAAGTTGACATGTGGCAAACTAGGTGAGTTTGAAAAATGTTGGCATTTGTCAGGCAGGGAGGGGTCTAAAACATGCTGTTGCATTGTAGGAAATGGAGGCTCTGGTCAGATTTGTAATCCATGTTAATCACTTTAAGGCTGGAGACAGATTGCATCGTGTCAATGAGAGGGTCCTCACAAGTGTAGAAGAACAGATGTGTGTGTGCGTCGCTCCATTAGGGTGCAGTTGGCGGTCAGATTCTGTGAAGACATCGTCCACTTTTAGTCTCCGCGTTTGCCCCTGTGACTCAAAAAGGCTGATCCGTGTGGATGTACACGCCGCACGCCGTCCGTTCCATCGCGCCGCCAGCGTCGGTGTGGTGACTCAGTTTAATCACACTTAACACTGTGCGAGGACAGGAATAGTTGCAGGGGGTGACGTGGTCCCGATGGAGACAACACATGACAGAAAGAGTCAGTCAGTGTCCTTTTAATGACTGACTTCTATCTAAAGACCAGCGCGGGGTCTTTTTTCCTTCTGCAGCTTCCAGTCACAGAGAAAAGGATCGTCAGTCACCATCACGTTGCTTAACTCATTGCAAAGTGTTGATTTAGTAGCAGTTTGCCCTTCATGTAGCTCATGAAAGCTCACATCATCTGTTAAGAAGAGAAGACAAAGTGTGTGCAGGACATTGACCAAAGCAGCAGAAGTTTGGTTTGAGACGCTGTTTGAGAGGCACTTTGCCCACTTGCATTATTCCGTTTACTTTGCATGCAACACATTGCAATGCTAAGAGTTAGCATGCTGATTCTAATGCTAGCAACATGGGTGCAGTTAGCAAGCTGAGAGGAAACCGGTCATTCACTGTCACTGTTAGACAGGTTTGACCCGTCGGGGATTCAGAGGATCATCAGATGTATCCTCTGGCGACGGTGAACGTCGGCACCAAACCTCATTACAATCCGCTGAGTGTTCGTTGAGATGTTTCTCTCTGGAAAGTGTTGCCGTCTGCGTTGTTTAGGATTGTTGGCGACGTCGGTGTTGAAGGAGCGGCTGATTTCCTCTCAGCAGAACGTTGGTGAATCTGAGACTTTACAGCAAATACACAGCGATTGTTTTCCATCACACCTGCTGCGTTCGTGTGTGTGTGTGTGTGTGTGCAGCAGGTACAGGTTCGCCCCCCCCCCAACGGTTTTTCTCATCCAGTCTTTTCTCCCCCTCCTCTGTTGACCCACATACTGTATCAGCAGCCAGACGTTGAATCACTTCCTGATGGGGGTCTATCTGCTGCGAGCCAGCTATGAATTTTTCATCTTCATGCCCAGTAAATTTCCCTCCCTCCCTCGTTCCCCAAACTACTTATTATTTCATGCTCGGTTCTTTCTCCTCACTTTTTCACCCCGGTCCGTCTTTCACCTCACGGTGTATTTCGTTTCTCCTCGCGACGCGCTGGTTTTATTTCATTATTTAGAGACGGGGAGACAATCCTCCACGCTCGGCTGCAGCCGAAGCAGTTGTCAAGATTTCAGACAAACAGACTGAGGTGTGTCTCGCTGCGGATGCGTGTGTTTGAACATGAGATATTCTGAATTCTTGAAGTTTGAAAGAAAATTCGCAGGAAAAAAAAAAACCCACCAGGCACACACACACACACACACACACATGCAGGGAGGCGGGTAATGACTCCCAGCAGCCTTTGCCCTTTGACGTTTGGCCGCTGTGTGAATGATGAGCATCTCGGGGGCTTGTTGACCTCTGACCTCCCTCTGTTTACCTCGCTGATGGGAGGGAAGAGGGAGAGAATCCATTCTTTTAAGCTGAATAATAGATCAAATGAGTCTGTTTGTCAATAGTAAAATTAAATTTTCATTTTGACCCACGGTTGGGCTTTTGTGGTTTCAAACCCTTTTGGCTTTTTTGGGGGAAGGTTAGGCTGAGCTGGCTGAGGCTCAGGTATTGGACTATATTTGCTTATCACAGATCCACTGTATTAGAAGAAGAAGAAAAAGAGGAATCGGAGGGACAATAGCTATGTTTACAAGCGCAAATTTCTCCAATCCGATCTAAACTTTGGTTGATCGGAAATTCCGAATCCACTGTTTACATGGACACTAAATAAAATGATCCGATCATGATTATTTGTGTCCATGTAAACATAGCTAGTCCCCTTTATTTGTCACACAGTTTTACATGCTCATGCACACGCACGCCATGCAATTGGTTTAACCCATCCTGGTCGTCCTTCCTCCACGGCAGACCAGGAGCGGTGGGCTGCCATCCGACCGGCGCCCGAGGACCCAGGTGGTGATCTTCTTGCATGTTTTTAGTGGGGGGGTTTTTAAGGAGGATACCCCAGGTGAACACGGGGAGAACATGCAAACTCCACACAGAAAGGCCCTTTTTCCTCGAGCAGCAGGCACCAAAGGCATGGTGGAGGACACGCCCCCAGCGCCCACAGCAGGAATCGAACCGGGACCTCCTAGCTGTGAGGCGACAGTGTTACCACCGTTCCACAGATTAGTAGAAACTGCAGTATAGAAATGCTAAAGATGTGTCAGTGACCAGCTGCTCAGTATACAGCCTGTCACAACTCTGTTACAGCCAAATTTAAGGGATTCTTATGTAAAATAAGAACACATTTAATATTTAATTATTGCTTAAACATCGATGTTGATATGGGCCTGTTATGGAGATTCATGTTGAGGAGCAGATACTGTTTGTTTACATGTCTGCTAAATTATTTTGTAATGCAACCTTCATTTTTTTAATTCATGCATTACATTAATTAGAATATATGCAGTCAAACAACTTGAAATCATCCATGCATGTCTTTCATGGACATGCAGGAGTAACGACTGTCCACAGAGGTCTGCATGAACACACACACATACACACACACAGACGTCAGTCACCTCAGATGTGGAGTACGACTCGCGCTGTGATGCTGCAACACACCTGAGTAAAAATGAAAAATCTCACCGAAATAAAGAAAAACTTCATCATCCTCTTCATCGGTCCCTCTGTTCTGCGGGCAGCCTTCTGTCTCTGCTTATCTCTCTCTGTTTGTCTCAGCTGTCCAACACTCACACACGGCAGTGATAAATTATAGATTACCTCCTGCCAGGGGCCATCCATCATCGGCTCTCCTTGACGAACCTGTTCGCTCGGCCCCGGGCGAGCGCGGCCGGGCTTCGCCATCGATTGCGGCGGTAACAGTGGAAGGCGGCGTTTTGAAAATCCGTTCAGTCTTTTATCAATGGAGGTGCGATTAAAGAAGCAAGGTGGAGGAGTTGTTTGGATGAATGAAAAGGTTTGAAAGTGAAACACTGTCAATGTCACAGAGCTGAAAGTTCAGCGGAGGGACGGACGGACGTGTGTCTCACTGCAGCGTCAGGCCTGAAGGCATGAATCACAAATGTGTCTTGTCGTGGGTCTCAAGGTTGACAGTCTGAGACATAAAACAAGCTGCTGGAGCTGGTTTAGAATTTAAAGAAAGTGGAGATTTATTAAGGTTGCACCTTTACTGCACATTGTTAACACACGGTGGACACATGCAAAGACGAGCGGCGTCCCTGCTTTCCGTGTTCCTTGCAGCAGGTTTTAACGTCCACAGTCATGGTCGCAGTGACATCAGACAAGCGAGAGGAGCGTCTGACACCTTCACAGTCGAGCTGTAAGCAACGTCTGACCAATAGGAAAGCAGCCTTTTCGGTTTGGTGAACAGGGTGGAGGGTTGACGTGGACGCTGTGGATTTAGCTCTGTTGTGGTTAAACTACGGGTGTTTGGGACATACTGAGCCTGCAGGTGAGCAGGAGGATTGAGGACTGAGCTTGAGTTGTGGTTTGAGGTGTTTGTATGGACGTGCTTGATTCATTTTTCCTCATGAAAACCCGTCTCCGTCGGCGTCCTTTGTGATGAAACCACCTTTCTGCTTCCTGAGGGAAGAATCACCAAAGTTTGTACGGCCGCCCGTTGAGCTGCTTTGGTTTCACGTCTTTTTGTAAAGCATTCGTTACACATCTTGGAGAAGTGCTGCATCAATAAAGGTATTATTATAGCAAATGTTTTCAGTCCGATCAGTGACCGTGAAGGCAGCCACACACACACACAAACACACACACGCTCGGTAAGATTTCGGCCTTCATCCTCGCTGCGTCGCAGTCAATCGGACGTCTTCTGTGCTGAGATTGAACCGCAGGATGTTCCGCCTGTGAGTGTTTGAGCTTCAGACCTGCAGCCCTCGGAGAGGAGAGGAAAATCTCTGTTTCCTCCTCGGCTCTTCGCTCTGAGCCTGACATGAAAGGTCACGGTCTCCCTGGTGCCCGTGCAGCTGTGAATATAATGTCAGCAGAGCTCAGGGACGGCTGCCTCTTATCTCATTCTTGTACAGTATCCGCTCTTTCCCTTTATTGTGTGCGTGCTCATTATTTGTCCTCTGAAGCATCTCTCCTCCTCTTTTGTCTCTGCAGCTCCCAGGGAGTGCGAGGAGGACGAGTTCCACTGCCAAAATGGCTACTGTATTCGCAGCCTCTGGCACTGCGACGGCGACAACGACTGCGGGGACAACAGTGACGAACAGTGCGGTGGGTGCGCGCGAACGTCGGCATGCAACCACGTTTGTGCTCACGTTGTCTCATAAACATGAGTTTGGTTGTTTTTTTTTTGTCCGTTCCAGACATGCGGAAATGTTCGGACAAGGAGTTCCGCTGCACAGACGGGAGCTGTATCGCTGAGCACTGGTACTGTGACGGCGACACGGACTGTAAGGACGGATCAGACGAGGAAAACTGCCGTAAGTTATTAAGAAAGACGCAGTAAGACACAGACAGATGCTTGTCAAGTTAAAGCAGCTGCGCACTGTAGATGTTACTTTGTGGTTTGATGGGCCTTTTTTACACCACTCATCATGCAGATATTGAAATATCTGAATATTTACGCCGTGAGTCTAAAATAATGGTTCGATCAAGGCGCTCAGTGTCTTTCCCCACATACTATTTACACACAGAGAGACATCAACACGCCTCCTTTGGGCAAAAAAAAACACTTTGTGTATGACGTGTCTTTCTCTGGGGAGGCCTTTTCAGCCAAGCGTTGACAGAAGAGTGTCATTTTATAATTGGGGTCAGTTCAGATAATTTATTGGCTGCAGCTAAAAACAAAATCCACCAATAGACGCTGCTCACGAGAAGCCTGTCAACCCATCAATCAGCGCGTCCGCATGCACTGTGGTGGCTGCAGCAGTCATGTAAATGAGACATCGAGCTTCCCCAGAGAATCCTGGTTATTTATTTAGGTTTTTAAACCGGGTTTCCAATTGGGGTTTTTAAAAGAGAGCAAGTGTGCCACAAAGACTTTAAACAGGAGACTTGTCTCTGTGGCAGCAGAGCGGCGCGATGACAAGAAAAGGCGGTTCGTCCTTTAATCCAAAACAATCCAAAGTGAGAGTTCAGGAACTGGAATCGCTGATTCTACATAAATGAGCGTCATGATTCAAAGAAGGGAAAAGTCCAGCTACTGCAAGAGACTGAGGCCTTTAAGACAGACCGTCCACGCCGTCTTTTGATCAGATTTGTGTGGTCAGACATCACCAGCCGATCTGCAGGGGTCGCTGCGTCAGTAACTGCGTGCGATGGCGACTCGGCTTTCCAACATGGAAGCGTGAGAGACGGAGAGCCATCATCTCAGATCGTCTCTGAGGACGTTCGTGCTTTGTGTTGTCACCGCTCTGCTCGTAGCAGCGTAGATTATACTCGCCGCTCTGATACACTTCTGTCACTCCTGAGTTGACGATGCCGCTGCGTGTTGCCTTTGATGCAAAAGGCGGTTTGAACTCCGATTTGAGCAGCCAAAGCGTCCGAACTGTGACGCGTCTGTAGAAACTCGATTGGAGTCAAACCATCCCAAAATGTGGCCTTTCACGCATCCTTTTTTTTTTTTTTTTGCTGCCCTGACTTTCTAAAAACGATCTGGATGTGTCAAAAAACGGATTTGGACCGGCGGTCTGATCGAGGCCTCAGATCTGACAGGAGCCAGTTTACGGCAGAGCGTGTAAACATGAGAGCTGAGCTTCATTCAATGTAAAGCTTCTGTCAGACGCACCAGAGAAAAGCGGAAACTTCAAAGAGCCTCAGACATCTTTCCCAGCATCTGTTTAACACATCTGTGTGTGTGTGTGTGTGTGTGTGTGTGTGCGCGCGCGCAGCCTCAGATGTGATGGCAGCCACCTGCAGCGTGGAGGAGTTCCAGTGTGCGTACGGCCGCTGCATCCTGGACATCTACCACTGCGACGGAGACGACGACTGCGGAGACTGGTCGGACGAGTCGGACTGCTGTAAGCCCGCCATCGCTCACACACGAGCGCACCTGCAGCTCTATGAAAGCCCAGCAGGCTGCAGGTGTTCGTTAACCTCAGACGCTAATCCGCTGTTTCGGCCGATTCATCAGCGTGTTTCCCTTAAGTTGTGCTAAACCTGAAACTTAGTCAAACTGAATCCTGAACGCGAGCTCTATCTTTAGGCTAGCGCTGAGCAGAAGTTTGGCTAAAACGATGGAAGGAGAAAGCTCATCGTTGCAGTGGAGCGACTGATCCGGCCTGCCCTGCTGCTGATATCTGTTTACACACACACGCACAGATAAACACACAAGACGAAGCTCCTCTGGGACGCCAGTCCTCTCTTCTCCCCCTCCTGCAGACGTCTACCCTCTCCATCCCCTCTTCCTCTCTGCTTCACTCTCTCTCCCGGTGTGTCCCAAGGGCATTGCTGCACATGTGTCCCAAGTCCTCCTTGTGTCCTACAGCTTGCTGCCTCAGTTCAGCTGGAGTTGAAAGTACTTTAGAGGCTCATCTGAACAGGAAGTTCCAGCATTAATCATTTTGTGGCGGCTGCACCAGCCGACACTGACACTTAAATCTTGTGGGTGTGAAACGTCGTTGCAAGAGTTATTTTTTTTCAGTTAACTAATTGTTTCACTTGTCAGAAAATTGTGAAAGTGGAGCGTCAAACTGTTGTCGCGTCAGCTTCACGCTTTAACAGTCAGTGGACGTCAGGTCGAGCTCAGGAACAGCTGGTGTACTGCAGGCTGCTGCTCCACAGCATCTGTCAGAGCTGGAAAACACTCTGTTAGATCTTTCCTGTCACTGTAACACACACACACACACACACACACACACACACACAGAGTGAAGCCATGGTCCTGATTAACACAGACTATCATGTTTCGCTCTCCTCGCTCCGGAGACGCTGCCTGCCGCTGACAAGTCTCTCAGCGTCTCCGTCCTCGCCCGCTCGTCTCTGATTTCTCACGTGTTCGTTTGGTTCGCTCATTGTCTACAAGCGCCCGCCGCGTAGCTCCCCCTCTCACACACACACACTCACACACACACACTCATGCACAGCGGTTTCCCCCCTTTTAATGTGTTTATCTGCAGCGCGATGGACGCCGCTTCAAGGCTCTGTAACATCGTTTAGTCACGTCAGCCGACGCTCGCTCTTTCTCGCGTGCACGTTTTTTAATTGCTGCCTCGCTTCTGGGGTGTTAAACTTCTTTTTTTTTTTGTTTATTTATTTATTTTTCTGGAAAGTTGAGCTCGCATCAAAGCTTTAAAAGTATGGAAAAGGAGACTGGAGATCCCATACGGCTCAGTGAAACACATATCAGATCCAAATGAAGGACACACACACCGCGGCTCTGTTCGAGTCTCAACTGATAGAGATTTAGGGATTCTTCGCTCTGCATGTTTCGCTTTGGGATCAGAAACCAGCAAGGTCAATAGATCAGCCTACATCCTGTACGATGTGCTGAAACCAGCTGGACCTGCTGTCCCCTAACTGTCCACTTCCTGCTGTCCTCCACTCTCAAACTGCTCGTTTCTGGTCTCGCTTGTGTTGTTTCTGCCCAGCGTTGATTCAGAATATTCAGTTTTTCAGTGTTTAGTGAAAAAAAGTCTGAAGACTGAAACATGCAGATAGTTTGTGGACACACACACACACACACACACACACACACACAGAGGAGGCATTCCTCAGAGGCATAAGACAGCCCATCCTCAGACGGCATTCCCTCTCACTCTCTCACTCTCTCACTCTCTCACTCTCTCACTCTCTCTCGCTCTCTCTCTCTCTCTCCCCTACACACACACACACACACATGCACTTCCATGCTTTGTTGCTGCTTGCAAACACTGATACAGCTTTTGGCTGCATAGCTGAGCAGATGAAAGAGCATAGCATGTGTGTGTGTGTGTGTGTGTGTGAGATTGAGAGAGAGAGAGAGAGAGACAGAGAAGGATAAAGGGTGGATGAATCATTTGAGTGTGTGTGGGCGTCAGTGTGTTCGTCGGCGTCCCACGCTGATTCTTGAGGGCTATAAGTCTCTCTCTCTCTCTCTCTCTCCCCCTCCCCCCCCTTCTCCCCCTCTCTCTCTCTCTCCCCCTCT